>JAGFNQ010001982.1:449780-653635 GCA_024364735.1 Boesenbergia rotunda | reverse complement strand
TTTTTCCGTTGCTTTACTGGCCGCGCGCCCGGGTAAACATGGAGCTGGTGTTCCGCAACTTCCGGTCGGACCCCCTTCAAATCTTTCGCCGACCAGGCGAATACGTCTTGATTTCGAGCGAGGGAGTCGATTAGGGATTGCTTCAGCTCCTCAGGAAGTCCTACAGCAATTTGTATCTTGGTATCTTCCCTATCGGGCAAAAGTTGTACCTCCTCTTTGTCCTCCCGCAATTCTGCCCAAGGGGAGGCTTGCACCATGTTGCAGCTGCTACCTGCCCGCCTTGCCTTCTGACCTCCCGAGCGGACATCATCAGCATAGCAGCGCCGGGCCACGGTCTGATTGCCCTTCACCTCGCCGACTCTGTCGCCGACCGGAAACTTCACCTTGAGGTAGTAGGTGGAGACTACCGCTTTAAATTCGTTGAGGGCCGGTCGACCGAGAATGGCGTTGTAGGCAGCTGGGGCATCCACAATCAGAAATGTGGTCCATCGGGTTCTCTTGAGTGGCTCCTCTCTAAGTGAGACGGCCAGCCGTATCTGTCCGATTGGCTGTACTTCGTTCCCCGTAAATCCGAACAGGGGAGTAGCCACCAACTCTAGCTGCGATAATTCAATTTGCAGTTGATCGAAAGCTCGTTTATATAAAATGTTTACCGAGCTGCCGGTGTCCACAATGGTGCGGTGGACTTCGTAGTTGGCGATGACAGCCGTGATGACCAGCGGGTCATCGTGCGGCACCTCCAATCCTTGTAAATCCTGCGGCCCCCAGCTGATTTGGGGCCCTTGAGCTTGAGAGGTGCTGACTCCGACTTGGTGAATTTCCAGTCGGCGCACCTGCGTCTTTCTGGCTCGGTTGGAGTCGCCTCCGGTCGGACCGCCGGAAATCACATTGACGCCTCCTCGGACGGCGTTCTGGTGATTAGCTTGATCTTCGTCAAGTTCCTCCACCTCTTCCTGCTCGGGCTGAGGAAACAATTGCCGGGCGGCGGGGGTATCCCGCCTCTGTCCTTGTTGGGCTGTGGCTCCGTGACCACGCCCGTGTCCCTGCGGGGTTTGTCGTCCTTGACCCCTGCCGAGTGGGGTCCGAGCTCTGCCGCCTGCTCGGCAGTCCTCAGTGTTGTGCGTATTACACTGGTGAAACGCGCAATACGGTGCCCATCTGTTGGGCCAATTCCCCTGTGCCACCTGCACTTGCTGGAGTCTCATTCCGGGCCGATCGGCCGGTCGGGGACTGCGAATCGGTCCTCCTGGCGATCTGTTGTGTTGAGGTGCGGGCTGTGGGCTAACCATCACTTCCTTCCTCCGGGCGGCTTGCGCTTCCTCTACATTGATATACTTGACAGCCTTCCCGAGCAGGCTGTCGAAATCCTTCGGTGGTTTCCTGATCAGGGATCGGAAGAAATCACCCTCTTGGAGCCCTTGTGAGAAGGCGGTGACCAGTACTTCGGGCGTGGTATTGGGCACCTCTATAGCTACTCCATTGAACCTCTGGATGTAGGCCCGGAGTGACTCTTTCGGACCTTGCTTCAGAGCGAACAAATTGAGGCTGGTCTTATGGTGCCTCCGACTGCTTGCAAAATGTTGCAGAAACAGCCGCTTTACCTCTGCGAAACTCCCAACTGATCCACCCGGGAGTCCGTCGAACCATCGTTGAGCCTGTCCAGAGAGGGTTGTCAGGAAAGCGCGGCATTTGACGCCCTCCGGGTATTGGTGCAACTGGGCGGCGCTTTCAAATTTCATGACGTGCTCCTCGGGGTCACTGGCCCCCGAGTACTCAGGCATGGTGAAGAATCGTAGATGCTTGGGAACGGGATCCCCAAGAATTTGTGAGGAGAAAGGGCTGTAAGTCGGATAGGCCGCGGCGGGGTCGGCTAGCCCTTTCCCTTTATCCGGGCGCGCCTGATGCGCCAGGCTGGACGCTGAAGCTTCGGTCGGGGCTGAGTAGGCCTCGTTCCGAAAAAATGCTCGGGGAAGATTAGGAATGAAGGGGTCGGGCTGAGCAGCCATACCTTCTGAGTTTCCCCGTAAAGAGGGCCCAGGGGGCCGGGCCCCTTGACTACCGGTAGGCGGATGCGATTGTTGTGCCTTCTGTGTCCGGACAGCCATCAACATTTCGTATTCTTCTGGCGAAAGAGTACTCGGGGATTGGGGTTTTCCATTCTTCGCTCTCGATCAGGCAGAAAGCCCTCCTTCTAGCGCCAAATTTGATCCTGTCGCCGAGCGTAGTGGAGCCGCAACCGGATGACGGTGTAGCGATGAGTGACGTGGATGCCGACGGGACGTCCTCGCGCAGAATGACAGCGTCATGGGGGGTGTCGTCCGACCGGACGTAAGTGGAATGTCGCCTAGTGAACCGCCGACCGAATGGATGTAGACCTGCGGGGAAGATGACCGTTAGCAACCTAGCCGGGAAGCGTCCCGGCAAGGCACTCCGACGGTCAAGTCAGTACTCCGATGAACAGTAAAAATAATGGAGCACTGTAGATGAGGGGCTTCACGCGCGTACCTGATAATGAGGAGGGGAGTGACTTATATAGCCGGGGAAAAGGACCAAGTCTGACTTGTGTCAGGATTCTCTGACGGAGTCAGGAGATATTGTATGATTCTGTCGATTTGTAGCCAATATTCCTTGTCGTATACTACTTGTCTTATGTGAGGACACAGACAGGTTTCTGTAAGTCTCCAACCGGCGCCGCCTGACACCAACGGCGTGACAGGGCGGCGTGCCAGGGAGTGTCAGTTCACGCGAATGGTGACAGCCTGTTATCTGCAGCTGGTACAGGTGTGTTTTGTCCTTACCCCAGGGGGTTCCGAGAGAGCGCCCGAGTGGGCACAGGGCGTGCAAGCCTTGGGGGACTATGTAGGTGAAGGGTTGCCGGGCGGCAGTACCCGACTAAACGATTAGGCGTGTAAGCCTTAATGTGGTCGGGCGGCCGGGCGGCAGTACCCGACTAAACGATTAGGCGCGTAAGCCTTAATGTGGCCGGGCGGCAGTACCCGACTAAACGATCGGCAGTACCCGACTAAACGATTAGGCGCGTAAGCCTTAATGTGGCTGGGCGGCAGTACCCGACTAAACGATTAGGCGTGTAAGCCTTAATGTGGCCGGACGGGTTTTACCGATAGGAGGAACCGCTATATTTATTCTGACCGGCCACCTTGCGTCCGACTGGCTGGCATAGACCCTGGATCCGGCTAGGGTGTCCAGCTGGCTACCTGCACAATGACGTGGACCCTGAAGTCGGCCATGCCGTTTGCCACGTTGGCTGTCCGTACGGTGTCAAAAATAGGGCGGGATCACTATGGATTAACCCGGCTCATAGCTCTAATTGTTGGGGGGTGTTGAGGTTAAAATTAAAAGAGTGCTTTTTGTTTTTTTTATTTGGAATCATCAAATGGATATATTTTTATTTGTTATCAAAATAGCATTTCATTCCGTTTTAATATAGTTTTATTTTTAAAGTTGCTGGATCACAATATGGATATTTAATTATGAAAAACGCGGTTTACGATTTATCCAATAAGAAGTTGTGCCTGCGAAAAGGCCAAAAAAAAAAGCATAATTCCATACGCACGTGAAAACAGCCCTCTTCGTGGACACCAACATACTATTGGCGTCACGTGGAGCGCCCACAATGAAATTTTATTAATAATTATTGCAAAAAATGTGAGGAAATGATCGTTAATAAAAAAAATAAGAATGTCAAAAAATAATCCAGATCTGACCATCTGATCTGATTCCATCTTAAAAATATTGAATTTTGATCGGTGATTTTTGAATTTGAACAGATTTAAATTGAACAATTTTTAGAATGGAAATATTCAGATTTAAGCCATGTATATTTAGAAAATTGCTTGAGAACTTTGCCGTTGCATTTGGTGTTGCCACTGCTCTGGTTGATGGTTGTCGATAGAGGCTCGCTCTGGCGTTGTCGTTGGCATTATTTGCCATGTAAAATAAATAAGAAGCTCTTTATCGAAGGAAGGAAACTTATGTGGAGTCGGATCGGTCATCCCAGATTTAATTTATCTGCTGCTTGGTTCATCATTTTTTTCTTTATCGAAATAAGGACAAGAGCCTTTAAACGACCTGTTCTAGTCAAAGTTGATATCAAGATCCAACAGAGAATTCATTGTCACGTTTCTAGAGATCCATACTTGTTCAAAAATTAGAAATATCTCCTCTATACGACGGACAATTTGAATCATTTATACATATACATCTCAGCCGACAATATATATAGCACAGTCTCACAAGGCTGACATTTATACAATCATTATCATAAAAAATGAAGATAATCAACCATATAGTTAAATAATATACCTAATAATTAACAAGCATAATAAATAAATCTCTGTAAACTAAATGGAGCAAGTCTAAAGTCCAATGGAAATAAATAAATATACGTCCATAAAAAATCAAATACGATCCCAATACGATAAGATTATTATGAAAGTACGAAAATGATAAAAATATACTCAAGCAGGGGATTGGCAGGTGAATTCTCTCTTAGCGACACGAGATATAGTTATCAACTACCTGAAACAAAGGAAAAGACGAGGGGTGGTGAGTCCGGGTGAGCTCTGCGAGTATAAAAATAGATAAATGTATGATAAAAAGGATAAAACAAGCATATAAAAATAAAAATATACAGTCTCTGAAATAAGGAACATAAATCAAATGCATCTGTACGAATAAATATACCTGAAAATCAATGTAATACGTAGGGACATGAATAGAAATCTCTATAATACCTCAATAAACTACTCGTATTGCCAAGCAGATTCAGATCATATAATAAATATTAATCATAACCGAATATGTATGTCAATCAAATGCAGCAATCATAACTCAAATAAATACAGCAAACATAAACAAATACATAATGCATAATATGCACATGATGCAATGACCTGTTTTGTACATACACCAACTACCGCTACATTGGGTAGGTTAAGTGGACAAGATACAAGCTCCAAAAACCAATGGCTATGCAGAAAAATCATAATACCTATGACTATGGATGAAAAGCCATAATAATTGTGACTATAAAATCTCAAAAATACCTATGGGGACTCCTAATACCTGGAGAGTATCAATTGTTTGCACACAACTTTAACTAAGCGTAGGACAACAGGAAATATGACCAACGACCTATCTTAACCACAAGTGAGTCAGTGGTCATCGACATGCAAACAATGTTATGGTGCATGTCACTAATATGCACAACTTCAATCAAACCAAAATAAGCATACAATCAATTCGATACACGTGTTCAATCAATACCAAAATAAATAAACATGCAACTAATCTACTGTGTAGGTATATCTAATATCAACCAAATCCTAGATAGATCAAATGATAATTCTATAGTACACGCATACAAACAGTACTTTTTAGATCAGAAACCAAGAGTTGAGACTATATAACTGAATATTTTGAATTACTACTCAAAGGTCAAGCAAGAATAAGTATCAGATAGGAAAAACAAGCAGAATAGATTTAAGGTAAATCAACCTACTTAAATAATAAAATAATCATGCATTTAAGATAAACGATTCTACAGAAATCAAGTAAGAAGTACCCGCATCAAAAATGAAGTGTGTGTATCGGATAGAAACTCCCAGAATCAAATGCACGTAACTGATCAAAATCCTGTGTCAAAGACAAAGTTTAGCTATAATCACATATGGTACTTAGCTAAATAATCTATCTAAATTAATTAAGATAATTCCTAATTATTATAGTCATTTTATTAGCCTAAATTAAATGACTAATTACCAACTACTCCCATTCACGAGGTTAGGTTCAATTTCGGTTTTAATCCCCTTGATCACTTCTCATGCAACTAGGTTAAGGCTCTATAATGTTAAGGTTAACACTAAAAATCCAAGTAAACAATAGGGTATCACTACAGTTCCAACCAGCCCAAATCCCTATCAACCTTTAAAACTTGATTAAATGTCCAAGCTAACTACTTACCCAAAACAAAAATCCATACTAACAAGACAACTCTAGGTCGAATGCTCCATAGTGTCGCAAGACTAATCTAACAAACTCTATTCCAACAAATTTAACAACAACCCAAGCCCTGATCAAAGTATAGAAGATACAACATCAACCGAACAAATTATGCTCCCATAAAAACTCTCAGCCACATCCACAACAGGATAGTTCATGGCAACTTTATCACAACAAAACCAAACTCCACTTCATCAATGTCACAACGGCTCATTCAATTCCTATTCTAAAACTGATCCCAAAAGAATATCACACGACAAGGGACTACAACTCAAAAATACCAAACTTCAACCCATGGCATTGAACCAACATCTCAATCTTGCAATCCACCGTAACAAACAACAATCATATAACCCATGTCAGTCCCCCACAGCTCATATAGAACACCTAAATCCAAGTTTCCACCGATCATAAACCGAACTCAAACTCAGAAAATTTAGGTTGCGGTTTCAAAACAAATCAACAACAAATTGCTACCCAACTCTACAACGAATTATAACAAACCCTAACAACCCATGGTTTGTTTCTTACGAATTATAACAAACCCTAACCCATGTCAGTCTCCCAAGCTCCTGTCCCGAGCTCCCGAGCTCCCAAACTAGTTTCCCGAGTTCCCAACTCGAGCTCCCGATCAGATCTCCCGAGTTCCCAACTTGGGCTCCCGATCAGATTTCCCGAAGCATCATGTCCTTAGTGTGTGACCCAATAGGTTCTCGTGACGTTGGCAATGCGCCTAAACACTTTAGAAACATAAGCAATGAGCGGCATCTAGCAATGCATCACTGCTACCCAAGTAACAAGAAAAGTCGAGATCCGACTAAACCTCCGTGACTATGATAATGTATGGTCTTGTCCTTCTATCCTTGATATCTAGATTGACAAATGAGGCATAGACCGTGTCATCCTCTATCAATCTATGTGTTTCTTGATCCCCGAGTAGACTCACTCAAACAAATGAGCTCAATATCTCATATTGACTCATTTGAGCATGGTCATGCGTTTTAGTAGTCCTACTCGATCAAGGGGCCCACAGATATCACTCCCGTCATATGGGAGGGATAAATCTCATCTACATCACTCACATCCCTCCGCATAATTCATTACATACCCAGTGATCGCATTTATAGTCCACCATGTTACGGGTGACGTTTGACGATACCAAAGTACATAACTCCTTATGTAGGGAACCGTAGTGACTTCAGGTCTAAGAATCATTCATACTAATAGTCACATGAGAAAGTTTATGATACTCATATGATAATCTATAAAACTTTCTCATGGCGGGTCAATTCAGTACACATTCTCTAATGTATACCCATGTGTCAACTTGATATCACATATCCATGACTTATGAGCTCAAGTTATCAATTGACCTACATGCTAGTCTCCATGCATTAATATTGTCCTTGAATATTAATGCTTGACTAGGAATAATTTAGTGTAGTGTTCTCTACATCATCTCACTATCGATTCAACTAATCGATATGATGTAGATAAGAACCTACTACACAAGGACATTATTATACTTAGTCATTTGACACAAATAATAAAGTAAGTAAATAACTAAACATGCCTTTATTAATGATAGAATATGATACAAAAAGTCCCTAGTCAATCAGCACATAATTGGCTCTAGGGCTCCTACTAACAAAATGTAAGGGAATACAAGAATGCATACGAGCTATGGAGAAAAGTGATAGCTTTACGTGAAAATTCGACACAAAGACAAGGAGAAGATGAGCCTAAGGAAAAGGGGTCATTGGTCCAAGAGAAGGAGAAAGACCAATCGGAAGTTGAATCAATTGTTCAACATCCGAAGAGGAGGAGAAAGTGGAATCGTCCACATCCTTATGTGAGGAAGAAATAGAAGAAGTCTCCACGTCAAGGATTGAGGGGGAGGAAAGACCATCCTCAAGGCCGGAGCAAGAAGAAGTCTCCACCTCCATCAAAGCAAAGTCAAAGGATCACATAATTTGCTTTGGGTGCAATCAAAAAGGACACTACAAGGATAAGTGTCCATTAGGTAAAAAGGAGGTTAACCCTAAATCCAAGTCAATTTCTTTGAAAACTAACATGAGTTGTAGGGAGAAGAAAGAGAAGAAGCATATAAGGTGCTTCACATATGGTGAGCTAGGACACTACCACACCAAATGCTCAAAGAAAGAAGAATTCAAGAAATTAGAGCATTTAAGGAAATGAGAGAAGAAGGAGAAGAAGAAAAACTCACATCAAGGGGGAGTTACAAGGGTAAGGGAGGTAATTCCTAACTTTAAGTTTAAATGTAATTCAAATTTAAACTCCTTCATGCATGTTAGAAATAATGTCAATTATTTACCCATGCATAATTTTGATTTTAGATATCATGATAAAAATAGGGTTAATGTTGCATATCAAAATCCTAGGAAATTCATGCATCATGATAAACCTAGAACCTTTAGACCTAAGGATCAAGACATTAATCCCAAGAAGGGGAGACACATGCCTAGAATGGGTAGGTCTAGGAATGTCCAAGGTGGACATGTTGATTCTAGGTTTGAGAACCTAGAAAGGTAAAATCAAGCTTTGAGGGTAAAACTTGATAAATTAGAGAAAACCCTAGATAGATTCACTATTAGATCTAAGTGTTTAGATATGGTGTTGGGTGGTCAAAAACCCAACAATGATAGATCGGGTCTAGGATACCAATCTAAGGTCTCTAATGCTATGGAGAAGTCATATGCAAGGGTGCAATATGACTATAGCAAGGGGAACTCCAAAAATGACAAGGGGATTCCATTTAAAAGCAAGAAGAAAGTCTTAATTAAGGACAAGGGGTTCAAGGTTAAGAAGGTTAAGGGTATAGGTCAAAAGTCACCGAAGGTACACCGGTGTGACCTTGTTTTTATAAATGAGTCACCTAGGGAGGTGGCTAAGGCTAAGAGCTCAAGGGGGAGCTCTAGGAGTCAAGTTGGGACCCATGGTCTATGGATCCCGGGAGGATTTCTCGCGGAAGTTTAGATGGTACATGAAGTGTGCCAAAGGATATGGAAACGGATTTGGAGTCTCAATCCTAGGGATTTGGCACATTGGGGTTAAGTTTCATGCATGAAAATATGACATTGGGGTCATATAGCATGGAAGTTAATTTTTGATGTATAGATGTCATATAAACCAAAGCTAGGGATGCATTGTGGGTTGAAATGGGTAGATACATCAAAGGGAAGCCAAAACTAGGACTTTAGGTCAAGGTTCAATTGAACCATTTAGCAAGTTTTGGATTTTGTGTCAATCTTGGGATTGGTGATAGATACATGTTTGATTGTATTTTTTCCAAGTAGACGCGGGTACCACAAACCTCTCCGCAAAATTTAGAAAATTTTGGAGATTTATGTAGGATCGATCGTGTCCGCTAGAGGGGGGGTGAATAGCGATTTTCGAACCTCTTTTCTTCCTACACGGTTAGTTTGCACAGCGGAAATAATAATAAACAAAATAAACAACACTAACCAATGCTAACACGGAAGATTTACTTGGTATCCACCCCGGACGGGTGACTAATCCAAGAATCCGTCGGTGGATCAAACCCCGGATAACCTCCGGCTAGTCCTCGTCGCTCCTTGTGGGTGGAGAAACCTCGCCACAAACTCTAACACAGCACTGAGCACAAAGACTACTGTTAGGCCTTTAACCAAGACCAAACTCGTCAAGAAATTCAGCCCAAACCGAGTTCTCTTTAAATAGAACTCGGGCTGAAAACCTCGATGGCAGTCGACTGCTCCCAGGGCAGTCGACTGCCCCACTCAGAATTCGACCGTTGACAACCCCAACGTTCGAATGCAGCTGTACACCAGTCGACTGCTCCCAGAGCAGTCGACTGGTTCAGGGCCAAAACTATTCTGTGAGTTTTGGCAGTCGACTGGACAACCCCCAGTCGACTGCCCAGCTTACCATAACACTCCTACTCACTTTCTTGGCCCTCCTCCACGTGTGCCTTCAGGTCCTCTCCTTTGGCTTGCCCCTTGAAGTCCTCTTCCACCGGCTATCGTCCCTCGGATGCGCACGCAAGTCCTCGACTTGCCTCCATGCCACCCTTCACATGTGCCCTTGAAGTCCACTTCCCGGCTTGCCCTTGGAGTCCTCCTCCCTCGACTCTTGTCCCTTGCCTCAGCTGACTCAACATGTGTAAACCTGTACAACCTGCACACTCAACATACATATATGAGAACACAAGGGAAACCTAACTTAAACCCTTTGCCCAAACATCAAAACACCTGGTCCCTCCGGACCACAGATTGCCTCAACAATCTCCCCCTTTTTGATGTTTGGCAATACGTTTAAGTTAGGGAAACAAGATAGTAGTTAATAGCAAAAACCATGCTAAACAAATGCATATGCAATACACAAATGGATCATATCCCAAGGCATCCTACACTTAACCCTCCAAGTTAGGAATTTTCTACACCTAACCCTCCAGGTTATGACTTTTCACACATAACCCTCTAAGCTAGGACTTTTGACACCTAGCCCTCCAAGCTAGGACTTTTCACACCTAACCCTCCAAGTTAGGAATTTTCTACACCTAACCCTCCAAGTTAGGAATTTTCTACACCTAACTTCCCAAAGTTAGGAATTTTCCACAAAATGGGTTTTTTAAAGCTTTTCAAAAGCTCCCCCTACACTGGACTTACAAAGGCTTTTTAAGAACCTCTCCAAGGTTCCCCTTACGCCAAGAATGGAACAACCATGCTCCCCCTTAATTTCAACTTCCCCTAAACTAGGGTTTTTAGCAAAGGTGTGTTTGGTTTCCCACTTAAACCCAACACTTCTCCCCCTTTGCCATACATCAAAAAGACCCCAATAATATCCTAATTATTGATTCTTTTAATCCCTAATGACCCTAAACAATGTGTACTAGCCCCCCACACACTTGTTTTGCATCATTTGGACACATACCCAGCTGTTGATACAAAAATCAGGCTTGACCAGTTGACTGCCCCCCAGGGCAGTCGACTGATACTCTGAAAATCAGAATTTCAGCCTTTCTAACGAAATTCAAAAATGCGCCAGAAATTTCACAGATCTCTAAAAATTTCCAAATTTTGTGGAGACATTTGTGGTACCCATACCTACTTGGGAAAAATACATTCCAAAATGTATTTATCACCATTCTCAAGTTTGACACAAAATCCAAAACTAGCTAAAAAGTTCAATAGAACCTTGACCTAAAGTCCTAATTTTGGTTTTCTCTTGATGTCTTTGCCCATGTCAACCCACAATACATCCCTAGCATTGATTTACATGGCAATTACACATCAAAAACCAATCTTCATGCAATATGACCTCAAAGTCATATTTCCATGCATGAAACCCAAAAACACCGTGCCAAAACCCAAGAATTAAGACTCAAGTCCGTCTCCAATTCTTTTGGCACACTCCATGGTCCATCTAGACCTCTAGGAGCACCCCCTCCCAAGGTCCATTCACCATATATCTCAAAGGCTCCTAGAGCTCCCCCTTGAGCTCTTAGCCCTAGCCACCTCCCTTGGTGACTCAACCACAACTAGGTCACACCGGTGTACCTCCGGTGACTCTTGGCCTACAAACTCCACCCTCTTAACCTTAGACACCTTGTTCTTAGTTAAGTCATTTCTTTTTCCTTTAAATGACACCCCCTTGCCATTTTTGGACTCCCCCTTCTTGTCATAATCATATGCTATTCTAGCATATCTCTTTCCCTTGGCATGGGAGACCTTAGATCGGTATCCTAGACCCGATCTATCATTGGTGCGGTTTAGTTCACCCAACACCATATCCAAACCCTTAGATCCAACCGTGAATCTCTCTAGGGTTTTCTCTAATTTATCAATCCTTGCCCTCAAGGCTTGATTTTCCCTTTCTAGACCTTTAACCTTAGAGTCCATAGGTCCACTTTGAACATTCCTAGACCTACCCTCCTTTCTAGGCACATTCCTTCACTTCTTGGAATTAGTGCCTTGATCCTTAGGTCTAGAGATCTTTGATTTTTTATGATGCATGACCTTTCTAGGGTTTTGATTTACCTTATTAACCCTAGTCCTATCATTATATCTAAAATCATGGTGATGCACAATTAAGCAGTTTTCATTAAGCCTAGCATGTATGGATGAATGATTTACACTATTTTCAACATTCATAAAGGAACTAATATTTGAATTGCATTCTAATTTACGGTTAGGGATTACCTCCCTTACCCTTGTAGTTCCTCCTTGATGTGAGCTCCTCTTCTTTCTTTGCTCTTTCTCCCATCTCCTCAAGTGCTGCATTTTCTTGAACTCTTTACTCCTTGAGCACTTAGTGTAGTAGTGCCCTAGCTCACCACACGTAAAGCATCGGATCTTCTTCTTTTTAGCTTGGGCCTCTTCATTCCTACAACCCACGTTAGACTTAAAAGAATTTGAAATGAGTTTAGATTTTACCTCATTTTTACCTTTTGGGTACTTGTCCTTGTAGTGCCCCTTTTCGTTGCAACCAAAGCATGTGATATGTTCTTTTGATTTGGCTTTGGTGGAGGTTGGAACTTCTTCTTCTTCAACTTTTGATGATGTGGATGTCTCCTCTTGATCCAGTACGGTTGAGGGTCTCTCCTCCCCCTCAATTCTTGAAATCGATACCTCCTTTTCTTCTCTTGAGGAGGTTGATGATCTTTCACTCTCTCCTTCCTCTTCACTTGAGGATGTAAATAACTCAATTCTCTCCTCTTCTTGACTCATGGGGCTTTTCTCCTTAGGCTCTTGAGTTTGTGTAGGAGTCTCATGATATCTTTTCAATTTATCCCACAATTCATATACATTTTGATATTCCCCTACATCACTCAAAATTTTGTTAGGCAAAAGATTTACTAAGATACTAGTTACCTTTTCATTTGCTTTCGCTTGATCTTATTGTTCTTGATTCCAATACCTAGGTCTAAGCCTCTTCCCGTGCTTATCCTTTGGAATCTCGAAGGGCTCTTCAAGCGCGATCCGAAGGTCCCACTCCATTCCGAACCATGCCTCCATTCTCGCGTTCCAATATCCGAAATTCTCATGGTCGTAGGTCGACGGAGTGTAGATGTCGTCCCCCAACTTATCTTTCATTTTCTTTTCCCTCTTGCGTGTGCTCCCTCGGCGGTTAGTCCGATCAAGAGCTGTCATTGCTCTGATACCAATTGTAGGATCGATCGTGTCCGCTAGAGGGGGGTGAATAGCGATTTTCGAACCTCTTTTCTTCCTACACGGTTAGTTTGCACAACGGAAATAATAATAAACAAAATAAACAACACTAACCAATGATAACACGGAAGATTTACTTGGTATCCACCCCCGACGGGTGACTAATCCAAGAATCCGTCGGTGGATCAAACCCCGGATAACCTCCGGCTAGTCCTCGTCGCTCCTTGTGGGTGGAGAAACCTCGCCACAAACTCTAACACAGCACTGAGCACAAAGACTACTGTTAGGCCTTTAACCAAGACCAAACTCGTCAAGAAATTCAGCCCAAACCGAGTTCTCTTTAAATAGAACTCGGGCTGAAAACCTCGATGGCAGTCGACTGCTCCTAGGGCAGTCGACTGCCCCACTCAGAATTCGACCGTTGACAGCCCCAACGTTCGAATGCAGCTGTACACCTGTCGACTGGTTCAGGGCCAAAACCATTCTGTTAGTTTTGGCAGTCGACTGGACAACCCCCAGTCGACTACCCAGCTTACCACAACACTCCTACTCACTTTCTTGTCCCTCCTCCACGTGTGCCTTCAGGTCCTCTCTTTTGGCTTGCCCCTTGAAGTCCTCTTCCACCGGCTATCGTCCCTCGGATGCACACGCAAGTCCTCGACTTGCCTCCATTCCACCCTTCACGTGTGCCCTTGAAGTCCACTTCCCTGCTTGCCCTTGGAGTCCTCCTCCCTCGGCTCTTGTCCCTTGCCTCAGCTGACTCAACATGTGTAAACCTGTACAACCTGCACACTCAACATACACATATGAGAACACAAGAGAAACCTAACTTAAACCCTTTTCCCAAACATCAAAACACCTAGTCCCTCCGGACCACAGATTGCCTCAACAATTTGTGGAATTTCTGGTGCATTTCTGAAATTGGGTTAGAAATGCTGAAAATGGGATTTTCAGGGTACCAGTCGACTGGTTCAGGGGCAGTCGACTAGTAACAGTGCTGTCGGAGAGAGACTATCTACTGTATGATTTTTCAATGGGGATCAGTCGACTGATAACTATCCCAGTCGACTGATATAGGCTGAAACTATTTTTCAGCAATCAAAAAGTGTCGTAATGATGTAAAATAAGTGTATAATCTTATGGGGGGTTAATATACTTTGTTTATGATCGTTAGAGGTTAAAGGATCTAATAAGAGGAAAATTGTTGGTGCCCTTTTGATGTGTGGCAAAGGGGGAGAAGTGTTGGGTTTAAGTGGGAAACCAAACACGCCTTTGCAAGAAATCTTAGGTCAAGGGGGAGCTTAGGTAAAGCGGGAGCATTGTTGCTCATTTGGTGGCAAAGGGGGAACCTTGGGAAGGTTCTTAAAAAACCTTTGTAAGTCCAATATAGGGGAGCCTTGGAGAGGTTTTAAAAAGCCCGGTTTGGTAAAAGTTCTAAACTCATTGAGGAGGTTTAGGTGTAGGGATGTCATGTGATAGGATCCATGTATGTTTGCATTGCATATGCATTAGCAGTATAAGTCCAAGATGAAGCCTTGGCAACGTAAGTCTAAATGGTTTTTAGCATTGTATTTGCTATTTGTTTTCCCTAACTTAAACGTATTGTTAAACATCAAAAAGGGGGAGATTGTTGGGGCAATCTATGGTCCGGAGTGACCATGTGTTTTGATATTTGGGAAAAGGGTTTAAGTTAGGTTCACCCTTATATTTGATATGTGTATTTGAGTGTGCAGGTTTGTAGGATACACATGGACTTAGCTGGACGGCTTCGGGTCCAGTGAAGGATAGTGTGAGGAGACAAGTCGTGGGCTTGTATACATTCGAGGGACCGTGGACAAAGTAGGGACGATGAGCCGAGGGAAGCGAACTTTGAGGCATACGCGAAGGATGACATGGGGGAGATGAGCCGCGGGCTTGCATGCATCCGAGGGACGAGAGCCAAAGTCGAAGAAGGCTTGAAGGTAACAGGTCAAGGCTGCTGGATGAAGAGTCAGCTAAGTCATGAGGGTTCGAGTGCTGAGAGAAGTGTACTCGGGAAATCCTATGGTTCGAGTGTTGAGAGAATTGTACTCGGGAAGGGAAACCTTAGGTTTAGGGGTGGACCAGTCGACTGATGCTTGGATCAGTCGACTGATGAAGTGCACATAAAGATCAGTTGACTGATCCAAGGACCAGTAGACTGATGGCGGCAGGAATTCGAACGTTAGGCTGTAACGTTCGAATCCAAGTTGGACCAGTCGACTGATGCTTGGACCAATCGACTGGTAACGACTCTTTTCAGTTATGAGCTCTATTTAAGAGAGCTTGGTTTAGTTGGGAAAGGGTTGACGAAATAAGCTTGGTTAGAGCTTATTAGTAGTCTTCTAGTGCTCAGGTATTGTCGGGAGTTTGTGGCGAGGTTTCTCCACCCACAAGGAGCGACAAGAGCTCGCTGGAGGTCTTCCGGGGACTTATCCACCGACGGATTGGGATCATCCACCTTACAAATAGACGTGGAGTAGGAACCTTATCTCCGAACCACGTAAACCGGAAGAAACCGTGAATCAAGTGGGTGATCAGCTATTCACCCCCTCTAGCCTTACGTCAAGGTCCCAACAAATAGGAATATATATAATAAATTCTGAAAATTAAACTCTTCCTCAAATAATTCGTAAATAGTCCATCTCACACCTATTTGTCCCCGTAAACCTTTATAAAAATATTGAAACAATTTTCTATAATGTTATTTTCATTTTAACCCTTATTAATGATATTTTTTTTTGCTATATTTTACATCCATGCTTAGTATATACATCATTGGCATGTAGGAGGACAAGAACAAATCATTGCTTCTATGATTCAAACTCTTGCTCTACAGTTCATAAATTAAGATGGTAAACTCGACCAGCTGCAAACTATTGAATCACAACCATGAATCAATGAATTAATTACTACTTGATATGGGAGGTCAAGCTTCAAGTTTAAGCTAACCTATGAGTCAAAAGTCAAACAAAGCCGGGCCCGATCTGAAACCAAACTCTTTGAGTTATGTTCAAACTAGGTTAGACTTATGTCCTATACAACTCCCGACTCCGGGACCAACACTTCTTGGTGCCCAACTCCCGACTCTCACTCTCAAAAAAATCAACGCTACTCGATGCCCGACACTCGGCTCCGAGATCCTTACCACTCAGTGCTTGTGCACAGAAGACATGGTTAAGCAGGAAAAAATGGAGAACGTGGGACGACATAGTATTAACACAATTATGACGTGGTCTCTCTCAACTCGAAAGTCTAAGGGACACGACCTTGCCCCACTCAACCGAACGTGGGGGGAGGGTCTCTATATTGACGTTTTAGGAAGTACAATTGGTCAAAGAAAAATATCACTTCAAGCACATATAACTACAAAAATATTAGCCTATCTAGATAAAATAGAAGATATTAAAACCTTGAGACCTTTTCTGGGACTACTTAATTAGGCAAGACCTTACTTAAAGGAATTGGAAAATTTTGTGGCCTTTTATATAACAAAACGTCACAAACAGGGCTAAAATATTTCAACCAACAAGATATAGAGTTGGTAAAACAAATTAAACTTATGGTTCAACATTCACCTTCGTTAACTTTATCCTTAGACTCAGACTGTTTAGTTATTGAAATTGTTAGTTGTGAAACATGATGGGGAGAAACTTTATTTAGAAAAGTATTCAAATATGACCCTAAAACTTTCGAGAGCCTTTATAGATATGCATCTGAAAAATATAAAGAAAAAAGTCATCTAACGTCTTTAGACTATGAGCACATAGTAGTTATTTATTGCTTAGATTTATTCATGCTACTTATTTGTAGCAAAATAGAAATCACTGTAAGATCAGACTGTGAAGCTATAGTTAGGTATAATCAACAAACTAAAGGAATGAGAAAAGGTTTAGGTTCCAAAAGATGGATCTAATTCAAGGACACTATTATTAATGAAGGTCTAAAGATCAATTGGGATCATGTTAAGGAAACCAATAATTCCATAGCAATTTTTTTTTTCAGATTACTAAACTAATAACTTCTCTCTTCCAGGACTATGGATAGATAAAAGAAGGTTTATACTTATAGATAGAAAATCATGAAATTCGGAACTCAAGAACTTCTTCAATACTAAAAAAGAATATACTTTTCAATTTTGAATTACGAGCTCAACTTGATCAATTACAACTTTATCTGATTGACAATATGTGGAATATTTCTACTCCCCCTGATTAGCGAATCATAAAATAGTCATTATTAATGCTCTTTCTAATTACTTCTTTGTTGAAGCAATCTATGGTCCGGAGTGACCAAGTATTTTGATGTTTGAGCAAAGGGTTTAAGTTAGGTTTACCCTTGTGTATTTGATATGTGTATGTGAATGTGCAGGTTGTACAGGTTACACATATTGACTTGATTGGACGGCCTCAGTGCGGTGAAGGGTGGCATGTAGATAAGTCGCGGGCTTGTGTGCGCACCTGAGGGACTATGTAGAGCAGGGACGATGAGCTGAGGGGCGCGGACTTCGAGGCATGCGTGAAGGATGGCATGGAGGCAAGCTGGAGGCTTGCGTGCATCCGAGGGACGGGAGCCGAAGATGAAGAGGGCGTGAAGGCAATAGTCGAGGATACTGATGAGGAGTTAGTTGAGTCGTGAGGGTACAAGTGTTGTATGATTGTACTCAGGAAATCCTAGGGTTCGAGTGCTGAGAGAAGTGTACTCGGGAAGGGAACCCCTAGGTGTGTGAGTGGACCAGTCGACTGCCCTTTGGGCAGTCGATTGATGAAACTCACAGAAAGGTTTTGGCTGGGGACCTGTCGACTGCCCTGGGAGCAGTCGACTGGTAGCGGCTGATGAGTTGGCTGAAAATTCGAACGTTGGGGTTGCAACGGTCGATTTTCAGTGGCACCAGTCGACTGCCCTGGGAGCAATCGACTGGTGGCGAGGGTTTCAACTTTAGTTCTATTTAAAAAGGATTTCGTGATGGCTGAAACTCTTGACGAATTTTGTCTTGGTTAAAGGTAAAATAGTAGTCTTGGTGCTCAGGTCTTGTCAAGGTGTTGTGGTGAGGTTTCTCCACCCACAAGGAGCGACAAGGGCTAGCCGGAGGTTATCCGGGGAGTGATCCACCGACGGATTCTTGGATTAGTCACCCTTAGGGGTGGATACCAAGTAAATCCTACTGTTAGCATTGCTCTTTACATTGTTAGTTTTGTTTTATTGTATATTCCGCTTGCGCAACTAACCATGTAGGAATAAAGAGTTCAAAAATTGCTATTCACCCCTTCTAGCAACCGGATCGATCTAACAAGTGGTATCAGAGCAAGGACCACTCTTGATTGGACTAACTGCCAAAGGAGCAAAGAAAGCTAGAGGAAGAACAATGGAAGACAAATTTGGGGATGACATCTACACTCCTCCTCCCTACGATCATGATGACTTCGACTTTTGGAGGACAAGGATCGAGACTTGGTTCGGAATGGAGTGGGCATGTAGAATTGTGCTTGTAGAGCCCTTCGAGATTCCGAAGGATAAGCACGGGAAGAAGCTTAGGCCTAGATATTGGAATCAAGAGCAACAAGATCAAGCAACAACAAATGAAAAGGTAATTGCAATTTTAATCAATATCTTGCCTAATAATGTGTTAAGTTGTGTAGGGGAGTATCACAATGCACATGAACTATAGAGAAAGATAGAAGAAATTCATAAGAACCCTACACAAGTTCAAGAGCTCAAGGAAACAAGAGAAATAGTTCAAGAAGAGCAACAACAAGAAGAATTATCAATATCATCAAAGGAAGTGAGCTCAATAGCCCAAGAGGAGGAAGAACTAAGTGAAAGATCATCAACCTCCTCAAGAGAAGAAGAGGAAGTATCAACCTCAAGAAGTGAAGGGGAGGAGAGACCCAATTCAATGTCGGAACAAGAGGAAGCATCCACTTCATCCAAGGTTGAAGAAGAAGTCAACCTAACCTCCACCTCCAACAAAGCCAAATCAAAGGAGCATATCATATGCTTTGGTTGCAACAACAAGGGGCACTACAAGGATAAGTGCCTACTAGGTAAAAAAGAGGTAACCCCTAAACCAATTTCAATTCGTTTTAAATCTAATATGGGGTGTAGGAATGAAGAAGCTCATGCTAAAAGGTAGAAAATTAGATGCTTCACATGTGGAGAGCTAGGGCATTACCACACCAAGTGTCCAAGAAAATGAGAGTTAAAGAAATTGGGACACTTAAGAAGATGGGAGAAGGAGGAAAGAAAGAAGAAAAGAAGCTCACAACAAGGAGGGACTACAAGGGTAAGGGAGGTAATTCCTAACCCTAAGTTAAAATGTAATTCATACTCAAGTTCCTCCATGCATGTTAAAAATAGGTTCAATCATTCTTCCATGCATGCTAGATTTAATGAAAAATGCTTAATGGTGCATAATTTTAAATTTAAGTATAATGATAGGAATAGGAGTAACAAGGTAGATCATAACCCTAGGAAAAACATGCATCATGAATCCAAGACCTCTAGACTTGAGGATCATGGCATTCACCCAAGAAGGGGAGACATGTGCCTAGGAACATGGGTAGGTCTAGGAATGTCCAAAGTGGACATATGAATTCTAAGGTTAGAAACTTGGAAATGGAAATCAAGCCTTGAGGGCAAGGCTTGATAAATTGAAAAAGACCCTAGAAAGATTCACGGTTGGATCAAAGGGTTTAGACATGGTGTTGGGTAGTATAACACCCAACTATGATAGATCGGGTTTGGGATACTGGTCTAAGACCTCCAAGGCCAATGGAAAGAAAAATGCTAGGGTAGCACATGGTTATGACAAGGAGGGAAAGTCCAAGAATGACAAGGGGGTGCCATTCAAAGGGAAAGATAAGGACTTAACCAAGGACAAGGTGTCCAAGATAAGATTTGTAGGCCAAGAATCACTGGGGACTCACCGGTGTGGTCTAGTGTGGATTGAGTCACCTAGGGAGGTGGCTAGGGCTAAGAGCTCATGGGGGAGCTCTAGGAGCCTTTGGGATCCATGGTAAATGGATCTCAAGAGGTTTTCTCCTAGGAAATTAGATGAAGTGTGCCAAAAGGATTGGAAGACTAGGGTAAGTTTTAATCCTAGAGAATTGGCGCATTAAAAGTGTTTTTAGGGAGAAAAAGATAAAAATAAGGTTATATTCAATAAAATTAAGGTTTAATGGGAAAATACCATATAATTCAGTGCTAGAAATGTATTGTGGATGGAAATTAGAATATATATCAAGGAAAGGCCATAATTAGAACTTTTTGGGATGAGTTTAAATGATACAATTTTAGAGAAGTTGAGTTTCATGTCAATCTTGGGATTTAGAGTACATTTATTTGGAAACATATTTTTCCTAAGTAGACATAGGTTCAACAAATCTCTCCACGAAATTTCAGATTTTTTGGAGATTTGTGGAATTATCTAGGCATTACTGAAGTTGGGCTGAAAACCTGAAATTCAGGTATCAGTCGACTGCCCTAGGGGGCAGTCGACTGATCCGAGTGAATTCAGCCTTGAGAGCTCTCTGTTCGATTTGCCAGTTGACAGCTATTTGGGAAGTCGACTAATCAGTAGGTTTGAGGATAAAAGGTCTATTAGATGATAAGAAATTACAAAATTGGAAGCATAGGAAAGGTTCATGAGAGTTAGGCCATGATTTGATATGCTTAAAGATTCATTGGATGATTTTGAATGATAAGTGTTTGATAAATGAAAAGATATGGAAGTTTCCCATACATATCTAAGGATTAAGAGATAAAAAGAGAGAGACTTTCATCATATTAAGGATATGGGAAAAGAAAGAATTGAGGACAATTCCTTATGTAAATTGATAATGGTTAGAATTAACAAACACAAGGAATCATAGATAGAATTAGAAGATGCCCATTCTTGAGGTAACTAGAAGATGTACCAAAAGTCAAGCACATTTGATACTTTTCATAAAATCATATTTTTCTATGATAGGGTATATCCTAGCAAATGTGCTTGCAAATCTTTAGGATTGTTCAAGGTCTTGTTGAGTTCTTTTTAACACTAGAGATAAGGTTGCTTGGGAGCAATCCTTTAATGGTGTCCAAGGGGGAAGAACTTGGGTGTTGGGTTGGGTATAACTCAGCATGGTGTTAGTGTGTTAAGTTGGGTAGAACTTAACCTTGGTAAAATTAAAAATTGGGAGAAGGCACAGGTTAAGGGAGAGGTTGCCTCCTAGTTACCTTAATTTTCATTGAAAATTTTAGATTTTGTGTCTAACTTGGGAATGGTGATAGATACATGGGTGAATGTATTTTTCCCCAAGTAGGTATGAGTACCACAATGTTCTCCACAAAATTTGAGAATTTTTGAAGATTTATGGAATTTCTGGCGCAATTCTGAAATTGGCCAAAAAAACTGATATTCAGAGTATCAATCGACTGCCCTGGGGGCAGTCGACTGGTCAAGGCTGGTGTGGGTATCCAGCAGCTGACTTGTGTCCAAATGATGGAAAATGAGTGTATGGGGGTCTAATACACTGTGTTTAGGATCATTGGGGATTAAAAGAACCAATAATTGGGATATTGTTGGGTTCTTTTTGATGTTAGACAAAGGGAAAGAAGTGTTGGGTTTAATTTGGGAAACCAAACACACTTTTGCGGGAAACCCTAGGTTTAGGGGAAGCTGAGATTAAAGGGGAGCATGATTGCTCCATTCTAGGCGTAAGGGGGACCTTGGATAAGTTTTTAAAAAGCCTTTGTAAGTCCAGTGTAGGGGGAGGTTTGGAGAAGCTTTAAAAAGCCCGTTTTATGGAGGGATGCCTTGGGATAGAATCCATGCATTGCATATGCATTGGCGGTGTAAGTCCAAGATGAAGTCTTGGCAGTGTAAGTCCAGTTGTTTTGTTTTAGCATTGTTATTGCTATTCTATACTATTTGTTTTCCCTAACTTATACGTATTGTCAAATATCAAAAAGGGGGAGATTGTTGAGGCAATCTGTGGTCCGGAGTGACCAAGTGTTTTGATATTTGGGTAAAGGGTTTAAGTTAGGTTTACCCTTGTGTATTTGATATGTGTATGTGAGTGTGCAGGTTGTACAGGTTACACATATTAACTTGACTGGACGACCTCAGTACGGTGAAGGGTGGCATGGAGATAAGCCGCGGGCTTGTGTGCACACCTGAGGGACTATGGAGAGTAGGGACGATGAGCTGAGGGGCACGGACTTCGAGGCATGCGTGAAGGATGGCATGGAGGCAAGCTAGAGGATTGCGTGCATCCGAGGGACGGGAGCCGAAGATGAAGAGGGTGCGAAGGCAATAGTCGAGACTGCTGATGAGGAGTTAGTTGAGTCGTGAGGGTACGAGTGTTGTGTGATTGTACTCGGGAAATCCTAGAGTTCGAGTACTGAAAGAAGTGTACTCGGGAAGGGAAACCCTAGGTGTGTGAGTGGACCAGTCGACTGCCCTTGGGGCAGTCGACTGATGAAACTCACAGAAAAGTTTTGGCTGGGGACTAGTCGACTGCCCTGGGAGCAGTCGACTGGTAGCGGCTGGTGAGTTGGCTGAAAATTCGAACGTTGGGGTTGCAACGGTCGATTTTCAGTGGCACCAGTCGGCTTCCCTGGGAGCAGTCGACTGATGGTGAGGGTTTCAGCTTTAGTTCTATTTAAAGAGGACTTCGTGGTGGTTGAAACTCTTGACGAATTTTGTCTTGGTTAAAGGTAAAATAGTAGTCTTGGTACTCAGGTCTTGTCAAGGTGTTGTAGTGAGGTTTCTCCACCCACAAGGAGCGACAAGGGCTAGCCGGAGGTTATCCGGGGAGTGATCCACCGACGGATTCTTGGATTAGTCACCCTTAGGGGTGGATACCAAGTAAATCCTACTGTTAGCATTGCTCTTTACATTGTTAGTTTTATTTTATTGTATATTCCGCTTGCGCAACTAACCGTGTAGGAAGAAAAAGTTCGAAAATTGCAATTCACCCCCCTCTAGCATCCGGATCGATCTAACATTCTTAACTACCGTCTAGAAACCTATAGGCAAGAAATATTCCTGTTATACTTTTCTTATAGGACCACAAGCAAGTTTATATGCTACTTGGGATGAAGTCAAAAACATACTTCCAGAAAATAATAAACCCTCATACAAAGGGTTTTACTCCATAATAGAAGCCTATGATTTACTCAAAACCAAGTTAGGTCCTAACTTTTTCATTAGTCCTTTACTTAGGACATAGACAAAAATTCAAGAAGACAAGACTTACTTAACAGCAACATTGTAAGGAATAACTTCTGAAAGTGATATACTTACTCCAACAAGGTCCATAGATTATCAATCCTTAAAAATTTTATAAGCAAGAAGTGATAAAAGACAAGAACGGTTAATGTTAAATATTGGAAATTAGGAGGGCTTAAACGGGAAAACCCAAAAATTAGGGATGAGGTTGGAATTAGTGGGATTTGAAGGGCCTTTTTGCAAAATGCTAAACTCATATAATTCCCTAAATTTTTCCTCTTTGACAACTCCTCCCAATTTCTTCTCCTCCTCAATGCTGAAATTGCCCGCCGACCCCTCATCGCGCGATTTCAGACTCGGTGCCCTAATCGTGAGTTCTCTCTTCTTCTTCTTATTCTTCTTCCTCTTTCCTCCTCTTCATCGCAAGCGAAGGAAACTGCTGAGCATAACCCAACTCCTTCCTCCTCTTCGGCGCACATGAAGGAGACTGCTGAGCGCAACCCCTCATCTTGGATTCTTATCTTCTCTGCCGATCACTACCTCTTCTTTTTCTGATCCACCGTCGACCATCTTCTTTAGGTAAGGATGATTGCTTTAGCATTCATTTGAAAGAATGGCTGGGATTTAGGTTGATCAGTAAGGGTCAATTACTGGGTTTTGAATTGAGATTTGATTTATTTAGGGCTTTTGATTGATTTGTTCTTGGATCGCAGACTGAATCTCTAGTTTTGATGTTGCTATGTTGTGGAGGCATATTTGTGAAGTTTTATTGGGTTACTTGGAGTTGATCTGTGAATTTGCATTGGAATTGGTGATTTCTTTTGGTTGTTATGGTGGTGTCGTGGTTGCCTTTCTTCTAGGTTTGAGTTGGTTATGTGGTGTGGTTTGTAGGACCGGTGGCGTCAATAGAGGGGGGTAAATATTGACCGTAAAATCTTCGCGGTAAACTTCGTAAAACTTTCGATCGTTCTAGACTCAGAGCGTTAGTAGCACAGCGGAAAATAAAACAGAAAGAATAAAAGACAACACAGCGCACGCGGGATTTTTACTTGGTTCCCAACCCCCCAGGGTCAATACATCCAAGGCCTAAGCACGAGAACACCCGTCCACTATTGGTCTCCTTTCCAAACTTTTCGGAGGTGGAGAAACCCGTCTTACAGTGCAGTAATTACAATCAAAATATAAGAAATTAAATGCAGAATAATTAAAGCAAACCAAAATGAAATGGTCGAAGACTCAGCCGATCTAGACCTCCGAAGTGCCGCGCACTTCCTCCTGGAGCCTCCCGGTCGTAGAGCCTCGTCGTTAGCGCGTTGTCGTTGCTTGGAAAGCTTAGAATCGTGTCTAGAAGTTGTGTCTGAAGCTGAGGGGTCGAAGCACCTTTTATAGGCTTCATACGGGTGCCTGTGTTGATGGGGGCGCCTACACGTGGCCTCTCCTGCGCGATCTCTTATCCGCAAGCTCGGTCAGCGCTTATCTATCTCACAGGGGCGCCTGAGCTAATGGGGGCGCCTGTATGCTCCCGGGCGCCTAAAGGGAAGCCTGTTCTGCCTTCATTCGCTGAACCAGCTTTTGCCTCTTTGAGTTAGGCGCCCCTATTGATGGGGGCGCCTGATTCCATTGGGGCGCCCCCATTGATGGGGGCGCCTGGCTTCCAGGCTTTCAGCCGCGGTGTGTGTTGTTCGCTTGCTTTATCTTCCATTTTAGGTACCTGCAAGATATACAAATACATAGTAAATATACACACAACCTTAAATATAAGGACTTGGTTCTGACTTCGGATTTCCACGAAACCCTAGGTCGAACCGACGCAAGTTCCCACCCCCGAGAACGCGTCTTTCACCTACTCCTTTCAGGAGACGGTTGCCACCCAGTTCTTCGGGTGGACTTTTGCTTAGCCTCTGATACTCTCAGATCTCGAGACGTCCAAACCCTGACCCGTTTCTACTTCTGTGCTTAGTCATCACTCAGCTAAGTTGCTCAATCCCTCGGACCAAGACTTCGTGCCCAAACCCTAAGTCCAGGACTTCGGTGCCCAACCCTCGGCTAGGTCTTTATGCCCAATTCCTCGAACCAGGTCTTTGGTGCCCAACCCTCGGACAGGTCTTCTTGCCCAGTCCTCGACCAAGACTTAGTGCCCAATCCATGATTAGGACTTAGTGTTGGTGCAAGTTGCATCAGTGATGTCCTCCTCTAAGTGTTTTAATGTTTGACAATATATTTAAGTCAGTGATATATTGAACAAAGGAAGGGGAGTTAAGAGAGGAGTAACAAAATGAACCAAAGTCCTAGTAAACCTAGGCAATAAGTCCTGGTTCGAAGAATTGGGCACTAAGTCCTGATCATGGATTGGACACTAAGTCCTGACAAAGGGATGGGCACTGAAGACCTGACTGGAAGTTGGGCACGAAACCTGGTCGAGGACTGGGCAAGAAGACCTGGCCGAGGGTTGGGCACCGAAGACCTGGTTCGAGGAATTGGGCACGAAGACCTGGCCGAGGGTTAGGCACCGAAGTCCTGGACTTAGGGTTTGGGCACGAAATTTTGGTCTGAGGGACTGAGCAACTTAGCTGAGCGATGACTAAGGACAGAAGTAGAGACGGGTCGGGGTTCGGACGTCTCAAGATCCGAGAGTATCGAAAGCTAAGCAAAAGTCCACCCGAAGGACTGGGTGGCAACCGTCTCCTGAATGGAGTAGGTGAAAGGCGCGTTCTCGGGGGTGAGAACTTACGTCGGTTCGACCAGGGTTTCGTGGAAATCCGAAGTCAGAACCAAGTCCTTAAGGTTAATATTGTGTGTATATTTGCTTTGTATTTGTGTATCTTGTAGGTACCAACATTGGCGTAGCCACATTTGGAGCAGGGGGTGCGGCCGCACCCCCTGACTATATATATATATATAAAGCATTTTAACTGAATAATTTATCATCGTGTCTGAAAATTAAAATTAATTATATATTTGGAAAGTTTATGACCTAAACTATTCATTGGTATAATTTTTACGAGAAAATATCTTGATTTTGAATGTTAAGTATTAAATTTAGAAAAATAAAATAAATAATAATAAACGAACAAACTAAATCATAGAATATGAAGTGAAAATACTAAATTAAAATTAGATCGGGTTTAAATAAATCTAACAGGTAGGTGCCAAGATAAGGATTATATTGGTTCAATTCATATCTTTTTGCTTGCATATCAACTGTAAGATGAGTTTTCTCTGCCTCCGGAAATTCCGGAAAGGAGACCAATAGTGGACTCACGCCGAGTACATAGGCCTTGGACGTGCTGACCCTGGGGGGTCGGGAACCAAGTAAATAAATCCCGCATGTCTATTGTCTTGCTTTTCATTACTTTATTTTCCGCTGCTCATTTGCTCTCTCTTAGTCCAAAAAATTTTATAACGATATTCACCCCCCTCTATCGTTTTCTCTGATCCAACACTAAGTGCCCAATTCTTCGAATCAGGACTTATTGCCTAGGTTTACTAGGACTTTCTTTCACTTTGGTTACTCCTCTCTTGACTCCTCTTCCCTTGTTTAATGTATCACTGACTTAAGTATAATGTCAAACATTAAAACACTTAAAGGAGGACATCACTAATGCAACTTGCACCAACATGGTTGAGTCTGAGTTTTGGTTGTTGTTGGGAAAAATGTTGTCGTGAGCAACCATGGGGAAAGGTGTTATGATGTGGGATGAAGCAAAATGTTATACTGTGGGATGAAGTGGGTACTTGCCGTGAGTTGAATGTTTAGTTTAGGATAATTAGTCATTAGATGAATTTAGTGGATGCCTACTCTAGCAAGATTAGAATTAACTAAGTGGATGTTATACTTAGAAGGAATCTATAATTGTGTAGATTTAATTAAACACATATTGTATCTAGGGTTATATCCTAACTATGTTTAGTGGTTAGTTTAGTTGCTTATTTAATTGAATAAATAACTAAACTTCCTCATTGATACATGACCTTGATTCAGACTCGTTTGGTTGATCGTGAGGGGTTTTCTTCGATACGTATACGTCATTTACAAGGCGAGTACTTTTCCTTCGTATCATGTAGTTTATTGAACTTAAATACATGACCTGTTTTATTTTCGAGTAGGACTACTTTACCTTTTCTTTGACTTTAATATTATCCGTTGATACTTTCTTTGCTTAATCTTTAAGCTAATCAAATTTAAGTCTATACAATCTCACTGTTGATTTTCTGATTTGTAAAGTACCGCTTGTAGACGAGTACTTAGGAATAATCATTAAGCATAACTAGGGTTTGGTTGACATTAGATATACCCTATCCAATATATTAGTTGCATGTTTAGTGATTTTGATATTTATTTATTGTACTGTTGCATAGTTATGACTTGGTTGATTGTACATTTAGTATCATATACCATACATGCATAGTTGCATGTTGACGAGTATCGACTTCCTTATGGTTAAGTCAGTCGTCAGTCATTTAGTTGCTCTGCCAACTCAACCACTCATGAGTAGTAGTAGTTGCTAGAGTGCAAGCAGTTGTCCTATTATGCCACACTCGATCACTCATGGGTAGTGGATGTTGGAGTTGTAGGCAAGCAGTTGACACCCTCACAGTTGTTTTCGAGGGATAACAGAGCTATTGGTGGCTCCCCTTTTTCCTGGGGTTTTGGAGTAATTGACTCCCCAACATCCTATTTACTCAATCACTTATAGTAATGGTAGTTGTTCGAGTATGTACAATTGTCACATCCCTACCCACTAGACCTCACTGATGTGATGTGATGACGGCTTTACTGGCGTCAAGGGTGACACATGTCATTGCATCATGTGCATTTATTATATTTTTGCATTTTCTTGTTTTTCTGCATTTGTATGAGCTACGATTGTTATATTTGGTTGACAGACATGTATTATTTATGGTTGCACTTTTATTTAGTTTACATATTCGCATATGCATTATTCTATTTCGGAGACTGTATATTATTGTTTCTTTTTGTTTGGTGTATCTTGTTTTATGCCATGCAATTATATGCTTTTATATCCATAGAGTCCACCTGGACTCACCACCCCTACCATCTAATTTCGTTTCAGGTAGCCGATAGATGCATTACTTAGAGCCAGGAGAGGATCCAATTGCCGTCCCACGGTGTCGAGCCCTTTTGGAGTTTTTTTCCCGAATTTACTTTACTTTCTGCACTTTCTTTATTTCCGTATTTACTTTATTAATCTAGTATTTATTGTCTAAGTAGAGTTATGTATAATTTTGAGTGGAGTTATGTTTATGCATTTATGGATTGGTATGTTTGTCTTTGGATTTAATTTGAGTTTTAATTTGAATATGTGGTTTCTTTTATTTCTATCTTTCTTATTGATATTAAATGTATGGTTGTGGAGCTTTTATTTGCTATTGTGATGCTAGCTGTGTGTGTCTGTGCTATATATATTGTTGTGAGACATGTATAAATATTTCAAATTATCCGCTGCATAGGGGAGATACTGCTCGATTTTCGAGCGAGCATGGGCCTTTGGGGGCATGATTATTTTTGAGACACAAAAACTTACCTGAAGATATACTTACATACATCATAACTATTGGTGATGTAACTTCTACATTTTAACAATTTACCGAATTAGGTGAAGTCCTTACTTGGTTTCACCAACACCCCACTCCAAGCATTACTATACTCTATGAAGAAGAGTATTCATATAAACATAAATGCCAAAAGTATTTCCATAATGCTCTACACCAGAACTTTTAGACTTAGGTTGTATATGTCAATTACTTTATTGTTTTAGACAAGTTAATATTCACTTCGAAAAATTTAAACAATAGAATTATAGAGGATGACTTATTACTCTATTTACTCTATTAGACTTTGGTCTGCTACAACAAGTATGGACTCATGATCTTGATTCTGTATAAGTCTTTCCTTATAAACTTCGGATGATATTGCAACACATCCTTGAAAAAAAAATTTGTTTGTTGTTCAATAAATAGTTCACCCCCAGAATAGGTTACTACAAAATAGAACCAACTAGACATGTTTTTAAACTTGATGTACAAGGAGTAAATGTATAATTTCATCTATTTGAAAAATATCCATCTCTAACTGACAAAGATTAAACTTTTCCTAAACCACTTGAAGAACAACTATAGCACTAGAGAGTCTCAGTACAAGGCGGTTCTTGGTTCTGGGATTCTTACTTAAATCCTTCGGACTATATTTTGGTTGAAGAAACTTTCACAGAAAAATATACTAGCCAAAAGAACTAGGAACAACATTCTTCCCTTTCAAATATGCATCCCAACATGTAACTCTATGCCAATTTTACCAAAAAAAACTATGAAGTGGCAAGAAAAGCAATAACAAACTCAAACGCCATCGCCAATACACTCACATGCTACTCTACCCTCTATGGGCTTAACCGAGGAAGCAAACTTAGTGAACATGTTGGAAAGTAAACCTACACTGATGTAAGCAATGATGACTTCAGACTTCTTGACGTAAGCCATGACGACCTCTAGCACTTATGACGTCAGCTATGATGCTTGACTACACTAAGAAGATACTTCTTTATCCTTCTGACTCAGCTTGTCCCAGCTGTCCTAGATACTCTCTTATCCTCTTTTTTTTAAGTGTTATATAAACCCCTGTAACTTAGAAGCCAGAAGCAAGTCCATTGGCAAACCCTCTTAACTTTCTCCTCTCTCTCAAGACTATCCAGCTCTCTCAAGCTTGTAATATTTGTAAGTTTTATGCATCTCAGTTTGTCTATACTAAGTTTGTAAAGTTGTTTGTTATAGTTCTGTAAATTTATGGCATCTTAATTTTCCTCTAATTCTCCTTTAAGCCTTCGGAAGGCTCTAGTTTTCGTATTTCTATTATCAAAAGTTCTCAGTCCTTATCTCAGTATACATCTTGGTAGAACAGTAACTAGGTGGCAAAAGGCGATTCGCTCGCCCCTAGCGTCGCCACCAAGCCGTCCCAAGGCTAACATAGAGTAGATAAATCACGGGGGTTACTAGCCCGGATACTATGGCTAGTGCGTGGGGAGGATGGACACAGTGACTTTGCTAGGTTTTGACTCTCAGACCTCAAGGCGATAATACCCATGCTCTAACCATCAGTCTATCCGGTGGAGACTTGGTGGAACAATAACTAGCTAAAGAAGAAGAATCCATTTGATACCTGCTCTCTATAAAACCTGTGCTAGCTCAAGTATGGTAGACCAAAATGAAACTGTAAGACCTGAATAAAAGCTAGGGTTAGAGAAAAGGATTAAACAATAGATTTGAGACTTCTTACTAGGTGAGGCTCACTAGTGAGACATAGAAAGAAAGACCTATCCTTTAAAAGGCTTAGATCTCCATCAAAGGTTTCAATTTTCATCCAAGTAATATTCATCCAATCTTAAAAAAAACAACCATAGAATTGGTATCAGAGCCTATTACAACGTTGGGACTAGTATATGCTTTCAACCCCTTCATCACACATAAAAATATTAGAATATTTAGACTTAACTTTACAACCAAGAATAATTATCACTTTAGACCATAATAAATATAGTTGTTATATACGGGTAAAAACCCATATTCATTGTCTACATATAGACAATTCACATTTAAACTCTATTAGGAATTAGTCTAGGCCTAACTTTAGAAACATAGTAACAACTTTTAGTTCATAAACTTGAAACATTTACTAAAACTTTAGGTCACAACAACCAAATACTTGCTGAAGTACTATACAACCTTGACTATTTAAAAACCACTCAAATAGACTTACAGTCTCTAATTAAGAATAAAAAGAAAGACTTAGATAATCGACAGAAGACTCCATAGGTTTACTACTGCAATCAAAAGATTTAATAACACCCAATAAAACTCAACTTTATGACAAACTAAACGTGCTACTCAAGCTACTCGAGCTATTGTTCAAATCTAAATTTGTTCATTTATGACAAACTAATGTTTTGACCATTGTGATTCTCAAGATTTTTCAAAATGACTTTCAACCCACTTGCTATTATTTTAAAAGAGAATAAATTTACTGGTCCCAATTATATCGATTGGAAAAGGAACTTGGACATTTTCTTAACTGCTGAGTAGTACAAATTTGTACTCTTTAAGATCTGTCATGAAAAGCCTAACGAGAATTCTAGTGAAGAGGAGAAGGAACGTTATAGGAAGTGGGTGAAGGTAGACGAGATGACGCGGTGTTACATTTTGGCCTCTATGTCAAATGTGTTGCAACATCAACATCAGGTTTTTGCTACTGTTTATGACATGATGTTCAATCTCAAGGAACTTTTCGGACACCAGAATCAGGCTGCTAGGTAAGAGGCAATGAGGAACTTGATGACGACCACCATGATTGAGGGGACACTTGTGAGGGATCATGTTCTCAAAATGATGGCTCATTTGAATGAGATGGAAGTCCTTGGAGCGGAGATCGATGGGGATACCCAGGTCGATATCATTCTCCAGTCACTACCTAGGAGTTTTGAGCAGTTTCGCCTGAACTACAATATGAACAAAAGGGCATATTCATTAGCGGAGTTTCTGACAGAACTCCAAGCGACAGAGGGGCTATTTCGTCAGAGTGCTCGTGCTTTTGTTGCTAAAAAGGTTTCTACTTCTAAGCCGAAAGACAAGAAGAAGAAGAAACAAGGTTTAGCAAAGAAAGTTGCAGGATCTCAAGGACCTCAGGCTGGAGTGAAGAAGCCGAAAGGCAAGTGCTTCACGTGCAAGCAGATTGGACATTGGAAGGTGGACTATCTCCGCCGAAAGGAGAAAAATCAAGGTATATCTTATTCATTAGTTGTTGAAACATGTTTAACGGTGCTATCTACCAGTACCTAGTGTGTAGATACGGGAGCCACTGATCATGTTTGCAATTCATTGCAGGGGTTTCAGGAAACCAGACGACTAGTTGAGGGAGAGATTACCGTCTACATGGGCAATGCTACAGAGGTGGCGACTATTGTAGTGGGAGACATTTATTTATCTTTTGATTGGAATAAAACTTTAGTTTTGAGCAATTGTATTTATGTGCCTACTTTTGGAAAAAAAAATTTAATTTCAGTTTCCAAGTTATTTTTGGATGGATATTTTATTTCTTTTAATGACAAAGTTGTTATAAAAAGGAATAGGGAGATTATCTATTCTGGTATATTGGTTGGCAATTTATACACTCTTAATCCAAAAACTCTCACGATGCAAATAGAAATTAATAACTCTTCATCTAATCATAATAAGAGAAAAGAACCTTCGAAAATGAATCAAACGTATCTTTGACATCTAAGGTTAGGCCATATTAACCTGAGTAGAATTCAAAGGTTGATAGCCAATGAACCTTTGGGTTCATTGGTGGTGGAAGATTTCACAACTTGCGAATCTTGCTTGGAAGATAAAATGACCAAGAGGCCTTTTAAGGCCAAAGGGTATAGAGCCAAAGATGTGTTGAAATTGGTTCATTCTAATTTGTGTGGTCTTATGTCTATCCAGGCTAGAGGTGACTTTGAATATTTCGTCTCTTTTATAGTCGATTATTCAAGGTATGGATAAATTTACTTGATGCGCCGCAAGTCTGAATGCTTTGACAGGTTCAAAGAATTTAAGGCTGATGTGGAGAAACATCAAGGTAAAAGTATCAAGACACTACGGTCTGATTATGGTGGTGAGTACCTCTTGGGAGAGTTTAGGAGTTACTTATCAAAGGATGGGATTCAATCCCAATTGACTGCACCTGGTACACCCCATCAGAACGGTGTGGCAGAGCGAAGGAATAAGACTCTTATGGAGATGGTTAGATCGATGATGAGTTATTCTGAGTTACCAAATTTGTTCTGGGGGTATGCTCTGGAAACGACAGTGTACATTCTAAACTTGGCACCATCTAAATCAGTACCCTCTACTCCCATAGAATTGTGGACTGGGCGTAAGCCTAGTCTGAGACATATTCAGATTTGGGGTAGTCCAGTACATGTGCTGAAGGGAGATGTTGATAAGTTGGAATCTCATACAGAGGTACGTTTGTTCTTAGGCTATCCCAAAGGAACAAAAGGTGGTTTATTTTATAGTCCTAAAGATCATAGGATCATCGTTAGCACAAATGTCCGATTTTTAGAAGAAGACTATGTGATGAACCACAAGCCTATGAGTAAGATTGTTCTAGAGGAAATGAGAGGGAAAGTTCCTACTTCAGTACCAACGGTACAGGAGGATATACCACAAGTGACTACACCGTGTGTCACAGAGGATACACAGGTAGTATCTCATCGTAGTGGGAAGGTTGTTAGACAACCTGACAGATTCATGTTCTTGGGAGAGTCTTCGGACTGGGTCCCTGGTGAACATGAACCTGATCCCTAGACCTACGACGAAGCGCTCCAAGATAAAGATGCAGTATCTTGGCAAAAGGTGATGAATTCTGAGATTGAATCTATGGATTCTAATCAAGTCTAGGAGCTAGTAGAACCACCTGATGGTGTAAAAACCATTGGATATAAGTGGATCTACAAAAGAATGAGAGGATCAGACGGGAAGGTGGAAACCTTCAAAGCAAGGCTTGTTACGAAGAGGTATATTCAGAAAGAGGGTATTGATTATGAGTAGACCTTTTCGCCGATAGCCATGCTTAAGTCTATCCGGATTCTCTTATCTATTGCTGCTCATATGGATTATGAGGTTTGACAAATGGATGTCAAGACAGCTTTCCTTAACGGAAGTCTTGAGGAAAGCATCTATATAAAGCAACCAAAGGGATTCATTGCAAAGGGCAAAGAGCATCTTGTGTGTAAGCTTAATCGATCCATTTATGGATTGAAACAAACTTCAAGATCTTGGAACACCCGCTTTGATGTGGTAATCCAGTCTTATGGATTTATTCAAAGTTCGGATGAGTCTTGTGTATACAAGAAATGTGACGGAAACGTAGTGGTATTTCTTATACTATACGTAGATGACATTTTGCCCATTGGCAACAATGTCAAAGTGTTGTCAGACGTAAGGGGATGGTTGTCCAAACAATTTGATATGAAGGACTTAGGAGAAGCTGGGCACATCCTTGGGATCAAAGTTATAAGGGATCGCAAGAAAAGGATGTTGTGCTTATCTTAAGCTTTATACATTGACACTATCCTAGCTCGTTTTAGTATCCAAAACTCCAAGAAAGGTTTTCTACATTTTCGGCATGGAGTACCTTTATCTAAGGAGATGTGTCCTAAAACATCAAAGGAGATAGAGGAGATGAAGGCGGTTCCTTATGCTTCGACTGTAGGAAATCTCATGTATGTTATATTGTGTACGAGACTGGATATCTGCTTTGCCGTGGGCATAGTTAGCAGATATCAAAGTAATCCAAGACAAGAATATTAGATTGTGGTAAAACATATATATTAAAGTACCTGAAAAGGACTAAAGATTTTATGCTAGTTTACCAGGCAGATCAATTGCTCCCTGTGGGTTACACAGATTCTGACTTCCAATTAGATAGGGATAACAATAAGTCTACCTTGGGGTATGTGTTTACTTTCGGAGGTGGAGCCATAGTATGGAGGTGTATCAAGCAGAAATGCGTTGCAGACTCCGCCATGGAAGCTGAGTATGTGGCGACCTCTGAGGCAGCCAAGGAAGTTGTATGGCTCAGGAACTTCTTAATGGACTTAGATGTGATTCCTAGTTTGCCCAGAGTTATCACAATTTATTGTGACAACAGTGGTGCAGTAGCAAATTCAAAGGAACCACGAGCCCATAAGGCAACTAAACAGATAGAGCGCAAGTACCACCTGATACAAGAGATCGTAAAGCGAGGAGAAGTTGTTGTCGCCAAGATTGCATCAGAGGATAACCTGGCAGATCCATTCACTAAGGCCCTTCCAGCGAGAGCTTATGATAGACATGTGGAGGGGATGGGAATCAGATGTATGACAGTTTGATAACAGTATAGTCTTTTAGTATAAGTGGGAGATTATTGGGATATATACTAAAAGTCTAGCTTTTATATGAACATCTACATTTTGGAATAAGAATCACATGGTCATTGTTTGCATTTTATATTTATTATACGTGTGCACATTATCCTTTACTTTACATTGTAAATAACATGGTGTGTGGTGTTACATAGAAGATCATGTTATCAGTTCCTTGTGAAGTATAAGTAGTGGCTCACAACCAAGATGGATTTGGACAAACCATCGGAATGGTTGTAGTGTAATTTAGTATTAGTCTATCTTGACTATAGAATTACACTAGTACACTTTGTGTGTATTGAGCAGGACCGACTTAGAGGTGATTGGATCTATACTGACTATATAATCGAATCAGACCTCAGATATTATGGTGTATATGCTCTTAATTCCGACGTAATAACGGACACATGTACTTAATATCTATTTCTTTGATTTACCAATGGGCGAGATTTATTTGTTAAATCAATAGGCCCGGTAAATTGGAAATAATATTATTTACATGGTGTGTCATTGATTATAGAAGGAAATCGTGTCTTAATGCGTTAGGATGATGATGTCCCCTTGAGGAGCTCATAAAGTTCATCATGTAAATCCTGCAGGTGAACTTGGTCCGGCATGATGATAAGGTTGAGTGGTACTACTCATGGAGTTAGATATCTTGATAATGTGTGCTTGTATCGATAGTGCCAGAAAGCCTAGTCGAGTTTGTTTTTCTTCGTTTGCCTCTTTCGATGACTCAGACCATGTTGCTTTCAAGGTCTTCATTTTCCTTTGTTTCTTGATTTCTTTTGTGTTTGGGCACTCTGATTGGATTATCCTCTTTTTCTTTAGCATTTTTCGAACCAGGTTGACTACTTTGGAGACAATCTCTTTGTCATCTTCTGAATCCGATTCATTTTCATATTCAGATTCAAGTTGATACTTACACTTTGGCTTCTTGTTTGTAAGTCTTCCTGCAAGTAGTGCAAGATCTTTCTCGGGCAGAGAAGTATTAGTCTGTTTATGAAGTTCAAACTCAGAAAATAATTCATCTAATATAATCATTGAAAGATCCCTTGAAACTTTGTATGCATCTACCATAGATGCTCACAAAGTGTTTCTTGGGATACTTTCAAAGTATACCTACTTATGTTGCAGTTTTCGACTTGTCGCCCGATTGCATATAGTCCATTGAAGATATCTTGAATTCTGGCGTAAAGTTGACTTGTCGATTCTCCTTCTTGCATTTTGATATTATATAATTTATTAAAATACAAATCACGTTTATTTACCTTTGTTTCAGAGGTCCCTTCGTGTAGCTTGATCAATTTCTCCCAAAGGTCTTTGGCACTTATGAATGGTCTAACCCAGTTCAGCTCCTCTTTGGTTAGGGCACATTGTAGTATTTGGGTAGCTTTGGCATCAACCTCAATCGTTTTCATTAGGGTTGCGTCCCAGAGTTCGTATCCTAATGGTTCTCCATTTATATTGAGAGGTAGTGTAAAACCCGTTTGGATGATCACCCACATTTGAACTTGGGTCTTTAGGTGAATCTTCATCCGACTTTTCCAGTAGCCGAAGTCCTCGCCGAAGAAAAGAGGTGGGCGGACGGTACTGTAACAATCTTGTTGGGCCATTTGTCAATTCTTGCACACGAATAAAAAAAGAATGTACCAAGACTAGGTCTTGGATTAGTTGTGCTGGAAAAGAAAAAAGAATTTGTTCGTATAGGTGTTGCATGAATTTCGAGAAAGAAATAATAAAATAATAAAAAAAAGAGTTTATAATAAATTTTTAGAAAAGGATAGTTATATCAATTCTAACTTATGTTGAAAAGATAAGAATTCAAAATTGAAAAAGATATAAAAATATTTTAAAACCTCGCACAAATATTGTTTATTTGAAAGAAAAAGTGAAAAATTCGAAAACGAAAAAAAAATGCTCGAATGATGGTTTCACCAATTTAGAGTGACCCCACACTGATACCAATTGTAGGATCATAGAGAGCGATAGGGGGGGTGAATATTGCTTTTGAAAAATTCTTCGGATTTAGACAAGTTGCACAGCGGAAAAGAAAACGCAAGAAAAACAATCGCTAACACTGTTTTTTTTTACTTGGTTCGGAGTTTGTGATGACCTCTACTCCAAGTCGCAAATGAGTTATAAATATGCGATGGTTAAGTACAAGAAAGAATACCAACAACTTTAAATGAAATGAAGAAGCAGCGCGTGGCACAGCACACGAGAGCACAAGTGATGTAGAATTAATGTTCTGAGTCTTTGGTCGAAAACCCCTTATATAGGGTCATACGGGCACTCAAGTGCCTATAGGGGCGCCTGTGTTGCTGCGATCTAGCCGCGATATGATCCCCAACTTGGTCTAAGCTTTATCCCAACTCAGGCGCCTGATAGCTTCCCTGGTGCCTGTGTTGTTGATGTGGAGGCTCCAACCAGCGTACGTCAACTCAGCCACGCCTAGGCTGAGTCATGAGTACATGGGCGCCTGAGACCTCTTGGGCGCTTGTGTTCTAGGGCGCCCGAGTCCTCTCGGGCACCTGAGTTGCCGCAGATCTCCAGTTTGCTAAGTTGCAACACAGGGTTAGTCCAACAATAATATATAAAGGAAATACATGTAAGACAGCTGGTGTTGTCCGATCTTGACTTCATATTTCAATTGAAATCCTAGGTCAGACCAAAGCCTACAGTTCCCTCTTTCAGGGAACGCGTCCTCACCTACTCCACTCTGGAGAAGTAACGTGTTGCCAACTGACACCTCCTGTTGGACTTTTGCTCGACCTCTGAAGACTCTGAATCTTGCGACATTCGTATCTTGACTCGTCCCTACTTCTGTCCATTGTCCTCACTCGAGTAAGACTTTCGCTCGATATTTCGGATTAGGACTTCATGCTCAACCCTCGGCCAGGACTTCGTGCTCAATCCTACAGATCAAGACTTCGTGCCTAGTTACACTAGAACTTTCCTACACACTCAGTATAACACATTAGATCACCATAGACTTTAACTTTGAACAGTTGCCAATATCAAAATCAAGATTGATTATTTGGTGCTCCCGGCACCAACACATCTGAGGGACACAAAGAGTACATCGGTGGATGAGAAGGGCATGTGCGACATTCGAGGGATGAGAGGCCGGGGAGAAAATCCATTCGAGGTGGAAGACTAGAGTCGGATTGGGGTGAGCCTAACTTTAGTTGGCCGGAAATCACCCATGCGGACGAAAGATGAAAAAGTCAATGTGGGAGTTGACTTTGACCAAAAGGTCAGCTAAGGATGCCTTCAGAGGCATCTCAATTTGTCAATCTAATCTCTGCGCAAAAGCAGAACTGAGGCACCTCAATTTGGACTTGAGGCGTCTCAGATGAAAACTGAGGCGCTTCTAGTCGGAACTGAGGCGCCTCAGATCGAATTCTATTAATAGTTACCGTTGGCACCGTGAATAAAATCTTATCCAACTAAGACGCCTTAGACCACAACTGAGGCACCTCAGGTCCACGTCAACACAACGGTAACATCAATTTTTGGGCTATAAATAGCCCCTTAGAACTAGGAAGAATAGACAACAATTATAATTGATTTTCCTACTCTTTCCTTGAGTTGTTTAAACTTTGTAAGAGGCTTCTCCGCCTAGACCAAAGGAGTATTTCTAGTGGAGCTTTTTCAATGTCTTGGATTAGCAACCGCCCCGGTTGCAACCAAGTAAACAGTAGTCTCTTACTATTTTTTTGATTATTATTTATGATTAAATTAACTGCTAGACTAATCTGTCATCTTTGCTAAAGTTGTGTAAAAGATATAGTTTTTATTTGCATGGCAATTCACCCCCTCTCTAGCCGGCCTGCACAGGACCAACAAGTGGTATCAGAGTCTAACTGCTTCAGGAGGACTAACTGCCACCTAAAGTAAGAAGATATGGTCGAAACTAGCATTCATCCGCCAAGATTTGAGGGGGAGCTCGTGACATAGAAGCAAAAAATAGAGGTATTCTTTAGAATCGATTTTGAAATTTTATTAATTATAAAATATGATTTGAAGTACACAAAGATAAGAACAACGAGATAACAAAAGCGCATCTCTGGAGCAAGAGGCAATAGTCAGACTCTATAGCCAACGCCAAGACAGAATTCCACCAACTGATAGTACAAACACCTCAAGAAGTTAACCGCATCGGCAGCTATCACTCGGCAAAAGAACTTTGGGGGAAGTTTCTAGAGCTTCATTAAGGCACATTGGAGGCAAAGCTAGCTCGACAAGATCTGCTTCGGAACTAGCTAACCAACCTTTGGATGAAAGAAGGAGAGACGATGGATCAACTGCATGCGAAGATCAAGGAGCTAATCACGAGACTCACGAATCTCGGAGAATCGGTAACTAACCGAGTTTCGTTAAGGTATGCTTTGAATGCTTTTCTAAGAATTCCAGAATGGACGTCAATAGTCTATTCCTATTTCATCTCTAAAGATCTCGAGATATGTACTTTAAAAAGTTTATTTTTAACCTTCGAGTTTCATGAATCCTGATGTACAGGACGGAAAAGTAAGGCAGATAATATCATCCTAAATACGAGAAGGATCGAATCAGATTCGGAGCCTTTGGCTAACGAAGAAGAAACAATATATGTGGTAAGAAAATTAAATCAAATATTTAAATTTAATAAGTTTTCTAAGATGTAGGGTAGAAAATGCTCTCTAAGAAAGAGACAAGTCAGATGCTACCACTATGATGAAGAAGGTCACATCAAGGATCACTGCCCAAACTTAAAAAATAAAAAGGAGAAAGAAAATAAATTCAAGCACAAGAACCTAAAAGTGACGTGGGACAATTCATCATCAGATGAATCCGAGACCGAAGCCTACGGTAGACTTGTACTTATGACAAGTCATCAAGAAGAGGAAGATGAAACAACCACTTCCGACATGAGCATTGATGAAGAGAGAGATTCGACAGAAGAAAGTAGTTATAAAGGGGGAGCATCCAGTTTCGGACATGACGATATGATAAGTGAGATATGCAAACTTCCTCCCGACAAACTATATTTAGGTATTAGATCTATGCTTAAATATTTATGCGAATTTAGAATAAAAAATATATATCTGAAAAAGAAGTTAACAAATACATGCCCATCGGATCTGTTTAACAATTTAAAAGGTGAAAATGAAAATTTAAAGGCACAGATAGAAAAATTAGAAAATGACTATGTATGTGATAGTTTAATTTTTTTTTTCAAAAGATAATAATTAAATATTTTGGAGGACTAAAGTAGTATTTGAGGAACCATAGCTAGATTATAAAAGTGCCCAAAAATTATATTCTGCCTAGATTTTTGTTAAACCCAATAGGTAAAACTTTGTATTGCATGGGTTCCAAAATCCTACTTATCCTATTGAAATTATTTGCATGCTATAATTTAGATATTTTTGCAAAAATTAAATAAATTATTTCTAAAATTTCAATTAATTGGAAAATCTTTTAAAATCATGTTTTATTAGATTTAATTTCAATAAAATTTTCTTATGATAGACAATCATGTTATCTACTTAGAAAATTTTATTTACAATTATTTGACTATTTATGAATTTCTACGAATTTTTATTCAAAAATAAAATTTTTAAATATAAAAATCCTTAAAAAATTATTTTTGAGAAATCTAATATTTTAGAAAGTATACGTTATATTTTAACTATTATAAAAAAGTTTCAAGTTTTTTTGATAAAATTCTAATTCTAAAAATTATTTTTCAAAACTTCTAAGTTCTATGATGAAAATTATTTTTTCGATACTTAAAAAATAATTTTCATTTTGAAATTTTTTACAGAGTTGGGTTTGTTGATTTTTCACTTTAGATAAAATTTTGAGGATTTTTCTATTTGTAGATACATTTTAAAAATTAGTTTTCCAAAATTATCAATTTTTCAATGAAAATCTATTTTTATGTACTTAGAAGATCTAATGTACTTCTAAAACATTTTTTTTATCCCTTAGAAAGTTTTTTTCATGTTTTTTACCCCAAACATTTTGATGTGATCAAAGAGAAGAGTTATGAGGATTAAGTTAAGGAGAGGTCGAGTTGAAAGTTGATTGCATTACTTATTGTACTTAATTACATTTTTTAATTTTATTGCTTAAACAATGTTATGTGTTTTTCTTGTTGTGTTTACCCTAACTTAACTTGTGCTAATGCACATCAAAGAGTGATAGATTATAAGTACCCCAAGGTAGTTTTAATATGATCAACCAAGTCAAGTTAGACCCTGATTGTGTTTGATCTCTATGTCTAAGTGTGCAGGAGCTTAGGAACACAGAAAGTCTAACGAAAAATGTAACAGATGAGAAAGATGGCACGAGAAGGGAGCCGACGGGCTCGATAATGCATTTGAGGGATGCAAAGACTATGGAAGAGTACACCGGTAGATGAAAATGACGTGTATGACGTTCGAGAGATAAGAAGCCAGGGAGGAAGCCAGAGTCGGGTTTGGGTGAACCTAACTCTGATTGGTCGAAAATCACCCATGTGGACGAAAGGTGAAAAGGTCAATATGGGAGTTGACTTTGACTAAAAAGTCAACTAAGGATGCCTTCAGAGGTGCCTCAGTTTGTCATTCTGATATCTGTGCAAAAGCGGAACTTAAGCACCTAAGTTTGGACCTGAGGCGCCTCAGATCAGAACTGAGGTGCCTCAGGTCGGAACCGAGGCTCCTCAGATCGAATTCTATCAATAGTTATCGTTGGCGCCGTGAATAAAATCTTATCCAACTAAGGCGCCTCAGATCATAACTGATGCATTTCAGGTCCACGTTAGTACAACAGTAACATTAATTTTTGGTCTATAAATAGCCCCTAGAGCTAGGAAGAAGAGACAACAATTATAATTGATTTTTCTACTTTTTCTCTAAACTGTTTAAAGTCTGTTAGAGGCTTCTTCAGTTATACCAAAGGAGTATTTCTAGTGGTGCTTTTTTAATACTTTGGATTAGCAACCACCCCAGTTGCAAATAAGTAAATAGTAGTCTTTTACTTTTTTTTGTTTATTATTTATGATTAAATTAACTGTTGGACTAATCTATCATCATTGCTAAGAGTTGTGCAAAAGATATAGTTTTTATTTGCAAGGCTATTCACCTCCCTCTAACCGGCCTACACGGGACCTACAAAATCATCTTTTGATTTTAAAATAATACATATACAAATATAAACAAAATACTTGAGATATTTGAAGATCAATATTATTTTGATTTTTATCTATTGTACGTGATCTAAATGTTTTTACAAAAGTAATTCGTTGTGTCAATAATTGTATATATTTGTATTTATTTTACATGAGTTGTTAAAATTTTTATCCATTATATTTATTTCAATTTTCTTGAATGTGTTAAAATTTAATAAGAATAAATCGATAAAATCCCCAACGCTAGGCCTGATATGAGTTTATATCTGGTCCACATACATGCATGCAAAAAAATGAGGAAAGAGAAGAGAGGAGAGGAAATAGAATTAAGGTTGCATGCATAAGAAGAGGAAGAGATAGAGAAAAGAGAAAGAGAAAGCTTTTGGATTTGTCAGAGGGGTAGAATGGGAAGTGTACATAATTGAGTGTGTTTTTTGATAAATACCAAAGTAATATGCCTTTAGGTAAATTCAAAAACCTGAGTGCATGATTTGGTAAATTGCCATTGGTATTTTATTTCTTAGATGTGTCATAATTATTTATAATAGCCTGGCATTTTATCTAGTTGTTGAATCAGTCTATAAATATTGTAGGTCCCTTTTTTCTTTCTCTATTCATGATTGATTTAAAAAGGGAAAACAAATTAGCCTCCTAGATTTGACAGTAATCTTGACCATATTTATTAAGTTAGGTATACCAATGAGATGTTCTCAAGCATTAAACTCATTTATTGTGGGGCAACCTTGCAAAAAGCTTTTTTTTGCCAATTCTAATATATCCTTGTATATTGAAGTGGAAAATTTCTCAAGACTCTAGCTGGGGTTTTTAAAGCATGAGCACTATTTTTTTTCCTTTTCTTCTTCTTTTTTTTTTTGTAGAGTTCATAAAGTATAAATTTTCATGCTCCTTTATGTTTGTCAAAGTTGTCTATATATGGTTCAATGTTTTACCAATTTCTTTGTGTATGTGCCTAGCTATTAAACTTCAAGTAGAATTGAAGTTAAGGTTGATAGTTTAAAGAAGTGTGAATAAGCTAAGCAATATTAAGTTTGTGTAGTATGTATTTTCCTCAGTTGGTTTAAGTGATAATGTGAGGATTGTAGTTCCCCTCTAACCGTTAAAATATGGTTCACATTCATGATTGCAAAAATATGTTGATAAGTATATTATATTTTTTCATTTTAATATATTTGCAATGTTTATGTCAATTTTTAGGTTTGCCTAAAGGACAAATATCACACAAGTCGGCAATTAAAAGTCTAAGTGAAAGTATTTTAACCGTCAACAAAATCAAGTGTATGTATTTTTACAAAAATGCAAATGTTGGATGCTTCTCTATTATTCTATATTTTATTTCGTAATTATTTTCATATTCCATTGACCATGAGTATAAATCATACAGTGGCTATGTGTTTTGTTTAGAAAATGACCCAAATGGACTACCTAGGTAGCCTAGGTAGGCTACTTAGTTGGTGAGGATGATGTTAGGAACAAAAAAATTATGTGTTGTTTTGTAGTTGCTAGTTCATTTGATATTAAAAGTAATTTTAATTGCTCTCCATCATGAAATTCAATGATATTTTTTTCCTCATCTCTGTTGGATACGATTTTGCAAAATAAAATTTTGATGTCATCGATCGTTAAAAGTCATGTTTGACTTCAAAATCGAAATCTACGTTTCGCGTAGATAAATCTGGACTATTTATTTGCTCAAAACCTATTAAGGGTGAATGAGAAATTAATTTGTTCAAGATACGCTCAAATGAACATTAAGGAAAAAGATAGGGTTTTAGTCCCACATTGCTAACCGGCGAGAGCCAGTATTTCCTTATATGTGTTTCTGTGCTAATATTGTTAATACAGAAGCACAGCAGTTCACTACCCTTGGGCGAGCAGTATTTCCTCAAACGCATCCTCGAGAGGAGCATTGAGGAGCTTTAATTTATGCTCCACATGGCGCCACGTGGCATGTCGGTGACGAGGCAGTGCCTATATGGCAAGTGACTATGTAGAGAATGATGACTGGATTGGGCGAACAGATGGTGGTCGTCGGATTAAAGATCTCGAGCATCGAATTCGAATCTAACTGTGAAGAGGGAGGATGAATCTGAAGTGTCGGATTAAATGTTCTAATCTGGCGGCTGAGATCAAGATGGGATCTGAAGAGTTATAACTCTTCAGATCAAGGGACGAGATTAAAAGACCTTTAAAGGGTTATACCTTTTCGTTATGAACGGTCCAGATCTGTCTGAATCAAAGGGTACTTACCTCTTCACTCAATATAAATAGATCCCTCCACTTGATCATTTCATTCATTCAAGCATTGAAATCTAAAAGCATTCGTACTCATCCATCTTATGCATCAAGAGTTCAAAAAGCCTACGGAAAGGTTCGCCGGTCTCGGAATTTGAAGTGCTACTATTCCGAGACAACATCGTTGTATCTTGGAAACGAATTGCTGCTATCCGTGAGCACCAGTAGCGGAGCAATATCGTTTTACGGAGATAGTGTTGAACACTAGCCTCGACGTAAACCAATCAGTTTGCTTCCTCCGAAAGCAACCTCCCGGAAGATTCCATGGTCGTAAATCGACTAAGTCAAATATCGAGGAGATACAAGTCAGTTACGAACATTCGTAAAATGATATTCGGTAAACTGAAATGGTCGGAATCAACGATGTACCAACCGCCGTCCCTCACGCCGAGAAGCCGGAGAAATTCAACGGAGCCGACTTCAAAAGATAGCAGCAGAAGATGCTGTTCTACCTGACCACGCTGAACCTTGTATGGTTCCTACGTGAAGACCTGCCAGCCGCTACTGAAGATAATTCTGGGAGCCAGGCTGCTCGCAATGCGTGGTCACACAGAGACTTTCTGTGCCACAATTACGTGTTGGTGCCGAAAGCACCAAAGTCGAACTTATATTTTGATAATGGTAAAGGGTTCAGAAGTTAAGATTTAGTTATGATCTAACAAAGTTACTAAGTGTGCAGGAAAGTCCTAGGTACACTAGGCACTAAGTCCTGGTTCTTTGAATTGGGCACTAAGTCCTGGCCGTGGGCTGGGCAACTAAGTCCTGACGTAAAGTTGGGCACTAAGACCTGGTGAGTGAAGCTGGGCACTAAGACCTGGAGAGTGAAGCTGGGCACTAAGACCTGGAGAGTGAAGCTGGGCACTAAGACCTGGTCGAGGATGGGCACCGAAGACCTGGTGAGTGAAGCTGGGCACTAAGACCTGATGAGTGAAGCTGGGCACGAAGACCTGGTAAGTGAAGCTAGGCAAAAGTCCAACCGGAGGAGCCGGTTGGCAAAAAGGTAAATTCTCCCGAGAGGAGTAGGTGAGGACGCGTTCCCCGTAGGAGGGAACATTAGGCGTCGGTTCGACCTAGGGTTCCATTTGGGAGACCCAAAGTCAGAACCAAGACAGCTTAGGCTGTAAAGAATGTCTAACATATCATACATTTGCTTCTTGTGTTTTGGAACTAACTCTGGTTGCAGGAAACGAAGGGGCGGTGTTTCTGCAGCTCAGGCGCCTCATTAGAAGGAGGTGCCTCACTGGGCTAGGCGCTTGTAAGGATACAAGCGCCCCAGTGCAAGGTCAAACCAAGACCATCGAAGCAAACTGCTACGAAAGCCTATGGACCAAGTCAAGCTAGGCGCCTGTGTTAACACAGGAGCCCTAGACAGCTCAAGCGCCTCAATGAAGGGGATAAGCGCTGACCGAGCCTGCGGATTAGAGTGCGCGCAGGAGAGGCCACGTGTAGGCGCCCCCTTTAACACAAGCGCCCAGGAGACGACTATAAAAGGGGGTTCACCCCCAAGGCTTCTAAATAACTTGCAAATCTCGCTTTTAACACTTTCGCTCAAGCGCTACGCTCCGGAACGCTCTGCATTCGCGATTCAAGCGCCGACGATGACCTGCTGCTCCGAAATTCCATCCACTTCGGTCGTCAGTAAAACCGTTAATTTTCTTAAGTGTTGTAACAGCTTTTCTCGATTGTATATCTGTACTCGAAACTGTAATCATTTCCACGAATATAGAATTGCCCAACGTAAACGGTCAAGGACCGTGGGCCTTGGAGTAGGAGCCGACCGCGACTCCGAACCAAGTAAAACAAATCGTGTTAGCGACTTTGCTTTACTATTTTCGCTGCGTATTTCTCTTTACTGTCTGAAAATTTTTGATCGATATTCACCCCCCCCCTCTATCAATTTACTCCGATCCAACAAGTGGTATTAGAGCGGGTGGCTCAAACTTGGTGCAACCTCCAGTTTGAGATTTTTTTCAGATTTACGAATTTTAAATTTTTTTCGCTCGAATTTTCTCGTTAATCGAGGTTAGTGCAACACCACTCGATCTTTTTCCGTTATTATTAATTTCTACCCGCACTACTAATCCAAGACTCAGTCTTGGAACAAGTTTTTTTGTTATTTCTTTTTCAGATAAATTCTAATGGCCAACCAAGAGCGGAACAGTACTCATCCACCGCTATTCTCCGGAGAGAATTTTGATTTTTGGAGAAATCAAATGGAACTCCATCTGAAGGCCCATATGGATGATCATTCAAACAGGGTTCTCCCTCCCTACTGAAGATGAACTATCGATTGTGTGGGACAAACTGGATGAACCAACGCTCAAGCAAATCGAGACAGATGCAAAGGCAACTGTAATTCTTCAGTGTGGTCTAACCAATGAACAACTCAAGCTAGTCGGCTCATTTGGATGTGCCAGAGAGATTTGGGAGAAATTGATTAACCTACATCAAGACAACTCAGATGAGAAAGGTTAGGTAAGTTATGTTGCATTCACGGCTCAAGCTCAAATAACCGAGACAGATTCGGCACCCGACTTCAACTCCGGATCAGAAGATGAGTTAGAATCTGTACCTGACTGCGAATTCGAGCTAGAGGCCGAATTGACTGAGACGGTAATCGATTTCGAATCCCTCTCGAAATTACGATTAAATAATCAAACTGACACTAAAATGGTCGAGGAAGGGTTAGCTTCTATTGCAGAGAAAAATCCAGGAGAACCACCCAAGGAGAAGCTTCAACCAGCACCAGAGTTCGACTCAGACTCGGAATCTGACGACAGTGAAGGAGATTGACTCAAATTGGTCCGATGGGTTCATGACCACTACGAGAAGCTAAAGGAACAAAAAAGAAGGACAACCAAAATCAAGGGGGAGATTCTCAACCAGAAATTAAACGGTAATAAGGTAAACTCAACATTCAAAAATCATATAATATGCTTTAAGTGCAGCGAAATAGGACATTACCAGAAGAAGTGCCCCGCTCGCAAGACTTGACCTTCGTCAAATGGATCCCTCAAAAATAATGGACAGACAATCAATAAAGGTAAATTTACAATATTTGAAAATCTGGTATTTACCTCAAACAATGTAATTGACTCATATAAATTAGTTAAGGCAAATTTAAGGAAATTGGAACTAGAAAATAAATCTCTGAAAGTTAAAGTTAATATGCTAGAAAACTTAATTCACAACCTTGCGAATGATAAAAAAACCAGAATACTATTCCAATTATGACGTAACTTGAATAACTTGTTTTTCTGCCTACCTGTTTAGTTTATTTCATTTAATGCTTAGATATAGGATGGGTTAACTTAAGAACAAATGATTAAGTTGAAATTTGAACAACATAGTATTAGGTGGAGGTGAGATGATAGTACGTTAGGGAAGCCATTCTGGTGGAACTAGCCAAAGCTACCGATCTAAGACCCAAACTAGTTAGACCAAAATCTTTCAAGAAGTAATTTGAAAATGAAATTTCGTTAAAAGGCTTTGTCAAGGAAAGGGTTATTGCTCCAATAAGGCTACAGTCAAGGAAGGCATTATGCCTCGCCAAGACCTAGAAGCCAATTTTCGAAATTTAAATTCAAATTACTATTTGTTAAATTTGAATCTAATACAAATTTTAACCATATCTTAGATACCTGTGTCAAAGTTAATCTTGCTTTTCTATAACATTTTTTGTAACATGCTTTCTTATGTGCACAAGTTTTTCATATCATAAGTTTTCAAGGATTAGTTAAAAAGTTCTAGTCTTACATACTTTTTGCTCGAATCTTCTCAAAAATTCACTTTAAGTTGAGAACTGACTTATCAAATTAAGATCTAGCACGTAATTAACTTATTTCTGATTAGTCAAACTTGGTCAAAATTGGTCAACATAGTCAACTTTGGTCAACGGTCAAATCATGGTCAACCCGGGTGCCCGGGACCTTACAAGCGCCTGAGGCTTTATCTTCATCCAATGCAGTCAGACTTGCCAAAAGCCGCTGACAGATTGAGTCAGGTGCCCGAGAGGCGCTCGGGCGCCCCAATGATCACGGGCGCCCGTGTAACCATATATAAGGCATTCAATCCCTCTCCATCTCCCACACCAAACGAACTCTTCCTTCATTTCTCTTCTTTCCAAGGCGCCCGAAAGCTCCTTTCGTGTCCTCGAACACCCTACTTCGACAATGCCTCCCCGGTACCATTTTAATTATGCACTTATGATTAATTTTTCGATTATCTCACTTATTAAATGCATAATTTTTCTTATTCGTTTAGAAAACATCGCGTTACCCAACCTAACCCCGTGGCCGAGCCTAGCCCGGATCCTAGGTTCCCTAACTTAGAATTATTTAATAAATTTGCCCAGACCACCTACAAACCTATCAAAACTAGCTTCTTAAATCGACAATTCTTTACTCAATCTTGCCCAATAGCAATGGATGCAATCAATTTTTATCAACTAGACCATCTTGTTTTCTGCACGCATCCAGTTAACACAACCTTGTGCGCTAAATTTTATAACAATCTAGTCAAAGTAGATGACCTTTGCTACTCGACCATCGTACAAGGGATGTCACTTACTATCTCACCAATCTTATTTAATCGATTTTTAGGTCTACGACCCTCCCAGTCTACCTTTTGTTGCTATCCTCCTACTGACCTGCCTTTCAGTGCCCCTTATTCTCACATTTCCCTGGACACACTTTACTCCTACTTCTTCGGAGATATCCGAGACCCGACGAGACAGAGGTTTCAGTCAGTCGATCTCTAGGTCCAACATTATGCTCTCTATAGAGTCATAATCCGCTATGTCCTTCCACTAACCACTCGAGATATCGCGACCATGCGACCCTTTCATATCTTCCTCCTCTATGCTATGATTCATCATCTAGATTTAAACATTGGCCTTCACATTTTCCACACGATCATCTATGCATCCAACATTTGTACTCATTCCCGAGTTCGAACCCCCTACTGCCACATCATCACCTCCCTTCTTCACCACTACGGTCGTGATATTATCGCCGGGGAGGTAACCCCAATGGCCGAGTTCGACGAGATCGAGGCTAGGAACTTTTCCTTAGCGGGGATAGATGTCTCGGCCACCGGGGTTCTTTCGTCGAGACGCCAGAGGGCTCAACCCCAGATAGACTCGGACGAGGAGGTGGAGGTTGATGTAGCTGATCTCGCAGCCGAGATCAACGAGCACTTGCAGGAGCCTCCTCTACCGACCACCGACCAGCGCCTAGCACTACTACAGACAGAGATGCATAGCCTCCGAGAGGAGATGGAGGCCCATCATGCTGAATTTATAGACGCTCTTCAGGCCGAACACAACGTAAACCAGGGTTATCATACCGAATACATGGGCAATCTTCAAGCCGAGAGCGAGGCAAATGTGGCTCGACACAATGAAGTGATATCCATGTTCCGATCATGGCAGCCCAGTCCATTTGACCCCCTGGCCCCTCCTCATAGATCTGAGTGATTCTCCAGCTAGCTGACTGTACTTATACTATTTGACTTGCCCTACCCTGTAGGGTTGATCTATGTTTGACTTTATTGGTCCTTGTGTTGACCAGTTGACTTTTATTCAACTGTCTTATTTATTGGTTATTTACTTATCTGTTATTTTTTTACTGCTAAGTCATTTACTGCATAACTGAATCTTAGGGTTGTGCTTAGTAGAGTAGGATTGATCTATATTGTTTTCTTAAAAACTTTTCCTATTTTTTCTTAATTTTTTCAAAAATTAGAAAATTTATCATTTCATTTATCAAGTTTTTGAAATTTAAAATGATTTTCCGACTTAATTTTATTTCAAAAACTATCCCCTTCAAAACTAGGGGTTTTCGCAAATAGACTTATCTTAGGCCCTAACCCTGGAACTGCATGCACCTATAGATCTAGAAGCCAGCATCTCACAAACACCTTAGGGTACTTTTGATTGATAACCTAGACTGGGCTGAGATGCTTAGGTCTATGCCTTGATTTAAGATGCTTTAAGTCAGTGCATCTGCAGTAATTGAGGCAATAAATACAAGTTGAACAGCAATCAGGTTAAGTGTCAAGCATAGAAAATCTAATTTGATCAGATCACTTAACTTGACTAACCCTAGCGAAAGCTACTATTTATGACAGTTAGTAAGTAGCTAACTGGGTTGGACAGGACTCGAACAAGATTGATTGAATTTGGTTTGGTCTAGTTTTTTTAATCATTAGATTTGGTTCAATACAGAATTTCAACTTCTTACTAGCTCTAATTTATTTGCTGTAATTAGTATCAATTGTTTTTTTATATATGGCAATGGGGGAAAGAACAAAAGAAAGGGGGAAATTTTTTTCAAATAAGTTAAGTGCTTCAAACATTTTCTAAGTGCTCTTAAAATACTTCGAAAAGGCTTTAAAATTTCTAAGTGTATTTTGAAAAACATTTCTAAAGAAAATTTTTTCTTAGTAAATAAATTTGCCTGAGCTAAATTATTTTTCATAAAAAACTTATTGGCAAATATGCTAAGTAAATTTTTCTTAGTAAACCAATTCATTTTGAGAAAATGCTTTTAAGTAAATTTTTCTAAGTTGAGAATTTTTTTTTAAGATCTCAAAATTAAAACTTGAAAATAAGTTTTCAAAATGTGTTTTGCCTAAGTAAATTTTCAAAATATTGAAAAAAAAAATTAGGCTTACAAAACCTTTTCAAAAATTGCCTAAGTGTTCTTAAGTACAATTGCTTTATTTTTGAAAAACACCTAGTCAAAAAAACTTAAAGCTTTTGAAAAAATCTTGAAAAACACTTAGCACTTAGAAAGTTTATAAAACCCACATGATATTGAAAATTTCAAGGGGAGAATGTGAAATTCAGGGGGAGATAAAATTCTATTGTTAGTATTGTTAGATCGCTATAATATATTTTTAACTTAACTTTTTAAACCGTGTTGCCATAAATCAAAAAGGGAGAGATTATTGGTGCCGAAAGTACCAAAGTCGAACCTATGTTTTGATAATGGCAAAGGGTTCAGAAGTTAAGATTTAGTTGTGATCTAACAAAGTTATTAAGTGTGTAGGAAAGTCCTAGGTACACTAGGCACTGAGTCCTGGTTCTTTGAATTTGGCACTAAGTCCTGGCCGCGGGCTGGGCAACTAAGTCTTGACGTAAAGTTGGGCACTAAGACCTGGTGAGTGAAGCTGGGCACTAAGACCTGGCGAGTGAAGCTGGGCACTAAGACCTGGTCCAGGACTGGGCACCGAAGACTTGGTGAGTGAAGCTGGGCACTAAGACCTGGTTGAGGACTGGGCACCGAAGACCTAGTGAGTGAAGCTGGGCACTAAGACCTGGTGAGTGAAGTTGGGCATGAAGACCTGGTAAGTGAAGCTGGGCAAAAGTCCAACTGGAGGAGCCGGTTGGCAAAAAGGTAAATTCTCCCGAGAGGAGTAGGTGAGGACGCGTTCCCTGTAGGAGGGAACATTAAGCATCGGTTCGACCTAGGGTTCCATTTGGGAGACCCAAAGTCAGAACCAAGACAGCTTAGGCTGTAAAGAATGTCTAACATATCATACATTTGTTTCTTGTGTTTTGGAACTAATCCTGGTTGCAGGAAACGAAGGGACGGTGTTTCTGCAGCTCAGGCGCCTCATTGGAAGGAGGCGCCTCACTGGGCTAGGTGCCTGTAAGGATACAGGCGCCCCAGTGCAAGGCCAAACCAAGACCATCGAAGCAAACTGCCACGAAATCCTATGGACCAAGTCAAGCTAGGCGCCTGTGTTAACACAGGCACCCCAGACAGCTCTGGCGCCTCAATGAAGGGGATAAGCGCTAACCAAGCCTGCAGATTAGAGTTCACGCAGGAGAGACCACGTGTAGGCGCCCCCTTCAACACAGGTGCCCAGGGGACGACTAAAAAAGGGGTTCACCCCCAAGGCTTCACAACAACTTGAAAATTTCGCTTTCAACACTTTCACTCAAGCGCTACGCTCCAGCATGCTCTGCATTCGCGATTCAAGCACCGACGACGACCCGCTGCTCCGAAATTCCATCCACTTCGGTCGTCAGTAAAATCGTTAATTTTCTTAAGTGTTGTAACTGCTTTTCTCGATTCTATATCTGTACTCGAAACTGTAATCATTTCCACGAATATAGAATTGCCCAACGTAAACGGTCAAGGACCGTGGACCTTGGAGTAGGAGCCGACCGCGACTCCGAACCAAGTAAAACAAATCGTGTTAGCGACTTTGCTTTACTATTTCAGCTGCGTATTTGATAAGCACCATTTTATTGATTATTTTAATTGCTAAAATCCATGTTTGACCCATGTTTTTATTGCTTAATTATGATTTTACCCTAGGTTTTGGAACTTTATCTTATTTTGGACTTAATTACAAAATTACACAATTTTTGGATTATTTGGCCACTAATTTTTTGATATATTTTTGTAGGCATCAAAGGATCCTGGACCTAGGGCATATTGGGTCAAACCTGAGTCGGATGTGAACCGGATCGAATTATCAAGCCTACGATTAATCCGGGCCGTCCGATTCAAGAGCGGCTAGATCTGAGCCATCCGGGACGATCTGAAGCAATCCGAGCTAGGGTTAGGGTTGATCAAGCTCTATGATCAAGATCTGAAGGTTTCATCCCAATCAGAGCTAAATCAACCGTTGGATCAAGCAAGGAGGGTTCTAGAGCGTCCATTCACAGATAGAGTTGATCTGGACCATCCGTTGCATATCTGGAGGATCCGAGCTACCACAAGGCAGATCCTGACCTCAGATCATCATCATAAAAGTTTGGCTCAAATCAGATCAAGATCTACCGTTGGATTTCATCAAAGCAATCTGAGCCGTCCATTTGTTTCTATTTAATCAGAAATGCGCAGCTCCTTTCTCCTCGTCGCGTCTCCGCCGCTACAGTTCCCTTCATCGAGTTCTTCAGCTTTCTTAGTGTTTTTCTCCATTTCCGGGGCGCGACCCCTCGATTCTTCAGCAAGATCATCTTCTGGAGCTTTGGAGGTCAGTTTGGTTGGAGAATTAAGCTCGAATTCGCGCCGGACAGAGTTATTTGAGGGTTTCGGTGGCTCTGTGGTCTGACCGCTGAAATCTCATCCACAAACCATTTCCGAGCTTCTGGGCAGCTTGTAGGGGTTCTCAGGTGAGCTCAGAAGCTTCCCAATTCATCATCGCAGCTCCATTATTTGAGATCGAAGGGGTTTGGATTGGAAATTCCCAGCTTGCGCAGTTTGAGCAGAGTTCTCTATTCCAATCTGATTTCCACTGATTTGCTGTGCTTAGGGGTTCGAAGCCAGCTCTTGCTTGACGACCAAGAAGAATTTGAGCTTAGGGAAGATTGAGGAGTAGCTTAGATAGTTTAATTTCCTTGTTTTAGCTGTTAATTTTCAGTTCTGCACATGTTTCGTTTCTGAATTGGTTTCAGATTTGGTTAATCTCGTTTTCTTAATTGTTCAGCTGTAATCTAGCTTTATTTCTTCAAGTCAAGTAGTGTAGATTGCTTGTTAGTGATCCATAGAATTTAATTTAGTTTAATTTCTGTTATTTCCTTGCGTATCAAGTTGTGCAGCCCGTATCAGCCCTGTTTGTGCACATTTCTGTTCAGTTCGAATTCCTTAGCTTGTTTCGATTCAATTCTTGTCTTGTTTACTCCCCTGAAATTAAAGATAGCATTTGGTTTGTTAATGCATTAAATCTGCTCTAGTTTTTCATTCAATTCTATTTCTGAAATTCGATTTGATCAGCTTGGATGGATTCTATGTGCCATTAATTCAGATGTTGTATCAAACGCCAAGTCTGCATTCTCCAAGTGTGTTTCTGCATTTTCGAGTTCAGCTCAATAAGAAGTTCCCTGTTTAGTGAAGCATCATATCAGATCTCAACTTGATTCATTGCATTTTGTTTGCTTTTGAGTGTTGCTGCATTTCGGAATTTCCATCTCTGCATCCAGATTTCAGAAAATTCTGCAACTTCAGTTTCTTTCTGCAATTTCAGTCAAATTGCCTTCAAGTTTTGTGTCAATTGTATGCGAGTTCTACCCTAGACTTGTTGATCCTTAGAATGGTAAATCGATTTCATATCAATTGTTTGTTTTGAGTTCAAGATAGGTGCTGAATTTCTGAATTCTTTACACTTCTGCACATGCACTTTGAGTTTTCGGTTTGTATCTAAGTGAATTGTTAGATTACTGAAGTTCTTCATCTCATCCCTGCCTTAGTTCATTTCTACACATATCTGATTGGTACCAAATTAAGCCTCTGAAATTCCTGCATTTGATCTCAGTTTCCAATTGCATTTGGCTGATTACAACTCCTTCATTCTTTTCTGCTGTTGATGATTTCTGAACATTACAGCTAGCTTAAATTCCAATTGGTTTGCATCAGTTTATAGAGTTTCATTTGGAATTAATTACAATACATCAGTTTTCTCTTCTTTGCGTGCCAAATGCTAAAATTTTGCAACTTTGTATCAAGTGAGGTTTTGGAACTAACCGTGTATCAATTTGCCTAACTTTCATTGCTGCCTTTATAACAAGTGGAGGTTTGGTTTTGAATGAGAATTCATTTCTGCATTTGTTGGTCCTGCTTGCAAATCAAAATTGTAAACATTCACAGCTTGCTTGCATTTCATTTTAGTGGTTAGAGCTAATTTCCTTATTGGTTGGGTTGTAAACTGCATCTACCTAGTTCAAGTTCAATAGTTGAGTTTTCTTCCTTTCTTTTGCTTTTCCACGTCCAAGTAAACAAAACCCAAATTATTCGCTTGAAACCCAAAACTCATAACGACATAAATACGAGCTTGAATCAAACAACGTCAACTAGCCCCGAGAAAAATACGACCTGTGGCCCCTATATTACATTTTCATACTTTTGATTGTAAAAGGGTTTCCAGCATTCATTTATAAATTTTAAATTTGAGGCCCACATTCGTGACACATAGTTTGGGCCCGTCAGTATTTCTCTTTACTGTCCAAAAATTTTCGATCGATATTCACCCCCCCTCTATCGATTTACTCTGATCCAACATTACGTTCTTAATACGCTAGACAATGTGCTATATAACGTATATTGCATGATGGAAATGGCCAAGTCACTTTGGGAATCGCTGGGAAGAAATACAAAACCGAAAACGTCGAACTGAAAAAATTCATCGTCGGCCAGTTTCTGGATTTCAAAATGATGGATTCCAAGAGCGTCACGTCTCAGGTCCAAGACATGCAACTGATAATGCATAATCTGGACGCCAAAGGAATGTCGTTGAATGAGTCATTTAAAGTTGCTGCGGTAATCGAGAACTCCCTCCGTCATGGAAGGATTTCAAAAATTACCTATAGCACAAGTAGAAGGAGATGTGACTTGAAGACATCATCCTGTGGCTGCAAATAGAGGAGGATAATTGAAAATTATTCGACTCTAGAGGATCAAAGCGGACAGTCGATGAGATGTCCAACCTGACGAAACCAAAAGCCAAGAAGCCGAAGAAACCGAACCAGAAGGCTCAAGGCAAAAGGATCAAGGGCACGTGCTACAATTGTGGAAAGTCAGGACACATGTCCAAAAACTACAGACGCACGAAGAAGACAACCAAGAGCTAGAAGAATGTTGCGAACCAAGTCGCAACCTCCGCTGACATAGATCCCAACGCTCTGGATCTCACTGCAGTCGTGCTCGAATCCAACTTGGTTGACAACCCGAAGCAGTGGTGGATCGATACTGGAGCGACCCGCCACGTCTGATCGGACAAGGCGATGTTCCCCAAGTACACCCCGATAAGTGGAAGAAAGCTCTATATGGTCAAATCCACGACGTCCTCAATTGTTGGACTCGGGACAGTTGTTCTAAAAATGACGTCTGGGAAGGAGTTAACACTCATTGATGTGTTCCATGTTCCTGACATCAGGAAGAACTTAGTTTCTGGATCGACACTTGTTAAAGTCAGATTCAAACTAGTGTTCCAATCCAACAACTTTGTGCTTACGAAGAATAGTGTCTTCGTAAGAAACGGGTATTTAGAACAAAAGTTGTTCAAGATGTTTGTAATGATTGTACACCGTAATTTTGATGGTAATAAATTAAAAGCTTCTAGCTATGTTGTTGAGTGTTTTAATTTATGGCATGATCGGCTTGGGCATGTCAATAATAATACTCTGAAACATCTCGTCAAACTAAATTTATTACCAAACATCGATGTTGACGAAATACATAAATGCAAAGTGTGCGTGGAGGTGAAAATGATGAGACTACCTTTTCATTCGGTGGAAAGGTCAACGACTCCTCTAGAATTAATACATAGTGATCTATGTGACTTGAAATTCGTGCAAACTAGAGGATGTAAAAAGTATTTCATTACTTTTATCGATGACTGCACGAGGTTCTATTATGTCTTTTTTTTAAGAAATAAAGACGAAGCCCTAGAAGTTTTCAGAACCTATAAAATAGAAGTTGAAAATCAACTTGAAAAACGAATTAAAATAATTCGTAGCGATAGAGGTGGAGAATATGATGCACCGTTTGATGAATTCTGTTCAGAATCCGGAATTATCCATCAGATAATGACACCTTACTCACCTCAATCGAATGGTGTTGCCGAACGTAAAAATCGGACACTAAAGAAAATGATAAATGCCTTATTGATAAATTCAGGCTTACCCCAAAACTTATGGGGGGAAGCCATATTATCAGCAAACCACATTCTCAATAAAATCCCTTACAAGAAAAATGATAAAACACCATATGAACTATGGAAAGGCTACGAGCCATCGTACAAATACTTGAAAGTGTGGGGGTGCTTAACAAAGGTTGAAGTACCTAAGCTAAAGCAAGTTAAGATCAAACCTAAAACATTCGATGCAATATTTGTCGAATATACCCAAAACAGTAGTGCATGTCACTTCATAGTTCATAAGTCAGACATTCTTGATATTCATGTGGGTACAACCATAGAATCTCAGAATGCAATATTTTTTGAAGACGTGTTCCCAAATAAGAAGGAAAACGTTCAAAATAATGACAACGGAAGTTCTAACAAAGATAATGTTTCATAACTTAGTTGTCATAAAAGGGCTATTGACGATCAAAGCAAAGAGCCACATTGGAGTAAATGGGCTAGTGTTGAGAAATAGTTCGGGCTAGATGTTAACATTCATGTCAGAAATGGACCCAAGAATACTAAGCGAAGCTCTCTCTGGTCCTGACGCCCCATTATGGAAAGAAGCTATCAATAGTGAAATTGAGTCCATCGTGAATAACCATACTTGGAATTAGTAGACCTTCCTTCTGGTACTAAACCATTAGGTTGTAAGTGGATATTAAAACGCAAGTATAAAGCTGATGGATCGGTTGACAAGTATAAGGCCAGACTTGTAGCTAAAGGGTACAAGCAACAGGAAGGCCTTGATTACTTCGATACCTACTCACCGGTGACAAGGATTACATCCATACGAGTGCTGATAGCCATTGCAGCATTGTATGACCTTGAAATACACCAAATGGATGTTAAGACTGTTTTCTTAAATGGTGAGTTGGAAGAAGAAATCTACATGAAGCAACCCGAGGGGTTCATAGCTCTTGGAACTGAGGGAAAGGTGTGTTGACATGTTCAGTCATTATACGGACTTAAACAAGCACCAAAGCAATGACACAAAAAATTTGACAAAATAATGCTGTCAAACGAATTCAGAATAAATGAATGTGACAAATGCATTTATGTCAAAAGCACACCTGAGAGTTATGTAATCGTCTGTCTATACGTAGACAACATGCTCATAATAGGAAGTAATCATAATATCATCATGAGTACTAAGTAAATGTTGACCAATAGTTTCGACATGAAAGATATGAGTCTAGCAGATGTCATATTGAGAATTAAAATTCTCAGAACGTCCGATGAGATAGTTTTAATACAATCCCATTATGTAGAGTCAGTATTGAAAAGATTCAATGCATACGATCTCTCTACTGTAAAAACACCTATGGATCTAAGTCAACACTTAGCGAAAAACCATAGTGAACTCATATCACAATTGGAATATTCCCGGATAATTGGCAGTTTGATGTATCTCACAAACTGTACTCGTCCAGATATTGCCTGTGTGGTCAACAAACTGAGTCGTTTTACGAGCAATCCAAACGACACCCATTGGAAAGCACTGATGTGAGTTCTTAGATATTTAAAATATACTATGAACTACGGATAACATTACGGAAGGTATCCCGTAGCCTTGGAGGGATATTGTGATACTAATTGGATCTCCAATACAAAAGACTCCAAATCCACTAGTAGATATGTATTCACGATCGGTGGGGGAGCAGTATCTTGGAAATCCACTAAGTAGACATGCATAGCTCGGTCAACAATGGAATCTGAGTTTATAGCATTTGACAAAGCAGCTGAAGAAGATGAATGGCTGCGGAATTTCTTAGAAGATATTCCGAGCTGGACAAAACCTGTGCCCGCCGTACTTATCCACTGTGATAGTCAATCGACAATTGAAAGGCACAGAGTAGTATGTATAATGGTAAGTCACGACATATACGTCGTCGACATAATACCATTAGGCAGTTGATCTCGAACGGAGTGATTGCAATCGATTATGTCAAATCTAAGGATAATTTGGCAGATCCCCTAATGAAGGGACTAAATCGAGATCACGTATACTGCTCATCAAGAGGAATGAGATTGAAAATCTACAACTAAAAACAATTGTAGCGGTAACCCAACCTTGTTGACTGGAGATCCCAAGATCTTGGTTCAATAGGACAATGAAGTTATAGAAGTTGTGTAACAGCTCAAGAGAAGTAATTATCTTTACTATCCCAATCCTAGGATGATTTGGTGTTGTCCTACCACATGTAGTGAGGATAAGCTTATGCTTTTAATGACTTCTATACCTTTAAGGTGGAGTATGGTAGGATACTCTTGATAGAAGTGTCACCTATGTGAGTGTGAAGACAGACCGCTTCAATGAAACACTCATGAATCCAAGATGGTGTCCATGGCCGAAACGAAACCAACCATGAGAATCAAAAGTGGGTGAGATAAGTCTCTGTATGGGTGTTATTGTCTGAGTATACACCAACAGCTGAGCAGTTCAAGACATCACGTTCACTGCGTAACCTAGTATGCTCGATAGAATTCCACTACGGAAGGTTCAAAGCCACAAGCTACCTTTCCCGATGCATTGACTTATCGATTGGACTCTTGTAAAGTGTCAACATGTATACATGCAATACATACATTAATTTCCATTCATGTGGGGGATTGTTGGATATAATTTTACAAAGTAAAATTTTGATGCCATCGATCGTTGAAAGTCAAGTTTGACTTAAAAATCGAAATCTTCGTTTCGCGTAGATAAATCTGGACTATTTATTTGCTCAAAACCGATTAAGGGTGAATGAGAAATTAATTGTTCAAGATACGCTCAAATGAACATTAAGGAAAAAGATAGAGCTTTAGTCCCACATTTCTAACCGGCGAGAGCCAGTGTTTCCTTATATGTGTTCTTGTGCTAATGTGGTTAATATAAAAGCACAGGAGGTCTCTACCCTTGGGCGAGCAGGTGCTAGCACCTGCGAGCCCGCCACCTGCCACGCGCGCAATGGGCGCTTTGTTGGCGCACTTTGCACTTCACACGTACGCATCGTCGCGAAGAGCATTGAGGAGCTTTAATTTATGCTCCACATGGCAATGACGTGTCGTGATCAGGTGACGCCACGAGGCATGTCGGTGTGACATGTCGTGATCAGGTGACGCCACATGACATGTCGGTGTGACGTGTCATGATTAAGTGGCGCCACGTGGCATGTCGGTGACGAGGTAGTGCCTATGTGGCACGTGACTATGTAGAGAACGATGACTAGATTGGGCGAACAGATGGTGGCCGTCGAATCAAAGATCTGAAGCATCGGATTCGAATCTGATTGTGAAGAGGGAGGATGGATCTGAGGCGTCGGATTAAATGTTCTAATCTGGCGACTGAGATCAAGATGGGATATGAAGAGTTATAACTCTTCAGATCGAGGGACAAGATTAAAAGACTTTTAAAGGGGTATACCCTTTCGTTATGAACGGTCCAGATCTGTCCGAACCAAAGGGTACTTACCTCTTCACTCAATATAAATAGATCCCTCCACTTGATCATTTCATTCATTCAAGCATTGCAATCTAAAAGCATTCGCACTCATCCATCTTATGCATTAAGAGTCCAAAAAGCCTACGGAAAGGTTCGCCGGTCTCGAAATTTGAAGTGCTACTATTCCGAGACAACGTTGTTGTATCTTGGAAACGAATTGCTGCTATCCGTGAGCACCAGTAGCAAAGCAATATCGTTTTACGGAAATAGTGTCGAACACTAGCCTCGACGTAAACCAATCAGTTTGCTTCCTCCGAAAGCAACCTCCCGGAAGATTCCACAGTCGTAAATCGACTAAGTCAAATACCAAGGAGATACAAGTCAGTTACCAACAATCTCTGAGAGGATTACACTTTGAGCTTCGAATTACAAACTTCTTGGATGTAGACTGACATTATTCATCTTATATATATTTAAATCATGTATTTCTATCTTTGTAGGGTTATAAATTGTGAAGAGTTATAATCATGTATGAGTTTGGATAAAAGTTTTATATATCCATGGTCGTGATGGGCATAAGCCTAGCTTGTAAGTACCAGTTGCTTTTAGTGCAACAACTGATTAGTTATGTTGATTGACATATAAAGTTTGTTGATTTATTTTGTCATTAATGGTGTTTGCTTTGTTGATGCACATATACTGTTATGGAACCCATCCTTCCCACGCACTAGCCACAGCATCTGGGCTAGTAGCTCCCGTGATTTATCTCCTTCGTGTTGGCCTTGGGACGGGGGCGCTGGAGGCGAGCGATTCGCCTTTGCCAACATATACTGTTGTGGAAATATAATAATAAAAACTTTTTATTGTTTTTTTTTGGTGTTTGCTTTGGAAGCCAAGACTACTCTTATGTGTATATGGAATGATATTTTGCATTTTTCTCATTTGGTATGATATACAGTCTTTTGAATTATTTTTACTAATTTGTATTTTTATTGTTTTATTTCACTTATACAAATATATGCATTATATTTGTATGCGACGGGTATTTCAATTTCAATTTTTTATGAATCAAAATGGCTGAAGATGGTCCATTAGTTGAGTTTTTATTTTACAAGACTTTGTTAATTAGTTTTAAAATTTGATATTTTGAGTGTATGTGTAAGTTGTTTTGGATGTAAAAGATTTATTATTAGTATTATATTTGTAAATTTGACATAAATAATTGTTGGAGGAATAAAAAAAATCTATTAGCCTTTTAAATTTTGTTTTGTAATTTTTTCTATTTTAAATGATGATGATTGTGATGATGGGTAAATATTGAATTCAAGTTATATATTTTAAATAAATATTAATGATAACTTTTAATGTCTTCAAAAATTATTATAATGATATTTAGTAATGCCATTAGTTAAGATAACATTTATAAATATCCTTAAAATATGATTTTTCTTGACATTTTAAATTGTCGTTATATTCTTACATTGTGACATTTTTTAAGTTGATATTATATAATAACATCTTAAAATGTCATGAATGTGAGGAGGATATAAGACGACATCACTTTATAGGATATTTTTCGATGTTATCACTAAAACTTAAGTGTCACTAAAAATATATTATAAGGATATTTGTGTGTCCTTAATAAGTATTATTCTAATAGTGCAAAGAGTCAGGTTTCAACTCACGAGTGAAGAGAGTCGGGTTTCTATTCTTGAGTGAGGGAAGTTGAGCTTCTATTCTCAAGTGAGGAACTTGTTTTGGTGTCAACTAGAGATAATTTTGTCGGGCCCACTCCAAACATGGCATGGAGGGTCTTGACTTGGGGTCCTTGTCTGTGACTTAATTAATCGAAGTTGAGCTCTGTTCAACTTGATTTGGGCTCCCTTTAGGTCATGCCAAATTTAGTCTTGTCTTTGACTTACAACTCATCGTAACTTTTGTGCTAACTATGCAACGTAGAAGCAATCGTCTCCACCACATCACCAAATAAATAACTTTTATATTAAAATATTTTTTATTAAATTGAATTAAAAAATATTAAACTAATTTACTTTAACACTTCAGATACAAATACAATTATGCTGAGATTACAAGACATGCATTATAATGAAGAATTCAAAGCATCACGACCGGTGTATGTTTGGACTGAAGGAAGCTCATAAACAATTAATCTCATTACCTAGAACTGACTGCACCATGTCCATATCGACATCGAAATCAAAATCGATGTCGACATCCAACAGAGGATTCACGCCAACTGTAGGAGTCATCGACAGCGACTGAGGAGTTGGATGATCCACGCCGGCAATGGGCAACTGCGAAGGAGGTAGAGGATCTACATTATTGACCATGGGCATCGTCGGCAACGGCGCCCAAGGTGCTGGAGGATCCACGTTTACTATGTCCATCATGGGCGACGTCGGCGAAGGAGCTAGATCACCCACACTGACTACGGCCAACTGCGGAGGAGCTAGAGGATCCACATTGCCCATGGGCATCGTCGGCAACGGCGCCCAAGAAGCTTGAGGATCCACATTGGCTATGGCCATCATCGTCGACGGCGAAGGAGCTGGAACTCGAGGAAGAGAATTAGGAATTATAATTCCCCTGCTCTGCAACATCCCTACTGCGATCTCCATGGATTCGCCGATAGCCCTAGAATGCAAATAATGACCAGAAATGTCAGGCACGAGTCGAGAAACGACAGGAGCCCTGGATTCGCGAGCTACAAGTCGAGGAAGAGGCAAGTCCACCAATGGCGAACACTCATCCTGTTGCTGCTGCTGCTGGACATTCGAAGAAGGATCCAAAACAGGAGGAAGCGAATGAAGGGGAACAGCACCAATGACTCTCTGAGATTTAAATCTCTTCATCTTGCAGTTCCAGAAATTTTTGATCTCATTATCCGTGCGACCAGGCAACTGCAATAGATTCATATAGAAACGAGTGAAGATACGTCCGGCCGGAATATATGGAACAAATTAAAACAGATAGAGATGGAATTAATTAAACTAGAAGAAGACTAATTAATTACGTGTTTGACGATGCGAGCCCATTTATTGCCCATCTTGGCTTGGAGTTGGACGATCAACTGCTCTTCTTCAGGTGTAATCGGACCTTTCTTGAGGTTCGGCTTCAGATGATTGAGCCACCGATTGCGGCAGCTTTTGCCGCATCGAGCGAGTCCGGTGGCTTGGGCGACGAAGTTCCACTTTCCTTCGCCGTGTTGCTTAACGTAGTCAAACAGAATCGCGTCTTCTGCCTCTGTCCAGTGAACCTTTAAACCAGCGAGAGACGCCGACTGCGCGTCCATGTCTATTCTGATGTTATAAGGAGGCGAGGTTAGATATGATTCATGATTCTTGGAAATCGACAAAAGAAATGAAGGCGATAGATGGGATATTCGAAACAAATTATAAGCCTAGAGCTAGGTGCTGTAGTTTGAAATACATGATTCCTCGATGGCAAACTGAAGGCGCAAGAAGCAATGTCGTCGTCCCGCACGAAGACGCGGAGTAAATAGGGAAGGATGCGACGTGCGCATATTTATACACTTGTGAGTCTGTTTCTCTAGTGTAGAAAAATTGCAAATAAGATAGGAACGGAACTGATATTTAATTATTAATTACGATTTGAAAATTGATTGGCTACCAGAAGAAAAAAAAATAGGGAAAAATTGATTTGAACATTCATGATCACAAAAAATTAAAAAAAATATATGTCAAAACAAATATTAAAGTATTACACACGAAAATAAATAGCAGTCATTCCACCGCTAATTTTATTTCATTTTAATTTTTTTTAATCATTAATAATTGAGATCGATTTATAAATAGCAGTCCTTCCTGTTCCATTCCCTTCAATCCGATCTGGCAGCACCGCCCCTATCCTACCCTGGGCTACGAGAGGCGGAACATGATCGTGGCGCGCAAGCGGCCGACCATGGCCGCTGTGCATGAGCGACGAGCCTAGCCATTGCGCTCGAGCGACGGGGCTAGCTATTGCGCGCGAGCACCTTGACCTGGCCACTGCGCATGAGCGATCGACTCTGGCTACTGAGTAAGGGCAGCCAATCTTGGCCACCTCCCGCAAACGGCTATGCTTCCGGGCGTCCCTAGGTATGTCCAAGCGCGGGCGGCGGTGCCGCTTCCAGGCCGATCGAATCTTATTCGGGTGTGCACAATGTCGTGTCTGGACTAAGTGAAAAGGAAAGTGCATAAAAAATACGAAGATGTTATAGAAAAGGTGTGAGTTATCTCTCATCGTTTCCTTTATTTTATCAAAATTTAAAATTTTATTGAATGATTTTTTTTATTAGTTATAAAATTATTAAATTAATTTATTAGGCATCTCATTCTTAGAAATTAAAATTTTAGAACGACCATGAAAGTATGCATATCGACGTTAGAATATGTGCCACTGGAGGTAGAGATAATCGGTCCACAAATATGACTTAAGATTATGTTCGAGTGTCTCGTGCAGTGGATTTCAATCCACAGTTGTCTTTTACATCGACATAAGAGTACGCCGCTCCTAGAGGACACGTTGATTCAATCATGTAGCCAAGGGTATATCTCTTGATGATTACGTCTCCAGGAGCGAAGGCCTAGCCACAGAGAGAGTATTTACATTTATGAGCAGCGACGAGAAAATGACATAGAGATGATCAAATAAGGTGGAAGTTAAAAAAAAAAAAAATGATGAATCAGACAGTAGATAAATTGAATCTGGGTGATCAGCTTGATTCCATAGAAGTTTTTCATCGGTCACCAGGATAAATCAAGAAGCATCCGCGGTGAGCAGTCTAGAAGCCCACCGTCCCATGGTTCGCGCCCCATTTGAAGGAAAAATTCTTGTAAAATGTGCCGTAACTAAGGATTGAACCGCGGATGCCTGAGTTAACAACTAGTTGCCCTACCGTTACACTATAGTCCCGAGGGCTATAATAAGTTGGAGGTTAGGGAACACATGTGGAAGACATCGAGCGTAATTAATTAATTAACTAAGGTCATTATTCTTTGTACATCTAATTTATGTTTTTTTATTAACGTAATAAAATTTGTATATGATTTAAACTTTTAGATGATCTTATATTTTTAAGGAATTATTGAAAATGATATTTTGAGTTGAAAAAATAATTAAAATATTTTTATTGATTCGGTGAGGGGAAAGATGATTTTATAAATTTTCTATATAATTTATTTATGTTTTTGATTTATTTTGTTTGATTTGATGTTATTTAATCGATCAGCTGTCAGGTAAGAAAATGAATTATCATTTTAGAGTCTCCCTGCTTTAATTTTAACTTGATGATAACCGTGTGTGCTATTTTATAATTAATCATATATCGAAGCTAGACTACAGCGCACCCTAACAGTGGCTTAAGGTCAATTCATCTCGGAATTAATACGGAGGAGATAAATCACAGAGATTATTAATTTAAATGCTATGGTTAGCACTTGAAAAGGATATACACATGAACTTTGTTAGATTTTGACTCCAAAGACTATAGAACATCCTAACCCTTACATAAATTCATCTTTGATTAAGCCGCCTGTTATTGTTGGAAGGAAGATAAAATAGAAAAATCAAATGATAAATACTTGAATGGGATCTACAATGAGAATGAAACCCTCTATCAAATTTTAACCTTTGACCACTGTAGTTTTAATCTCAAATACTTACATTGAATCACAGGCGAGAAAAGAAATGTTCATAGTGATTGTATCATGTGCACAATAAATTTCTAATCGAATGCTGTATTATTGTTTAATTGTATATATTATATAGGTAAAGTAAATATTTTACATGTTCAATAATGTTGCATTTTTATTCTGCTTCTTCGTGTTACAATGAATATGAATAAAGATTGAATATACACTAGTTAGTAAATGAATTTATGAATAAAGAATATCTGAATCGAGTTGAAAAATACGTGAACTTTGATTAACCATTATCCAAACTGTATGAACGATGATAAATTACGTTGTTTGTATTCTCATTACAAATGTAAAAATACGATTTATAATGATTAAGATATTGTGAAAGTGCATTTAGACTAATATGATTTCATTTTAAATTATTTCAATCGGTACAATTACTGAGACCCTTATTTATATAAGTCGATAGAATATTATGTTGACCGATCATCTACTTCATTGCTCGAGAGGAACCATCTAATAACAATACAATGCAATTGATGATTCATGATACGATAAGTACACTTGATCAATTGAACATAAATGAGATACCAACCTACCGTCCTGTAACTATATGGCATGTTAAAAATAAGTAAAAGAAAAGTTGAGAAACATATTGTTTCATGTAATTTCCAACTATTTGCTATTGTGAGGTTAACCTCAACGTCAAAGTAGAACATCAATTCTTCAAATGATGCTATGATGATATTTGTGGGTTGATAATAGAGTTGCTTCTCATTGAAAACAAAATGACTAATCATCTCTACAATATAAAGAAATTGGATAAGGGTTTATGTTTGCATATATAAAAGATTGATTATTACATTAATAATGGTAAGATCTTTTGGAATTATGATAATGAACTTGTTTTATGCAAAATGTGCAACCACCTTTGTTATAGGCAACATAGTCGAGCACTAGCGAAGAAGAACAAAAAAAATCTCATGTAAAGTGATCCGACCGAGGAGATTTTCTGAGCCGATCGGGAGCCCGGTCGGGTCATGTCTTGGTCGAGCAAAGACAGTCGTGCGCACTAGACGTCAGTCCAGCTTGAAGGATCAATGTTCGAAGTTACTCGGGATAGGGGTCGGGCGGTATCCGGTCGGACGTTCCCGGTAGAAACACGTGTCGGGCTCTCTTGAAGAGGAGAAGCACCCAATATGTAGTGACCTTCCCAGTCGGACGTTCCGGGTTGGGACTGTTCAGTCGGGCGAAGGTAAAAGCATGCGCCAGACTCCCTTGAAAAAGGGAAGCACCAAATGTATTCGGGCCCTCCAGGTCGGGCCCCCCGGTAGGGCCCTCCCAGTCTAGCATGTCCGGTCGGGAACTCCCCAACCAAACGACTCAGGTGTCCTGCTAACCCCGCTATAAAAAGCAACTTGCACAACCCGGCCGTATGATCGGGCTCAGCCGGTCGGACCTGCCAGGTCAGCAGAGCAGACTATCATGTACAGGGGGTGATCAGATCTCCTTGACGATAGGTCCATTATCGGGACAGGGGTAGTCAAGGGGCCCAGCTCATCTGATCGACCGCCTTCACTCAGTCAGCTAGACTTTGGCCGGTTCACAGCCGCCCGATAAGACAAGCCTGAGTGATCAAGTGGTCATGTTGCCCAACTTAGTTGACTACAATCAGAATGTCAGTAGCTACAAGATCTCTCAAATCTTCCCATTATGAGGAAAAGACAGCTGCCATAATCATGACCTGACAGAGTAGCAGACATTAATTAAGAGTAGAGGGGATAGTTTGGGCAGATTGTTAGACGGCTATGTCATACTCATAGAGTGACTAGGGCCGCCAGCAGATCAATCTGTCAGCTGATCAGTTTTTAATGAGACATGACAGCCCTGACAGGACAGGAGGCCTTCCCCTCCCTTATATAAAGCCCCCTTGGTGCTTCATAAAGGGGATTGCTGCCACTAGAACTTGCTACCCCATCTTTTGTGTTCCCATTCTTGTCCGACCCCGACTTGCTTTGGTCTTGTCAGTCTTGAAGTCTGACCCCGATTCACACGCTATCGCACCCCAGGTCCTCTTGGTCAGACCGGGTCATCCGAGTGAGAACCTTCTTCGCTTCTAGACAAGATCAAATTTGGCGCCGTCTGTGGGAACTCAGCCTGATCGAAAGACGAAGATGAGTGACTCCAATAGGGTGATAGTTACTCTCTCACAAAAAGACCTTGATTTGCTGATAGCCGCCAAAGCTCAAAAGCTGGCAACCAAGCAGAAGGCCACCAACCACCCGACCTAGGAAGGTCCCTCCGAGCCAGCTGCTCGTGCTGACATAGAAGGCGGAGTTCGCCCGGGTAATAGTCCCCACTTCCCCCGACATTCCTTGGCCCTGCAGAAGGTGTCGAACAGTCCGACCCACAAGAAGTCTCTTCCAACCAAGCAACTATCAACAAAGGGAAGACCCCGGTTAGCCAGTGAGCGCACCGGGTTCCCCTTCTCTAGCCAAGTCCTGCAAGAACTAGTCCCTAAGCATTTCCAGCTCCTGTCCATCCCAGAATATGGAGGAGCCACAGATCCAGAGGAGCACTTGATGAAGTTTGAGAATGCAGCCTTGCTACATCAATACACAGCGACATCAATTCACAGATGGTATCAAGTGTCGAGCGTTCCTGACCACCCTAGCGGGGCCCACTCTGTTAGTAGGAGCCCTAGAGCCAATTATGTGATGATTGACTAAGGACATTCTGTATCATATTCTATCATTAATAAAGATATTTTGGTTATTATACTTACTTTGTATTCTGTGCCGAATAACTAAGTATAATAATGTCCTTGTGTAGTGGGTTCTTATCTACATTATATCGATTGGTTGAATCGATAGTGAGATAATGTAGAGAACACTACCCTAAATTATTCCTAGTTAAGCATTAATATTCAGGGACAATATTAATGCATGGAGACTAGCATGTGGGTCAACTGATGACTTGAGCTCACAAGTCATGGATATGTGATATCAAGTTGACATATGGGTATACATTGGAGAATGTGTACTGAATTGACCCGTCATGAGAAAATTTCATAGATTGTCATATGAGTGTCATAAACTTTCTCATGTGACTATTGGTATGAATAGTCCTTAGACCTGAAGTCACTACGGTTCTCTACATAAGGAGTTATGTACTTTGGTATCGTCAAACGTCACCCGTAACAGGGTGGACTATAAAGGCGATCACTGGGTATGTAATGAATTATGCGGAGGGATGTGAGTGATGTAGATGGGATCTATCCCTCCCATATGACGGGAGTGATATCTGTGGGCCCCTTGATCGAGTAAGACTACTGAAACACATGGTCATGCTCAAATGAGTCAATATGAGATATTGAGCTCATTTGTTTGAGTGAGTCTACTCGAGGATCAAGAAACACAAGATTGATTGAGGATAACACGGTTTATGCCTCATTGGTCAATCTAGATATCAAGGATAGAAGGACAAAGTCATACACTATCATAGTCACGGAGGTTTAGTCGGATCTCGACTTTTCTTGTTACTTGGGTAGCAATGATGCATTGCTAGATGCCGCTCATTGCTTATGTGTCTAAAGTGTTTAGGCGCATTGCCAACGTCGCGAGAACCTATTGGGTCACACACAAAGGACACGATGCTTCGGGAAAACTGAATGGCAGATCTGAGCCCGAGTTGGGAACTCGGGAGATCTGGGCCCGAGTTGGGAACTCGGGAGATCTGAGCCCGAGTTGGGAACTTGGCAGGCCTGAGCTCGAGTTGGGAACTCGGGAGATCTGAGCCCGAATTGGGACTCGGGAGGTCAGTTCGGGAGCTCGGCGGACCGAGTCGGAGCTCGACGGACCGGGTCGGAGCTCGGCGGACTGGGTCGGAGCTCGGCGGACTGGGTCGGAGCTCGGCGGACTGGGTAGGAGCTCGGCGGACTGGGTCGGGAGCTCGCCACTCGGGAGACTTGGTCGGAAGACCGAGTCGGAAGCCCGAGAGGCCCGGTCGGAGCTGTATGGAGGAAAGAGAAAAGTCTCTATTCATTGGATGAAAAGATTCTTTTCTTGCATGGGAAAAGATGAAGAGCCACATGAAAAGATGTGTTCTTTATTGGTAATGATGAAGGAAGCCAAAGAGACACAAACCTCTTCATATTCATGGGATGATTATAAAAGAGAGTCTTGTGACTTTGGATGGGTCTTCTTCTCCACTCCTTCTTCCCTTTCTTCTTCCCTCCCTCATCTTCCTCCTTTGGCCGAAACCCTACTGTAGGGTTATTGGTGTTTTGCGAGCTACCTCAAGTTGCTAGCACAACTAAGGTAGTTCTCCCGAAGTTGAGAGATTGTGTCCGTGTGGATACAAATAGAGGCATGGACACTTGAACGTGCAAGAGATCCGGCGCACCTTGGACGAGCGGGATAAGCAAAGGGCACACTCCGAAGGTATATCTTCTTTAGAAGTAGATGTAGATCAACTTTGTACGAGTTTTTCTTTCGCATGGATCGCTCGAGGGTTCTTGTTTCCGCTGCATTTTTATGTTTTTGTGCCGGGAGAACCCAACATGCTCAGCACTGGTTTGATAGATTCCCGGAGGGGTCCGTGCAGGAATTTGCTGATTTCAGAAGACTTTTCCTTCAGCATTTTGCAAGCAGCAAGAGGCATCCCAAAACAAGTCTCAACCTCTTCGCCCTGAAGCAGAGTCCCAAGGAGTCCCTGTGAGCTTATATTCAAAGATTCAACCAGGTCACATTGGATGTGCCTACTGCTACCTCGGCGGTGTTGATCAGCGCTTTTGCCCAAGGCCTACAAGAAGGAGAGTTCTTCAAATCACTAATTTGCAAACCCTCGAAGGATTTTGAGAGCCTTTTGGGCAAAGCCTCTAAGTATGTGGATGTAGAGGAGGCACAAGCTGCTCGACGACAGGAGGTTGGGCCCTCGCCCGTGGCTCCTCATAGCCAGAGGACAACGCCTCCTGGGGGACCTCTCAGAAGTCCCCGAGCCATGGGGCATAGGCCTAGAGCCGAGCAAGGCGTGGTTTAGCAGGTGGCCCAGGGATGCCTCCCCACCAGATGGCAACTCTATTATTCTTTTCATCATAGCCACACACACGACACCCAAGATTGTTGGCAGGCTGGGTGGGGGCAAGCTTGCCCTGGACGGGGAACTCCCTGAGGAGCTCATCAGGGAGGGGCTCGAGGTCGAGGAAGGGCTCAACCAAACATATAGGACACTAACACCCAAGTGACCACCCCAGTGGCGCGACAACTGTTCCTGACCACTGGCTCTCCTGGGCAAGGAGAGGCAAATGAAGAGCAAGCAAATCAACAAAATGTCATGCATGGATCAGTCAATGTCATCTCGGGTGGCCCCACCTATGGAGATTCCAATCAAGCCCGAAAGTCCCAAGTGAGGCGCCTGGAGATCCACCAAGTGGGTTGCAATCCTGCCCAAGCCAGAGGACCGCAGATCAGCTTTGACCCTCAAGACCTGCAAGGCGTGGAAGTCCCGCATGATGACGCGCTAGTCATCACTGCGGTCATAGCGAACTATCAAGTCCACCAAACCATAGTGGACACTAGAAGTTCAGTAAATATTTTGTACAAGAAGGCGTTTGAGCAATTATAAATCGAAGCTAGTGAGTTGTAGCCCGTGGCCACACCCCTCTTTGGGTTCACGGGAAACGAAGTCCAGCCAATAGGCCAAATCAAGTTGGCTATTTCACTCGGGGAAGAGCCCCTGAAGTGGACCCGATGGTCGACTTTCTTGATAGTTGATGTGCCCTCTGCTTACAACGTCATCCTGGGCAGACCCGCACTTAATGAGTTCAGGGCGGTGTCATCTACTTTCTACTTGAAAGTAAAGTTCCTAGTTGGTGATCAAGTAGGAGAAGTTAGGGGCGACCAGAAAGTGGCACGTCGATGCTATGTCGACGATGTCCGAACGGAGGTACGGAAGGCATTCCGAGCCCCCCAGCTAGTTGCAACATGGTACAACCGTCCCCCTGGGCCGAACTGAGAGAACAAAAGGAGGAGATCCAGCTTCTTCTCGACCAAGAAGAGACAAAGGTGAAGATGACACCAGAGCTGCAACCTAACCTCAAGCAGCAGTTGATAAAGTGCTTGGCCGAAAATCAGGATGTGTTTGCTTGGTCGGCTCGAGATTTAAAGGGCGTCAGGCCGGAAGTCATGGAGCACAAAGTACATGTTTATCCCGACGCTAGGCCCGTGAAGCAACGCAAGAGGGGCTTCAGTCCCGACCAGAACAAAATAATTCAAGCTGAGGTAGAAAGACTCTTGGAGGTAGGCCACATCCGGGAGGTGCAGTTCTCGGCCTGGCTAGCAAATGTAGTATTGGTGTCTAAACCAGAGAACAAATGGAGAGTCTGTATAGATTTCAGAGACCTCAACAAAGTCTGCCCTAAAGATTGTTACCCACTCCCTCGGATTGATCAGATGGTAGACTCTACTGCAGGGAGTGAGTTGATCTGCATGTTAGATGCCTACCAAGGGTATCACCAAGTGCCATTGTCTCCCAGTGATCAAGAGAAGGTTAGTTTCATCATAGTCGAGGGTACCTACTGCTACACAGTCATGGCTTTCGGACTCAAGAATGCATGGGCCACCTACCAAAGCCTGATGAACAAGGTGTTCAAGGAGCAACTAGGGAGAAACATCGAAGTATATGTGGATAACATCCTTATCAAATCCCTCCGGGCGGAGGACTTAATAACAGATGTGGAAGAGACCTGCCGTACCCTGAGGAGGTATGGCCTGAAGTTGAATCTAGCCAAGTGTCTATTCGGAGCAAGGAGTGGAAAATTCTTGGGGTACATCTTGACTGAACGAGGTATTGAAGCTAACCCTGGCAAAGTAAAAGTCTTGCTGGACATGCCGCCACCCAGGAGCCTGAAGGAAGTACAACGACTGACCGGGAGGATCACAGCTCTTTCTCGCTTCATCTCTCAATCGGCCGAGCGCAGTCTGCCCTTCTTCAAGATCCTGCGCAAAGCCACCAAGTTTCAATGGAATGCTGAATGTGACTGAGCCTTCGAAGAATTAAAGACTTGCCTGGTCAGCCTGCCTGTCTTGGCTAAGCCTGAGGAGAGAGAGGTGTTGTATGTGTATCTGTCAGCTACGGAGGGTGCGGTGAGCGCAGTGCTTGTAAAACAGAAGGAGGCTGAACAACAGCCCATTTACTTTTTTGGGCATTTGCTGAAAGAAGCCGAGTGTAGATATAATACACTCGAGAAGTTGACTTATGTACTGGTGTTAATGTCTCGACGCTTGCGCCCTTATTTCCTAGCTTATCCCATTCGGGTGTTTGACCAATAGCACTCTCAGGAAGGTGTTGGTCAATCTAGAGGCTTCTGGTCAGATGATCAAATGGGCTATAGAGCTGAGCGAGTATGATATCCAATACTCACCCCGGACTGCCATCAAAGCTCAGGCCCTGGCTGATTTCCTCAGTGAGTTACACACTGAAGAAAAAGAAGAAATGTGGAAGATCAACGGAGATGGCTCGGCAACTCGGTTGGGTAGTGGCATTGGAGTTCTATTGATTTCATTGAAGGGAGATTATCTTCATCTGGCCATGCGGTTGGAATATCGGGCTACTAACAATCAAGCGGAATATAAAGCTCTCCTGGCCGGGCTACAAGCCGCTAGACACATGGGAGCTGCTCGGGTTATGCTTCACTCAAATTCTCAACTAGTGACTCGGCAGTTAGCTGGACAGTTTGAGGTGAATGATGAGTGGTTACAGAGCTATGTGGATGCCTATGAGCGATTAAAAGCCGAATTTCAAGAAGTTTAGATACTCCAGATCCCCCGAGGAGATAACCTCAAAGCGGATGAGCTAGCTAAGTTAGCTAGCTCTATCACTCTGTGGGTCATCACTCAACGCTCACCTCAGATCATGCTAGTGGCTCAAGTCGAGAGGGAGACAAATATAGAGGTGGAAGGCGACTGGAGAGCTCCACTCATAGCTTATCTGCAAAAAGGGGCTCTCCCGGCTCACCCTGGGCAGGCTCGTTTATTGAAGAAGAGGGCAGCCCAATTCACTCTGGTGGGAGATACCTTGTACAAACGGGCCTTCTCTCGACCGTTACTCAAATGCCTAAGGGAAGAGGATGCAGATTATGTATTAAGAGAGATACATTTGGGATCTTGCAGAAGCCACTCGGGAGGTCGATCTATGGCTCGGAAAGTCTTGCTAGCTGGATTCTTCTGGCCAACACTTCTGAAGGATGCTGATCAGATGGTCTCCTCCTGCCTCTCCTGCCAGAAGCACCAGAGCCTTTCCCATCGGCTAGTCGAGGTTCTGAGGGCGTGCACTGTATCCTGCCCGTTTGATCAATGGGGCATGAATATAGTAGGGTCTTTCCCACTCGCAGTCGCTCAGAAGAAGTTCCTACTGGTTGCTGTGGACTATTTCTCTAAGTGGGTCGAAGCAGAGGCCCTGACTCATATTACAGAGCAGGCAGTGATCAAATTTTTATGGTAGAAAATTTTGTGTCGGTATGGAATACCGCACAAGTTGGTGTTAGACAACGGTCGACAATTTCAGGGTCGGAAGATTCAGGAATGGTACACAGCCTATGGAATCAAGCAAGCATTCACCTCAGTGGCTTACCCCCAGAGCAGCGGTCAGGCAGAGGTAGCCAATCGGGAAATCCTGCGGGGCCTCAAGACCAAGCTGGATCATGTGGGTGGTACATGGTGTAGAGTTTTTCGGGCCGCGAAAACCGCTTTTTCGCGTCGTGGAAACCCCGAAAGCCCCAATAGAAAGGATCCGAGCGAAGAAAACCATTTCAAAAATTTACGAGTGCTCGTTTACATGCTTCAAAACCGATCTACAACCTAGATCTATTAGAGAAGAGAAAAACTACCTTCGATGCGTGCCCCGCAATTCCCGCTCGCTCCTCGGTTGGTGTCGGATCTCAAGGATGCAAAGTAGCAACCCTCTAGAAGTATCCACACAAGCAAGAGAGTGGAGAGGAGAGCCCAAAAGTGTGCTAGCACTCCTTGGGGTCTCGGCAAGATGAGAGGAGAGGGAGAGCCAAAACCAAACCAAAACCAAGTAAGTAGAAGAAATGAATCACCACACCAAAATTAAAACACCTTTTGTGTGTTTTAATGGCCGGCCATTTAATGGCCATTATTGGCCATTAAGTGGCCGGCCACCACCTTTGGTAACCCCCTTTTTGAATTCAAAATTCAAATGGGGAGGTTACTTAGCCTTGATGATGATGCCAAGTCATCACTTGGTCAAGTCAAGGTGATGTGGCTTGAGTCAAGTCAAACTTGCCTCTTATGGACTTTCCATATTTAGCCAAAGTCAAACTTTGACTTCATTACTCTCTCATGATTAGATTCATCCAACACTTGGATCAAACTCGAGTCCAACTCAAGTTGTCTAATTTGAGTCAAGTCAAACTTGCCTTTTATGGACTTTCCATATTTAGCCAAAGTCAAACTTTGACTTCATTACTCTCTCATGATTAGATTCATCCAACACTTGGATCAAACTCGAGTCCAACTCAAGTTGTCTAATTTGAGTCAAGTCAAACTTGCCTTTTATGGACTTTCCATATTTAGCCAAAGTCAAACTTTGACTTCATTACTCTCGGTCCATCATATGGACTTATTCTCCATCTATTGCTCTATGTGTGTGACCCTATAGGTTCTTGTAACGTTGGCAATAGCAATGAAAGGTATCTAGCAACACATCATTGCTACCCAAGTTACAAGAATGTCGAGATTCAACATCACCATTGTGACTAATAATTGTGACCATCACAATATGTGACAACATCCTTCTATCCTCGATATCTAGATTGATCTTTCATGAGGCATAGACCGTGTCATTCTCAAATCAATCTATATGTCTTGATCTCCAAGTAGACTCACTATAATCAAATAAACTCAATATCTAATATTGCCTTATTTGGGCATGGTCATGCACTTAGTGGTCTTACTCTATCAAGAACGAAGATATCACTCCCGTTATATAGGAGGGATAGATCCCATCTACGTTACTTACATCCCTCCGCATAATTTGTTACAAACCCAGTAATCGCCTTTATAGTCCACCCAGTTACGGGTGACGTTTGACGAAGCCAAAGTACGTAACTCCTTATGTAGGGAACTATGGTAACTTCAGGTCTAGGACTATAGTCATACTAATAGTCACATGAGAAAGTATATGACATTCATATAACGATCCATGATACTTTCTCATGGCGGGCCATTCAGTATACATTCTCTAATGTATACCCATGTGTCAACTTGATATCTCATATCCATGACTTGTGAGATCAAGTCATCATGTTGACCTACATGCTAGTCTCTATGCATTAACATTGTCCTTGAATGTTAATACTTGACTAGGAATAATTAAGAGTAGTGTTCTCTATATCATCTCACTATCGATTCAACTAATCGATTGATATAGATAAGAACCTTCTACTCAAGGACGTTATTATACTAAGTTATTTGGCACCAATACACATAAGTACAATAACCATAAGAAATGCCTTTATATATAAGAAATATATATACAAGAATATGATACAATGAGTCCAAAAAGTAATCATCATATGATTGGCTCTAGGGCTCTCACTAACAATCTCCCACTAGCACTAGTGCCAATCGTTGTAGTATCTAATACCCAATGACCTAGTGTGACCATCATGCTTCATCTGTGCCAAAGCCTTGGTCAAGGGATCTGCGACGTTAGCCTCTGTGGGTACTCTGCAAATCTTCACATCTCCTCGATCGATGATCTCTCGAATGAGATGGAATCGCCGTAGTATGTGTTTAGTCCGCTGGTGTGAGCGAGGTTCCTTAGCCTGCGCAATAGCTCCATTGTTGTCACAATAGAGCTCTACGGGATCAGATATGCTAGGAACCACCCCAAGCTCAGTGATGAACTTGCGGATCCAAACTACCTCCTTTGCTGCCTCTGATGCAGCAATATACTCAGCTTCTGTTGTAGAATCTGCAACTGTGTCCTGCTTCGAACTCTTCCAGCTCACAGCTCCGCCATTCAAGCAAAACACGAACCCTGACTGCGATCTGTAATCATCCTGGTCGGTTTGGAAGCTGGCATCAGTGTAACCCTTTACAACTAGATGCTCATCGCCTCCAAATATCAAAAAATATTCCTTAGTCCTTCTCAAGTACTTAAGGATATTCTTGACCGCTATCCAGTGACGTTCACCTGGATCTGACTGGTACCTGCTCGTCATGCTCAAAGCATACGAGACATCAGGACGAGTACATAACATGGCGTACATGATAGATCCTATGGCAGAAGCATAAGGGATCTTATACATGCGGTCTCTCTCCTCTCTAGAAGAGGGACTCTGAGTCTTCGAAAGACTCACACCATGTGACATTGGCAGAATTCCTCTCTTGGAATTCTGCATGGCAAAACGGTGTAATACCGTATCGATGTATGTACTCTGACTTAGGCCAAGCAATCTCTTAGATCTATCTCTATATATCTTAATGCCTAGAATGCAGGCTGCTTCACCTAAGTCCTTCATTGCGAAACAAGTCCCCAACCAAGTCTTCACAGACTGTAGTGAAGGGATGTTGTTCCCAATGAGTAGTATGTCATCCACATACAAGACTAGGAAGACTACTGTGCTCCCACTAACCATCTTGTAGACACAAGGTTCATCTTCGTTCTTGATGAAACCAAACTGTTTGATCGCATCATCGAATCGAAGATTCCAGCTCCGAGAAGCTTGCTTTAGACCATAAATGGCCCTATGCAGCTTGCATACTCTGCCAGTATGCTGTGAATCTACAAAACCCTCAGGCTGTGTCATGTACACATCCTCGAGGAGGTTTCCATTCAGAAACGCTGTCTTGACATCCATCTGCCAGATCTCATAATCGTGGTAGGCTGCAATAGCAAGCATGATCCGAATGGACTTAAACATCGCTACTGGAGAAAAAGTTTCATCATAGTCAATACCATGAATTTGCTTGAAACCTTTAGCTACCAGTCTACCCTTATAGGTATGAGTAAGTCCATCCATGTTAGGCTTTCTCTTAAAGACCCACTTACACCCAATGGGTTTGACCCCTTCAGGTGGATCAACCAAGGTCCAAATTGGTTAGTGTACATGGATTCCATTTCGGATCTCATGGCTTCCAGCCATGACTCAGAATCTGGGCTCATCACAGCTTCCTGATAGGTGGTAGGCTCATTCTCAATGATCATAACGTCATCATGGTCAGGCAAGAGAAATGAATATCTCTCAGGCTGACGACGTACCCTATCAGACCTGCGAAGAGGTAGGTCTACCTGAACAGGTTGTTGTTCCACAACTTCTTGTGTAACAATCTCATCCACAATTTCTTGTGGTTCCTGTTCAATATCCATCAAGGGCTCAGTGCTATGGTCGTTGTCTTGAACTTCTTCAAGATCAAACGAACTCCCACTAGTCTTTCTAGAAACAAAGTCCCTTTCTAGAAAGACCCCAGTCTTAGCAACAAACACTTTGTGTTGACTGGGAATGTAGAAGTAATATCCCTTAGTTTCTTTGGGATATCCCACGAAATAGCACTTATCAGACTTGGGTCCCAGTTTGTCTGAGACTTGACGTCTAACGTAAGCTTCACAACCCCAAACCCTCATGAAAGACATCTTGGGACTCCTCCCAGTCTATATCGTATATGGTGTCTTCATGACCGCCTTTGATGGAACACGGTTAAGTGTGAACGCTGCCGTGTCTAGAGCATATCCTCAAAAGGATATAGGAAGATCTGCGTGACTCATCATAGATCGTACCATATCTAATAAGGTACGATTCCTCCTTTCGGATACACCATTCCACTGTGGTGTCCCAGGAGGAGTGAGTTGAGATAGAATCTCACACTCAGCTAAATAGTCACGAAACTCATGGCTCAAGTATTCTCCACCTCGATCTGATCGAAGTATTTTAATACTCTTGCCGAGTTGGTTTTGTACTTCATTTCTGAATTCTTTGAACTTTTCAAAGGACTCGGACTTATGTGTCATCAAGTACACATAACCATATCTACTGAAATCATCAGTAAATGTGATGAAGTATCTATAACCACCTCGAGCAGCAACATTGAAAGGGCCGCATACATCAGAATGTATGAGTCCTAACAAATCTGTTGCCCTCTCGCTATGTCACTAAAGGGAGTCTTAGTCATCTTGCCTAGAAGGCATGATTCACATGTCTCATATGATTCAAAATCAAATGAATCCAGCAATCCATCCTTATGGAGCTGGGACAAGCGACTCTCATTTATGTGGCCTAAGCGACAGTGCCAGAGATAGGTTGGGTTCAACTCATTTGANAAGTATCTATAACCACCTCGAGCAGCAACATTGAAAGGGCCACATACATCAGAATGTATGAGTCCTAACAAATCTGTTGCCCTCTCGCTATGTCCACTAAAGGGAGTCTTAGTCATCTTGCCTAGAAGGCATGACTCGCATGTCTCATATGATTCAAAATCAAATGAATCCAGCAATCCATCCTTATGGAGCTGGGACAAGCGACTCTCATTTATGTGGCCTAAGCGACGGTGCCAGAGATAGGTTGGGTTCAACTCATTTGATCTCAACCTCTTGGTACTTACATTATAGATAGGGCGTTCTAAGTCTAGAATGTAGAGTCCGTTGATAAGATCTGCACTACAATAGAACATTTCATTTAAATAGACTGAACAACATTTGTTCTTAATTATAAATGAGAAGCCTTTCTTGTCTAGACAAGAAACAGAAATTATGTTCTTAGTAAGTGCAGGTACATAACAACAATCATCTAGTTCCAGTACAAGCCCAGAGGGCAGAGATAGAAAATAAGTTCCTACAGCAATAGCAGCAACTCGTGCTCCATTGCCTACTCGTAGGTCCACCTCGCCCTTTGCCAATGCCCTGCTATTTCTTAGCCCCTGCATATTGGTACAAATGTGAGAAGCACATCCAGTATCTAATACCCATGATGTAGAAATAGAAAGGTTGACTTCTATAACATATATACCCGAAGTAGAAGGCTCGCTTCTCTTCTTCTTAAGATCCTCCAGGTATACCTTGCAGTTCCGCTTCCAATGCCCTGCCTGCCCTTGATATAATTGCTTGAGGTGGTCAATCATATCGTAAGCATTCATGTTCTCATGTTGCTTCTGAAGCTCAGAGGACATGCAGCATAGCATTAGGCACGACACGTCTAACGCGTCGTCTTGATGCTTCTGATGAGCATCTCTAACGCTACGGATGGCTGAGGGTGGTGGTGCTCAGGAACTGCTTGCTCTAGAACGTACCACTTACGTTCCTGTTTGAGGACTATCCTCAAGTTCCTGTACCAGTCCAGGAAATTAGCTCCAGTGAGCTTGTCCTTCTCAAGGATAGATCGCAGAGAGAGAGTGTTCGCGTTTGAAGACATGGCAATCTACAACAGATAAATGCAGAGAATAAATATCATATTCTAGTAATCATCTAATTAGGCCTTTAATTAAATGATGCTCCCACTAAATTATAGGAATTTTGATGGAATCAAGTCATTGGAGTGGTCAAACCACACTACTAGATCCGTACCAATTTACTATAATTTATGTGGGACAAGATCCACATCATACTATGCCTTGAGTTAGCTTTGGCTAAATCGCCCAAGACTTAGTATGATCGATAGATAACTAATTTATCAATTACATCTCTATGCAACTCTTGTTTATAGGATCAAGAATTAACATTTATGAATAATCTTGAGTTAGCTTTGGCTAAATCGCCCAAGACTATTGATAAATGCGATCTTGTCCTACCTTTCCAACTATTGGAATACGCCTATAGCTTTACTCGATCCAATTGAGTTAACTAGTTACTCAATCTGATTGAGCTCAATCTAACCCAAGCCGTGATAGGCGGGACCAAGGTTGTCCCTCCGCATCCTACCAAGATTAAATGCGTTGCTCTGCTTTGGCAGAATCGACAAGCGCATATGATCGAGGTAGTGATGGGTATCAGGACCCGGTAGGCGTTTACGAGTCGATTCGATTTTAGATCTAATCTAATCGAGGATGTGCATCACATTTAGGCATTTATGAAATCTAATTTAATCCTAAATGTGTATTAAGTGCACATCAAAATGTGGTTCCCACATTACTTGTGCATCTCATACACTTAAGTTTATTTTTACTATTCTACATTATCATGCATCATATACATCACAAGCATAGCAATAATAAAATAAACTTAAGTGACTTGGTCATGGCCCTACTAAGACCCTCTCAAGCCAATGAGAGGATCCGATGGTCAACCTAGGTTTAGCGGCTTCTCCAAGCGCTTCCTCTTGACCGTCTTGGTGTTGTCGGCTAGTTCTCCCGAGTCCAAGTTCTCCGGAATTTCCGTCGTCTTCACTTTTGTACATTACAAATTTTTATACTCGAGTTACATTCGAGTCAAAATATGAAATACAACAGAAATAAAATATTAAAAGCCGACACGCAGGTCGCAAACACAATACAACACGCACATGTACAAAAACGACGCGCAGGTCGTATTATGAATTACAACACAATTTTAATCTTATTAAAAATTGGGTTTTGGGCCATGACCATCACACTACTGTACATAATTCAAAATTATATAATTTTACATATTTTATATAATTGTTCTACTGATTTTTAGAATTTTTCGAGTCACAACTCCGCGGCGGTCCCGGTAAGCGGGTTTCGGGCGTAATCGCGAGACAAGGCCCCTTGCGGGGTTAGGGGCAGCGCCCCTACTCGTGAAATAACCTTCACGAGTGTCTTCTTGCGATTATACAGTGCCTTTACCCGCCGTCCGAAAATCCATTTGGGCGAAACTTGCCGTTTCGGAGAAGTTTTTCTCGGTGGCAAAGTCTACAAGTGCTTCGCACTCGTCGCTTTGCCTCTACGAGGAAAAATACTCAAAAATCCTAAAATTTAGAAAAATTACAGAAGCATAAAATTATCTAAATTTTGTATCTAATACAAAAACAATAAAAACCAAAACGAGCACAAGCTTCGCTCGTGGCTCTGATACCACTGTAGGTTTTTCGGGCCGCGAAAACCGCTTTTTCGCGTCGCGGAAACCCCGAAAGCCCCAATAGAAAGGATCCGAGCGAAGAAAACCATTTCAAAAATTTACGAGTGCTCGTTTACATCCTTCAAAACCGATCTACAACCTAGATCTATTAGAGAAGAGAAAACTACCTTCGATGCGTGCCCCACAATTTCCGCTCGCTCCTCGGTTGGTGTCGGATCTCAAGGATGTAAAGTAGCAACCCTCTAGAAGTATCCACACAAGCAAGAGAGTGGAGAGGAGAGCCCAAAAGTGTGCTAGAACTCCTTGGGGTCTCGGCAAGATGAGAGGAGAGGGAGAGCAAAAACCAAGTAAGGAGAATAATCAATCACACACCCACACAAAAATCATTTTGTGTGTGTTTAAGTGGCAGGCCACTTAATGGTCATTATTGGCCATTAAGTGGCCAGCCACCACACTTGGTAACCCCCTATTTGAATTCAAAATTCAAATGGGGAGGTTACTTAGCCTTGATGATGATGCCAAGTCATCACTTGGTCAAGTCAAGGTGATGTGGCTTGAGTCAAGTCAAACTTGCCTCTTATGGACTTTCCATATTTAGCCAAAGTCAAACTTTGACTTCATTATTCTCCCATGATTAGATTCATCCAACACTTGGATCAAACTCGAGTCCAACTCAAGTTGTCTAATTTGAGTCAAGTCAAACTTGCCTTTTATGGACTTTCCATATTTAGCCAAAGTCAAACTTTGACTTCATTATTCTCCCATGATTAGATTCATCCAACACTTGGATCAAACTCGAGTCCAACTCAAGTTGTCTAATTTGAGTCAAGTCAAACTTGCCTTTTATGGACTTTCCATATTTAGCCAAAGTCAAACTTTGACTTCATTACTCTCGGTCCATCATATGGACTTATTCTCCATCTATTGCTCTATGTGTGTGACCCTATAGGTTCTTGTAACGTTGGCAATGCCCTTAAACCTATTTAAGGACATAAGCAATGAGAGGTATCTAGCAACACATCATTGCTACCCAAGTTACAAGAATGTCGAGATCCAACATCACCATTGTGACTAATAATTGTGACCATCACAATATGTGACAACGTCCTTCCATCCTCGATATCTTGATTGATTTTTCATGAGGCATAGACCGTGTCATCCTCAAATCAATCTATGTGTCTTGAACTCCAAGTAGACTCACTATAATCAAATAAGCTCAATATCTCATATTGCCTTATTTGGGCATGACCATGCACTTAGTGATCTCACTCTATCAAGACTATGATATCTCTCCCGTCATATAGGAGGGATAGATCCCATCTACATCACTCACATCCCTCCGCATAATTTGTTACATACCCAGTAATCACCTTTATAGTCCACCCAGTTACGGGTGACGTTTGACGAAACCAAAGTACATAACTCCTTATGTAGGGAACTATGGTGACTTCAGGTCTAAGGACTAATAGTCATACTAATAGTCACATGAGAAAGTATATGACACTCATATAACGATCCATGATACTTTCTCATGGCGGGCCATTCAGTATACATTCTCTAATGTATACCCATGTGTCAACTTGATATCTCATATCCATGACTTGTGAGATCAAGTCATCATGTTGACCTACATGCTAGTCTCTATGCATTAACATTGTCCTTGAATGTTAATACTTGACTAGGAATAATTAAGAGTAGTGTTCTCTATATCATCTCACTATCGATTCAACTAATCGATTGATATAGATAAGAACCTTCTACTCAAGGACGTTATTATACTAAGTTATTTGACACCAATACACATAAGTACAATAACCATAAGAAATGCCTTTATATATAAGAAATATATATACAAGAATATGATACAATGAGTTCAAAAAGTAATCATCATATGATTGGCTCTAGGGCTCTCACTAACAGGCTCTACTACTCCATATGAGACGTGGAATAGTAAAAAACCTCATTTAACTCACCTTAAAATATGGGGTTGTCCTGCTTATGTGAAGCGGACTGTATCAGACAAATTGGATGCTAAGTCTGATAAATGTCTATTTATTGGATACCCTAAGGAAACGAAGGGTTACCAATTCTATCATCCCTTGGAACAAAAGGTATTTGTTTCAAGGCATGCTGTGTTTCTAGAAAAAGAATTTCTTTTACAAGAAAACAGTGAGAGTAGCATTGAACTTGATGAAGTTCAAGAAACTCCAATAGACATTACAGAGACACCTAGTCTAGACCCACAACCAATAACTCATAATGATGAGCTATCAGTTGAACCTAAAACAACACCACCTCTTCGAAGGTCTGATAGGACACGCAATATTCCAGAGAGATACGAATTTCTCATAAGTGAATCGAACGACGTGTTACTCATAAGCGATGACGAACCTATAAGTTACGAAGATGTTCTGAAAAGTTCAGAAAGGGACAAATGACTTGAAGCCATGAAGTCGGAAATGGATTCCATGTACGAAAATCAAGTATGGGACTTAGTTAACCCACCTGAAGGGATTAAGCCCATAGGGTGCAAGTGGGTTTTCAAGAAGAAAACCGACATGGAAGGTAATGTTGTTACCTTTAAGGCTAGATTAGTGGCAAAAGGATATCGTCAGAAACATAGAATTGATTATGACGAAACCTATTCGCCAGTAGCTATGCTTAAATCCATTCGGATGCTCCTGGCCATAGCAGCTCATTATGATTATGAGATATGGCAAATGGATGTGAAAATAGCTTTTCTTAATGAAAACCTGCTTGAGGATGTATACATGATACAACGTGAAGGTTTCACATCGGTTGATAAAACCAAAATATGCAAGCTTTGACGATCCATATATGGACTGAAGCAAGCATCCAGGAGCTGGAACATCTATTTTGATGAGACAATCAAAGAGTTTGATTTCTCATAAAATCCCGACGAACCTTGTGTGTACAAGAAGGTTAGTGGGAGTGCAGTCGTTTTCCTAGTACTATATGTCGATGACATATTGCTTATAGGAAACGATATATCAGTCTTGCAGTCGGTTAAAATTTGGTTGTCCAAAACTTTCTTCATGAAAGACCTGGGAGAAGCAACCTATATTCTTGGGATTAGAATCTATAGAGATAGATCAAAAACGGTTGCTTGGTCTTTCGCAGTCTATATATATAGACCGAGTGCTAAAATGGTTTAGCATGTCGGAATCCAAGAAAGGTTACCTTCCCATCAGGCATGGGATCAATCTTTCAAAGTCTATGTGTCCGCGCATAGAAGACGAGAGGATTTGCATGAATAAGATTCCTTATGCATCCGCGATAGGATCTATCATGTATGCTATGTTATGTACTAGGCCCGATGTATCGTATGCTATGAGCGTCACGAGCAGATACCAGTCTGATCCAGGAATGGATCATTGGACGGCTGTTAAGACAATCCTTAAGTACTTAAGAAGAACTAAGGATGTGTTCCAAATATATGGAGAAGGAGATATGGTAATACGTGGGTATACAGATGCCAGTTTCCAGACAGATAAGGATGACTCCAAATCTTAGTCTGGATACGTATTTGCTTTGAATGGAGGCGCAATAAGTTGGAAGAGTTCCAAGCAAGACACTGTAGCGGATTCTACCACGGAAGCGGAATATATTGCGGCTTCGGAAGCAGCAAAAGAAGCAGTCTGGATCAAGAAATTTATCTCGGAACTTAGTGTGGTTCCAACCATTGATGAAGCAATACCGGTTTACTGCGACAACAATGGAGCTATTGCACAAGCAAAGGAACCAAGGTCTCATCAACGATCTAAACACGTGCTTCGCCGCTATCATTTGATCAGAGAGATTATAAGTAGGAATGATATACAAATTGAGAAAATTCCCACTGAAAGGAATTTGGCGGATCCTTTAACTAAGACCTTGCCTCAAAGCAAGTTTGAAGGTCATGTTAGAGCCTGTGGTATTGGATACCGTAGCGATTGGCATTAGGCCAAGTGGGAGTCTGTTAGTAATATGAGAGAAGTGTACTAAGGCAATCGCCTTATGATTGTAATAATTTACTTTGATAAATGAATATTCACTATTTGAGTATACATGTTCGTGTATTTGATTGAGATCTTAAACTCATTTACTGAATGTCCGCAATACAATTCACAGCATGAGAGAATTAGTGATGAATTCACTACTAGTGATTATCTCTACATGTGCAATTGTGAAGTATTGAAATTGTCCCTAGTCGATGAATTGATAAAAACAGACACTATCAATTCTGTGGAGATTAGCATGGGTTATTCTCTAATCAGCTGATTTTCACTGGCTGGTGACATTGGGATGTCCGGAGATAAACATGAATGCTAGTTAAGGGAACTAGTTCATTGGAGTGACTAGCTGTAAAACTTCATATGGTAATCTACATATAGATATGTCAATGAAGTTCTTACTGCAGCTTAAGTGCGATGTTCCTTTGACTTGCGGTGTTCAAGTCATCTTGGTCATGAAGACTTATACTTTGACATCTTAAGCAAGCATCTCCAAGGAGGTGTGGACCCAGGATGATTGGGTATAAGCCGAAGTGCCCGAAGATGTTTGAACAACCTACAAAGGATTCACCGCTCCTTGCGAGGAGATGTATACCCAAGGCCTATCGTCGGATTGTTACTCGAAGCCTCTGGTCAGAGCATCACATGTTCTGAGTATGAATCTCTCAGAAACATGAGAGTAATTAGAATCCGCTGGACGAGAATGACACTACTTGGGCTAGGTGTGACGTAGTCAGCCTAGTGGGGACTGACACACATAGAACGTGTCCTGAACCAAGTGGGTATAAGATGGTGAAGGGAATGGGGCACGATTCATTAAAGCTGCTGAAGGGTTTCAGAATAGTTTCTGAGATCAACCGTTGATCTTTCGATTAATTGGGGATCATGATGTACTACTAGGTGCCACTCATGATAGTTCTATAATTGATTAATTATAGACGGCCAACATAAATCGAAAGCCTATTTAGTCACACGCACTACGAGTAATCCGAGGGATTTAAAACGAGTTGAAAATTGAATTTTTTGATCAAGAGAGATAAGTCGAATTTGAATTTTTCAGAGACGCATCGGAAGCATAAAATGGCTAAGTCTTTTGAAGACTTATTGGACGAATTAAATGAGTTTAATTCGTACGGTTTCGGCTTGGGTTTGGCCGGCCAAAGAGGGTCCACACCCTCTTTGTTTGGCCGGCCACAATAAGAGGGAAGAACCAAATTGTTTGGTTCAAATTTATAAAATAAACCGCGCCTGGTTTGTCTTATAAAATTATGGATAAAGAAATTTGTATAAAGAAATTTATATAAAAAAATTTATATAAAGAGATTTATTTTTCATAGAAATTAAAATAAACCTTGGATTGGTTTATTTTATTTTATAAAATCAATAATGGATTGATTTACCATGATAAAGAAATTTATATAAAGAAATTTCTTTCCATAATAAAAGGGGAGACATGGTTGTTTTTATTATAAATTAAGTTATAATAAAAACTTAGCATAACGGAATAATTCATAGAAAAATTTATAAGATAAATTTCTTATAAAAAAATTTATTCCGTTAACAGGAGACTTGACGATTAAGAGGCTACTATATAAAGGTACCAAGGCAAGGCTTGGAAATTAATCCAAGAGATCAAGGATTCTTGCCTAGCCTCTCTCCCTCTCCTTCTCTCCCTCTCCCTCCTCTAGTGGCGCCGGCCCTAGAGGGCATCCCTTTGGTTGCCGTGAGCCTCCACCACCAAGAAGAGGCCGAAGAAGAAGCAGGCGCGACTCCTTCCTTCCTCCCGGAATCTTGATTCCGTTCTTCGTTTGGTGGTTAATTTTTTCCATCTCTCTCTTGGTATTCTTGTTGTGCCTTTAGAGAATCTAGTAGTTCTTGTCAGCACGAAACTCGTGGCTTTGCGAAGTCATCCCGAAGAAAACTCGGCGTGGACGCGAATAGAGGCGGAGCTTCCAAGGGACGCTACGGTTGGATCTCGTCCCTTTCTACGAGTTACGCGAGGTATTAAGTAAATTAGTTTACTTTTTGCAAAATTTTAAATGTATGATCATGTCTCCACAACATAAGGTTGCATGCTAGATACGTGGTTAAAATAATTTGAGAAATTATTTATGCTAAACCTTCCGCTGCACGTAATTAAATTTTAAAATTACGAACCCGTATCCATATCAACATGCACCCGGTCCCAACATAGGTTTCATCATAGTCCAATCCTTCGACTTGATTAAAACCTCTAGCGACTAATCTAGCTTTATTCCTCACATCCATTCCTTTATCGTCAAGTTTGTTCCTAAAAACCCATTTTGTATCAATAATTGATTTTCCTGTGGTTCTAGGAACTAACTCCCAAACTTGACTTCTCTCAAATTGAGACAACTCATCTTGCATTGCTAAAATCCAATCGGGATCAAGCAATGCATCACTTACGGCTTTTGGCTCAATTTGTGAAATTAGAGCTACTTGACTCCCTTCGTTTCGAAAATATGATCGGGTTCATACCCCATGTGTAATGTCACCCACTACTTGCTCCAAGGGATGGTTTGCACTTGTCCTTGTGAGTCGTGGTTCTTGAGTTGTAGTGATTACATTCTCAAGTGGTAGCTCAACAATACCTTCCGTTTCACTCTCTTCTTTCTCAAGATTATTTTCTTCCTCTAATGTCAATTTCTCCAATTCAAATTGTACTTCCTCCTCTATTGCTTTATTTGAACTTGAGCTTGAATTTTCTTCAAAAATCACATTTAGAGACTCTTCAACTATTTTGGACCTCTTATTGTAAACTCTATAGGCTTTGCTATGAGTGGAATACCCTACAAGAATACCTTCATCCGCCTTGGCGGAAAATTTCCCTAAGTGATCTTTGGTGTTTAAAATATATATGTTACATCCAAACACTCTAAGATATTTTATTGTAGGAGGTTTACCAAACCACAACTCATGAGGTGTTTTATTCAAAAACCTATGTATTAAAGTCCTATTTTGGACATAACATGCCGTATTAATTGCTTCGGCCCATAGATAACTATGAAGTGAGTATTCATTTAACATACTCCTAGCGGCCTCTTTTAAAACTCTATTCTTTCTCTCAACCACCCCATTTTGTTGTGGTGTCCTAAGGGTAGAGAATTCATGCTTATATCCATTTTGTGAGCAAAAATTTGTAAATCTTTCATTTTCAAATTCACCTCCATGATCACTTCTTAATCTATTGATTTTCAAATTTTTTTCATTTTCTACTCTTTTACAAAAAGCAATCAAAGTTTCTAAGGTATGATCCTTATGCTTTAAGAAAAACACCCAAGTGTATCTAGTGAAGTCATCTATCACAACTAAACAATATCTACTATCATTCAAGGAAACATGCTTGCTATCATCAAACAAATCCATATGCAATAATTCCAATGCTATAGACGTACTTAAGTTTGTTTTACCTTTGTGGGTAGCCTTGGTTTGCTTACTCATTTGACATGCATCACATAGTTTGTCCTTTTGAAACTTCAATTTTGGCAATCCTTGCACCAACTTATTCTTTGATAGTCTCTTGATGTGTCTCATGTTGGTGTGAGCAAGTCTCCGATGCCAAAGCCAAGTCTCTTCCTCTTTGGTGTGACCTAACTTCCTCCTTGCCAACGTGCGATCTCCCCAATCCACTTGGACTTCCACCTAGTCCCACTAGGACTTTCCCATGCCAGCATACGATCTCCCCGATCTACCTAGACTTCACCTAGTCCCACTAGGTGTGCCTAGTCCCACTAGGTCTTTTCCCATGCCAGCGTATGATCTCCCCGATCTACCTGGACTTCACCTAGTCCCACTAGGTCTTTTGCCATGCCAGCGTACGATCTCCCCGATCTACTTGGACTTCACCTAGTCCCACTAGGTGTGTTTAGTCCCACTAGGTCTTTCGCCATGCCAGCGTACGATCTCCCCGATCTACCTGGACTTCACCTAGTTCCACTAGGTGTGTCTAGTCCCACTAGGTCTTTTCCTCAATCAAGCCTCCAGTCAACCTTGACCCACTTGACTCACACATCATGACCACTCAAACATCATTATCAAACATCGAAACATACGACCTCAAGCTCACCCGAGCTTACCAGACTCAAGCTCACCTGAGCTTTGTCAAAGTAGGTCAACCCTGACCTAACCAAGATTGCACCAACAATCTCCCCTTTTTGATGTTTGACAATATGTTTGAGAAAGACTAATCGCTATTAGCCTTTCAATCTTCTCCCCCTTTGACACACATCAAAACCTCTCCCCGAGAGTCTATATGGTCAAAGGTATACCCAATGAAAATTCCCAATCTCCATTCATTCACTTATCCAAAAAGAAAATTTAAACACATGCCTTTAAGGAAGACCTCCCCCTCAAAACATGCACTAAACCTCTATCATTGCACCAACAATGATTTTTGAGTTTCTAAACCTTTAGAAAATCTTAACTTGAGGTGATGAGATTTAAGAGATTCAAAGCTTGAATCAAAATCTCTCTTTAACCCTTAAATGTTCACCAAACCATTTCCCTTTTTGATTTCACAATGAAATTTACCCAAATATACTTATAAAAGTATTTCAAGGGGCTAGGGATTGTTAGGTTACTCAAAAATGGGTTAACTGACTGAAATCAGATAGTTTCAGTCTTCCAAATCGATTGGTGTTGGGAACCAATCGATTAAGACTGGCCTTAATCGATCATTTGATCGATTCCAGTTGACTGTAATCGATCAACGGATCGATTACGCGAGCTTCTGTGCCTGCAACTAGAACTAACAATCGATTGACCAATCGATTGGGTTCTGTCCTAATCGATCACCTGATCGATTGGGAGTTTCTGATTTCTGAAATCAATTTCAGACCGAATTTCAGAAACCCCTAAATAACTCTATAAAATTCCAAAAATCCTAAAATTTTGTGTAGACATTATTTATACCATATACTATCAAGGAAAAATAATTTTCTATGAAAATAACCTCTTTTTTCAAAGATTGACACAAAATTAGAAACCACTGAAATACTTCAATGTTTTTCATTATTTTGTATCCATTTCATCAATGATGAGTGCTATCAAAAGATAGTCTTCACCAAGGTTTTCCAAGATAGTTTTAAAATATTTTTCAAAAAAAATATCCAACCATGTTCCTTGGGCTAAATGCACATGACTTGTACATTAGCTTTCCCAATGATTGGAGTTCATTGAACTTCATGTTTTGATGATACTAAAAACTCAATAAGATGAAGATAAATCACCATATTGAGTTTTCACTACTAGAAAAAATGCATTTAACAACAGTGAATCACTGTTGTCGTAGGCCAAATACCACTGTTGTTAAAGGGGGGGTCTACGACAACAGTGAATCACTGTTGTCGTATATCACATTCGACAACAGTTTGACAACAGTTTTCCACTGTTGTCGTATGTCAACAGTTTTTATAACCGTTGTCGTATATCAATAACAACAGTTTATCACTGTTGTCGTATGCCATATTCACCGTTGTCTTTTATTATATTTGACAACAGTTTTAATAACCGTTGTCGTATATCAATAACAACAGTTTATCACCGTTGTCGTATGCCATATTCACCGTTGTCTTTTATTATATTCGACAACAGTTTTATCACTGTGTTGTCGTATCTACAACAACAGTTTAGCTTTAAAAAAATCTGTTGTGCGTTTGCACTGTTCCACAACAGTTTCATATCAATTTGACAACAAAGATATTTCCATTATATTTTCAATTAAAAGACAATAATTTAACCTCGAAACAAAAACTATATATATCAAACATCATCAACATATTTAGAATAAAGATCCACCACAAGCTTTGTACAGACGGAACCACAAAAGTATCTTTTGTCCAAAAACCTATCTACAGTCGAAACCACTAAAGTATACCCAAATTACAAGAGTTCATAATTCTGTCCAAAAACCTTTCGCAAATATTCTGACAATCATCATTGGACTACTCTGAGTAACAACACCTAAGAACTGGACAACATTTTGATGTCGTATTAATTGAAGTAATGCAAGCTTATCTCTGAATGCCCTTCTGCAAGGTGTACAAAGAAACTCTAATTGATATATGAAAAAAAATCAATACAGAGTAGAGATTAAAGATTGCAGACACAGATTATGATGAAATATAGAACCAACCCACAATTTATCTTCATCGGCCATTACTTCATCGCTGAACTTCTTGACAGCAACTTGAATTCCCCGCCATCTTGCAATGATGAAAAAGAAACTTAGCACTACTATCCTTGAAGTTTGCATTCATGATGAAAAAGAAAGAATAACAAATAACTATAGAGCAGGCAACAGAAGATCTGTTAGTTCAGAGAAGGAATAACAAATTACTTCAGAGAAGGAATTCATAATACCAGCCAAAAAAGATGATGTGTAATAGACAGAAGTGCAAAGGTTGCAGAAAAATGTAGGAAAAATCTTCCCTTGCTAAGATCATAAAACAAGCAAGAGAGATTTTAACAGAAGATCTGTTAGTGAACATGGCAAACAAGGAATGCACTTAAAACCACACGTTTTCATAGTCTTGAATGATGAAAGCATAAATATACCTTTGTAATGTTAACACTGTTAGTGAAATTTGCGAAAGGATGTTAGGCAGAACTGCTAAAGCTCCAAAATATATTTAAAAAAAATGTATTGAAGGAATTTCTATTGGATGAATGATTAGTACAACTGACAATCTAGAAAAGTATCAGATGCTCTTCCAAGTATCAGATGCTCTTACAACTGACAATTTATTTTTTACCTTTCCAAGTTCAGATGCTCTTGAGAAAAGTATCATATCTCCAAAAGAGTGAGTTGTCTGTAGAACATTTAGGGCCCTCGACATGGCATTGCTAGTCTGTGAAACCTCTAGTTTATGACCTTGGTAATAATTATTCCAAACCTCTAATTTGTCTCAGCTGTCTAAGGGTTATAATAACAGTGTTGGTTAGTACAACTGACAATCTAGAATCATTCACCAGGTTACAATATCTCTAAAAAAAATATTGTTGATGTATATTATTTGATTCAGGGGAATATCACCCGAAAGCTTAGTAACTAACATTTACCAGGAAAAGTTTAAACCTTAGTAACTAACATTTACATACCTATTATCAAATATAATCCTGTATACAATCAGCTATCGCGGAGCGCACTTCATTAATTTCATCTTGGGAGTACTCTGCTTTTGCAAACTATGAACAAAAACACATTATATGATTGTACAGAATAAAACATAACAACTTGAAAAAATTTATAACTAGATAACTTTAAATATTTGAGATAATAAAGAAATTATTACTATCGTTCGGAATGCATCCCCCTTGATTGATGTAACTTCTTCAGTAATTTGCTTCATAAATCTCATCACATAATATCCACATTGTTTGGTATCCGGTTGCCTAGGAACCTAAGGCAAAGATAATTCATATTTTTAATGCTTAAAATACCAATATTATACACAATAAAAAAATTTGATTTAAATAGAAGTACAAATACCTTAATCACTTCCCACTGTATATGTTTTCTTCCTTTTCTTCCTTGGAACGAATTAAACAATTTTATTGCCCTTCAATTATACATTAGGTACAGTAGTTGATAAACTATTGTTTTAAGACTAATTTAGATGCATACTAACTAATTTTATTGCTGAAGTCGATACCGACGATGCAAGCCATGCCAGCAACAAAGGCTGCAAAAGCAGCAGAAAAGCTGAAGAAGAACAGGCAAACAGAATTAGGACCTTACTGAAAAGTATTTTATTATTTGAAGATCCAGAATACAAGGAAAAAAGAAACATGATGTTAATAAAATCAACTTTCTGGGAAAAAAACAGAGAAAGAAGAGTAATGTTCTTTCTTATGCCAATTTAGGATGTTAATAAAATTCAGAAGCAACTAAACAAAGAGAAAATAGATGAAATAAATAAATAAGTAAATAACAGAAAATAAAAACAACCACAACTGTAGATAATCAATTTGTCCTCTAAATGCAAGAGACTAAATTTTTTTAGTTAAAACTGTTTGCGCATCTACATTGTGCTTCCATATCTTATAAGTGAATAAGGATGTACATATATGGCAACCCTCAATACCAAGGAAATATCAACAAAGATTAACGAATGATGATGAGGGTTGCTTCATTCATATTGCTGTGGATGGCAGCAATCCAACAACAATAACAACAACAATAACAACAAAGGGCATTCTAAGTCATTCGAGGACTACTAATGTCCATTTGTGAGCTATGGCATAATTAAAAATTAATGGATATCTAGAATTTAACTTAGTCATAATAATTAGACTTCTGCTCATATTCACTTAAATGCTAGGATGCAGATATGCGTACACCAAGGTGTTTCCTTAAGAAAATAACAAAGATAGAAGTTGATTTGGGTTCTTTATTAACTGGCACTATTCTTATAGTTTGATATTCAGAACAACATAACATTTTCATGCACCAATATATGTCATTTTGATTGTTTTCTGAAGAACAAATGATAACCACTACAGGAAATGATAACCAAAAGAAAATTTGTGAACGTGACTCCAAGATGGACTGAGTTTGCAGAATAAAATACAATGTTTAATTGTATCCTTCTAGGTCCTACATACATCAGTGAAGTTTAATTGTTTCATACTAACATAACAAACATCTTAATACAGGATACGACTATACTTGCATCAACAAAACAAGAAAAGAGATAAACCTTTCGTTCTTGGTAGATGCTTCCAGAAATACTTGAGAAACTATTTGACAGCCATCACTGCGAGTGAGAGACTGCAAATATATCATATTATTTGTTTTCCTCTTATCAAAACATGTTCTTCGTATGCTTAGATCCAGTGGGATAGTCCTTAATAACTCTTTCTCAATTAGAACCATCGGAGAAAAATAATAGCATTATTAACCCAGAAAACATTCAATCTCACTTAGCACAAGAAGAATCTTCGAGATTAGCAGAGTTCTTTGCAACAAAACCTACAGTTTTAAAAATTACAATAGTAAACCAAAGAATCAAGCATCTAAACCAATTAAGACGAAAACTAACCATCGCGAAGGGGAAGGGACGCGATTCATACGTTGGCTGGAGAAGGGATGACACCGCCCGCACCCTGAATCTTCAGCGCCTTCTTCCTCTCCTCAAGCTCACGGATCTTTTGCATCTGGAGCATCCGCTCCATGACGAGCTTGTACTCGCACTTCTCGTAGACATGGCGCTCGTTCTCGCACTTCCATGGCAGAAAGAACTCAGCGGTGCGGCACTTGTTGAGAGGAATAAGGAGATGAGCGCACTCGTCGCGGTAGGGGATGGGAACCCTGTTCTCCTCCATCTCCTTCTGCGTCGCGATCATCGGCTTCGAAGATCCCAGCTTCACCTCATCCGCCATTGCTCGACCAATCGCTCTCGCTCTCGCTCCTCCTCTCTCTCCGTATCCCCCTCTATCGATAGAATTTCACACCCTGGAGACCGCAGTGCTCGGTCTTGCAAACAATTTTTTGCCCTAGGGCAGGAGATGCCAGAAACCATAGAGTAGGAAACTAATCTGGTTGACGAATTGATGGGCGAGCAGGACCGGATCGGTTAGAGACGGCGGCCTCAAGCTCGAACAAAACCCTTGTCTTTTCTTCTCATGGCCAGGAAACCTCAAAGAGGAGCAACACCCTTGCCTTTTCTTCTCGTGCGTCGAGGGGAGGGGGAGATGCAAGCGCGGCGAAGAGGGGACGGAGGCGCGCCGTCGGGCAAAAGGGGGTGGCGCGTCGTTGGGAGAAGGAGGAGGTGTTGTGCGTGAAGTTAGGGCTCGAGTATATGCTTTAAAAACAAATATAAAGAGGTTAATTTATTTATAAAAAGAAAACATATTTAATTTTGTTTATTGCTTGAACAGCACAACAATACAACAACAACAGTTTAATATAACTGTTGTCTATTGTCATAATAGACAACAGTTTATCACATCAGTTGTTGTAAATCCCGCCTATAGACAACAGTTATTTTATAACTGTTGTCGTTGAGTATACATACGACAACATTTTGTTATTACTGTTGTCTTTTTACGTATACAGACCAACAACAACAACGGTTAATACTAAAACTGTTGTTAAATTGACATACGACAACACTTTATCAAAAAACTGTTGTCGATTATGTGTTGTTGAATGCAAAAATTCTAGTAGTGTTTGTTCATCATCCTAACATCTCACTTGTTTCTAATGTGTCTCAAAAACACACACAAGCCAACTTATGGTCTTAGTGAGATATGAAAGTCATGTTCTCCCTAATCTAAGGGTTCATGCATTTCTACCTAGGCATTATAAACCTTGATCATCCACCTAGGATGCCAATTAATGCCAATGTCCTTAATTTCAATGAAATTGACTAAATGCATGATTATGACTATGACATGCATCATATGAGAATTTAAATAATATTATAACTAGATAATGCATGTATGACATGACATGTAATATTTTCATAATAAATATGAATGATGAAATATGATGTCATGGCATGTGATAGGGCATATAAAACATGGCATAATAGCAAACAAAAGTACCTAGATTTCCTATCTAAGTATCAATAACTCATCGCTAAGCCATTGATAATCCTAACTTAGTCCCAAATTTTCAAGATAATGCTAAAACTCCCAACTTGGCCTATCTTTTAATTCTAACCTAGTTGTGCCAACTTTTATTGAGTTCAATCTCTTCAAGAATATAGTTTGGCATAAATTTTGCTCCTCCTAGAGTAAACATTTTGCTTCTTTATTTTCAAAGAATAGTAATTCCTTGAAAATGCGCCCAAAGTGCCAACTTCATCAAGGTTAGGTTAACTACCCTTCCCATTTGAGTTGACACTCCCTAGACCTATCTAGGGTGTGGCGAACACACTCTTAGGAACCCAAAACCTATTGGCGCTCCTTGGGTGTTCTAGGTATTCATTAGGGATAACTTCCCTTGATACCTTCCTAATGACTCTTCTAGGCTTCTTCGAAGCCTTAGTCATGTTAGTCTTGTCTTAGTCAACTCTAGGGATGACTTTCCTTGTGGCCTTGACTTGACTTCTTGACCTAGATTGAGTTCCATATTATATGGAACTCTATGATAGGATGAACTATCATCCTTGGTTTTAGGTTTGTATCCCAAACCTTTCTTGCTCCTAGAGGGTCCTTGATTTCCTAAGTCTAGGTTTTGAATTTTTGATCCCTTAAATAGATTTTCTATTTTCTTAAGGGATTTTTCCAATTTATCAAGTTTTGACCTCAAAACTTGATTTTCAATCATTATCTCATCAAGGCTTGGTTTTCTAATATAGCCTTGGTAATTATTCTTCTTGGCCTTGGATTGGATAGGTCTACCATGAAATGATCTAATATTTTCCCTATCCATAGACGTGGTAGTCCTAGCATGGAAAGCTCTATATTTTTCCTTAGGTTTCTCATGCCTCCTATTTTCATGATAAATAGCATTGAAATGATAATAATTATTTCTAGCATGCATATTATCATGATGAAAATAAGTACCATTTCCTAATGGTACCTTAGTCTTGTTCTTGGAGGCTCCCCCTTGACTTGAGCTCCTCCTCTTTGTTTTGGTCAGATTCTTCCCCTTTGGACATTGATTTCGATAATGTCCCTTTTCCTTGCATGTGAAGCACACAATGTGCTTCTTATCCTTCTTTGTCACTGGGCCGACCTCCTTTAGCTTCTTCTTGGTCTTGGGTGTTATTTGCACCTTCTTCTTGACCAATTTTGGACATTTACTCTTATAGTGCCCTTTTTCCCTACACTCAAAACAAATGATATGATCTTTATTTTTACAAATTGAAATTCTTATACCTTTTCTTGTAGGGGTATTGCATGACTCTTCACTTGATCCCGAGGTAGATACTTCTTCTTTTTCCGGAGTCAATGACCTTTGCTCCCCCTCAATCCTAGAGGTGGAGACTTCTTTGTTTTCCTCCTCGACCAATGCTTCTTGAATTTCCTCCCCGGATGTTGAGCATCTCTCAACTTCCGAGTCCTCTTCATTTGATGAGTCTCCCTCTTCAGATTTGTCTTGATACGGTACAGTGGAGGGATCTTTATGAAGCTTTGCCAATTTACTCCAAAGCTCTTTGACATCTTTGAATTCTCCAATTTTGTCCAAGATGGTGCTTGGCAAAAGATTGACCAATAACTTGGTCACTTTGTCGTTGGCCTCGCATCTCTTGATTTGCTCCTCATTCCATTTGCATTTCTTGAGGAGCTTTCCTTTGGTGCTTGTTGGAGCTTCAAACCCCTCCATTAGAGCAAACCATTGCTCTATCTCCATCATGAAGTAATTTTCAATCTTTGATTTCCAAAGATTGAAATTTGCCTTGTCGAATGGTGGAGGTGCCCTAGTGTCATATCCAAACTCCATTTTTGAAGTTGAACCCTTTTGATGATGACTTCTTGAAATTAGGGTTTCTTCCAACTTCTTCTTCTTCCTCTAGCTCTTACCCTCTTGGAGATGAGTCCAAAGAAGAGCAACCTTGCTCTGATACCACTTGTTGGGACCGGTAGACGAGCTAGAGGGGGGGGTGATTAGCTCCAATTTGCTTGTAGACGATTTGTCGCGGCGGAAGACTTCAAGCAATGCTAACACTTGGATTTTACTTGGTGGAGAAACGATTTGTCACTCTCTCATACACTATGAAAGATCTCCTTCTTGAGGTGGAGAAACCTCTTACAAGCTTTCACAAAGATATAACAAGAACAAAGCAAATACAAAATGAAATCTTACAAGATTTACAATAATAAGCTCACACTTTGCTTTCCTTGCTATCTTCAAGCTTGTGAACGCCTCTAGAACTTTGGAAGTGCAGCAACACTAAGCCCCAAAGCTTCTCTTGAGATGGCGTGGAAGGAGGAAGAAGAGTTGCGCTTCAAACCTGCGTGAAAGACCTTATACCCGACACCTAGGGTTTCTGAATCGATTGTCCAATCGATTACCACGTAGGATTTAGCCGTTCAACGGCTAGTTTTCGAATCGTAATCGATTGGCTAATCGATTACGAGTGCCCTGAATCAATTACCCAATCGATTCAGAGCCACTCTGTTCTCTCGCGCAAACTCCAGTGATCGATCACCCTGATCGATCAAAAAACCCCTTAATCGATTAACCAATCGATTAAGGGAAGGCTGAATCGATTGACCAATCGATTCAGCCATCTTCTGTTCTCTTGCATAATACTGCGGTAATCGATCACCTGATCGATTACCGACTCCCTGGATCGATTTCCCAATCGATTCACCAGCTTCTATTTGCGAGAAACCAAACCTAACTTCTTCCTTGCCAACGTGCGATCTCCCCGATCCACTTAGACTTCCACCTAGTCCCACTAGGACTTTCCCATGCCAGCGTACGATCTCCCCGATCTACCTGGACTTCACCTAGTCCCACTAGGTGTGCCTAGTCCCACTAGGTCTTTTCCCATGCCAGCTTATGATCTCCCCGATCTACCAGGACTTCACCTAGTCCCACTAGGTGTGCCTAGTCCCACTAGGTCTTTTGCCATGCCAGCGTACGATCTCCCCGATCTACCTGGACTTCACCTAGTCCCACTAGGTGTGCCTAGTCCCACTAGGTCTTTCACCATGCCAGCGTACGATCTCCCCGATCTACCTGGACTTCACCTAGTCCCACTAGGTGTGCCTAGTCCCACTAGGTCTTTCCCCCAGTCAACCTTGACCCACTTGACTCACACATCATGACCACTCAAACATCATTATCAAACATCGAAACATACGACCTCAAGCTCACCCGAGCTTACCAGACTCAAGCTCACCTGAGCTTTGTCAAAGTAGGTCAACCCTGACCTAACCAAGATTGCACCAACATGTTTTACCTTTGTGGCTAGCCTTGGTTTGCTTACCCATTTGACATGCATCACATAGTTTGCCCTTTTGAAACTTCAATTTTGGCAATCCTTGCACCAACTCATTCTTTGATAGTCTCTTGATGTGTCTCATGTTGGTGTGAGCAAGTCTCTGATGCCAAAGCCAAGTCTCTTCCTCTTTGGATATGAAACACTTAGCAAACACATTAGTAGTAACAAATAGTTCAACTTGATAAATGTTTTCCTTTCTATGGCCAATAAGCATGATAGTGTTTAGTTCACTATGTTTAATTAGACATTGAGATGAGTCAAACTCAACTCTATATCCCGAGTCACATAGTTGACTAACACTTAATAGATTGAAAATCATACCTTTCACTAATAAAACATTCCTAATTATAAATTGTTTAGAAATTTTAATATCGCTTATTCCAATAACTTTCAATTCACCACTATTACCAAAGGAAACAGTACCTTTATTTTTGTTTTTTAGTGATAAAAATTTTGATGAGTCTCTCGTCATGTGCCTAGAGCATCCACTATCAATGAACCATGTTGTTGGATGCTCCCCCTCGACGCATGCCTGTTCAAATGCGACGAACTAAATGTTTTGGTACCCAAATGTTGGGTCCAATAGCATCTATAACAAATTGCTTGGGTAACCAAGCTCGAACAATTTTCACTTTTGAAATATGATTTCTACTAACAAGAGACATGAAGTTAACTTCCTTATCCTTTGGTTTATATCCTAATCTTGTCTTGTTATACACTGCCTGTTGACTTCCTAATATCATGTCCAAATATTTGGAGCTTGAGGTAAATTTTTCCAAATCACTTCTAAGACCCTCTACTTGCAATTTCAATGATGCATTTTCCTTTGTAAGATCATCACCACTAGAATTTGCAACTTCATGATGTGTACATGCTTCACATGGCATATTATTATTTTCAAGTAATTTCATCTTAGTTTATAATCTTTGACTTTGACTTTTGATCTAGATAAATCATTTGTCAAACATGCAATAGTAGCATAGAGTTTATCTAATTTAGGAGAAGTTACCTTATCCTCACTAGATGATGGCTCGCTTGAAGACTCAACTTCATCTTCATGATTTTCCTCATCTTCATTACTTTCAACATCATTCAAGGCCATGAGAGCCACATGTCTTGAAGTCTTTCTCTCAATTTCTTCATCTGATGAACTAGATGAAGTATCATCCCATGTCGCTTTCAAAGCTTTCTTTTTCTTTGTCTTGTAATCCTTTCTTTTTAGCTCAGGACAATCAGCTTTGATATGACCCTTTTTACTGCACTCAAAACAAATTGTATCAGTCTTTGCTTTTGATTTAGCTTGAGACTTACCCTTTTTCTTGTCATCAAGGAACATCTTCTTGACATCCTTCTTGTTGAACTTTCTAGATCGTCTCATCATCTTCCGGACAAAGTTTGCCATTTCACTTGATGATAGCTCCTCATCGCTATCACTATCACTATCTTTCTCGGACTCGGATGAGGAGGATTCTTCCTTCTTCTCCTTCTTCTTCTCTTTATTTTTCTTCTTGCTTCTTTCACCTGCAACCAAAGCTATACCTTTCTCCTTATGACTTATATTAGCTTGTTCATGCAATTCTAGTTCACAAAATAGTTCATCTATCTTAACAATTGATAAATCCCTTGAGACCTTATACGCATCAACCATTGATGACCATAAGGAGTTTCTTGGGAAGGATTTTAGCGCATACCTGATGAGGTCCTGATTTTCCACACTTTCTCCAACCGAATGAAGACCATTTAAAAGTTCCTTGAATCTTCCATGTAACTGACTTACGATTTCTCCTTCATTATAAAATTTTGCAGTTGATTTATGAGAAGGTCCCTTTTGGCAATCCTTGAATCTTTTGTGCCTTCATTTAGCTCAATTAGCTTATCCCACAACTCTTTAGCACTCTTGAATGGACCAACCTTATTTAGTTGTTCCGAGCTCAATCTACATTGAAGAGTTACCGTGGCTTTAGCATTTGCTTGCGCCTTCATCTTTTGATCAGCCGTCCATTTGGATGATTCCAGAATTTTTTCGTCTTGTGTTGGCGCAACAAAACCCTCCGTAACCGAAAACCAATTGTCAATTTCAGTCATGAGATAATTTTCCATGCGACTCTTCCAATATGCGAAGTTGTTCCCTTCATAGTAAGGTGGCCGTGTAGTGCTGTGACCCTCTTTCAAAGACATCCTCGCAGCTCAACCGCTTGCTTCTTTGGGTGTGAATCCTCTGAAGTAACCTTGCTCTGATACCACTTGTTGAGGATCGGTAGAGCTAGAGGGGGGGTGAATAGCACGCTTCGGTTAAATCTTCTTCTTCCAAGTAGAGATCAAAAACCATACACCACTAAATCCAATGCTAACACTTAGATTTACTTGGTCTCCACCTCCTTGAGGTGACTAATCCAAGGGTCCACACCAGCGATTGCAAATTTCACTATCAAACCTCCTTCTCAGAACAACACCGAGGGTGGAGAAACCCTTTTACAACACCCTTGAAAGCTTTCACAAAGAACAACACAAGGAAGAAGAAGAGAAAGAAAGATTACACAATAGGCTTGCTTCTCCTTCCTTTGGTTGCTTGAAGAATGTGTTGGAAACTTGAGCTTGAGCAGAGAACTTAGAGCACCAAAACCCTAGCAGATATTCTAATGGAACAGTTGTGTCGTTTGTACTTGGTTGCCCGCTTATAACGGTCTTCTCTGCTTCCTGAATCGATTGGTGAAAAGCCCCAATCGATTACCAAGTAATCGTTGAATAGTACGGATGTCGGATGAATGGCTGGGATTACGCCATTTTGAACTTGAATCGATTGGCTGATCGATTAGCATCCTGAATCGATTGCATGATCGATTAAGGAACGTTCTGTATGCGCACCGAATAGTTGGTGATCGATTCACCAATCGATTTCAAGGCTTCTGAATCGATTGAAGGATCGATTACGGAGCATTCTATTTGTGGATAGAATCACTCGTAATCGATTCACTAATCGATTACGGAGCCTTTTGTTTCCGGACAGAATCAGCCTGAATCGATTCACCAATCGATTAGTCATCTTTCAATCGATTGCATGATCGATTGATACGCTCAACTCTGGACTTCACTCCTGGAGGTCACACCTGGATCGATTGAAGACCTTCCAATGGATTCGATTACCTTGTGCCAGCGAAATCTCTCGTTTCCTGGACTTCACACCTGGAACCTCCCCAGCTCCGGGTCTTCATGCCAAGAGTTCCGTCCCCGACCATCCCTTGGACTTCTCGCCTGGAGCTTCCTCAACTCCGGGTCTTCATGCCAAGAATTCGGTCCCCGACCATTCCTTGGACTTCTTGCATTACTGCACACTAAATCTCAATGTTAGATCCAATGTATTATCTTAAACTTAAATAACTGTCAATCATCGAAACTTCTCATCTAGGGCATGATTGCATCTACATTGTTGTCGTGGTAGTTGTTAGAGTGCGAGCAACAGTCCTGTTATGCCACACATGTTGTAGCTGTAGGCAAACAGTGACACCCTCACCGTTGTTTTCGAGGGATATTAGAGCTGTTGGTGGCTCCCCCTATGTATCAGGGTTTTTGGAGTAGTTGACTCTCCAACATCCTATCCACTCAACCACACCTCTTTTTGGTATTCATTGGAGTGCGTACAGTTGTCACAGCCCTACCCACTCGATCACACAGATGAGATGTGTTGGCGGCTTGACTGGCGTCAGGGGTGACACATGTCATTGCATCATATGCATACATATTTTGTTTATGCATTTTCTTGTGATTGTTACATTTATATGAGCTATGGTTGTTGCACTTGATTGACATGCATGTATATCTTGGTTTTATTGTTATTGCATTGTTTTATACCTGCTTAGTTGTTATTCGATTTTATAACATGTTGGTCTATATATGTTATACATGTTTAGGTGTTCCCATATTCCTTATGTATTGTACCCTGTTGGTTCTCTACTTATTTTACCTTTTGTTATGCCATGCTTATTGTCTACTCATATACCCGTCGAGTCCGCCCGAACTCACTACCCCTGCTTTCCCTTTTTGTTTCAGATAGTAGGTAGATGTGTTTCTTGGAGCCAGGAGAGGATCCAGTTGCCAGTCCCCAGAGTTGAATTGTTTTCGTATTTGGTTTAGTTGTTTCATTTTCGACATTTGGTTTGTTTACATTTTATTTACTTATTCAGGTATCGAACAGGTTTTGTCATTATTATAGAGACATTTGAGTTCTCTTTGGATTTTAGTTTCTTTTATGTTTAAGGTGGCTGANCCCGGACTTGGAGAAGGAACGTGCTGAAATCCGGGAGTATTTGATGGTCATGGGCTCCACCTTCCCCGGGCGACGTCAATCCGCATAGAGGCAAGCCACTCTGTGATGATATGTCCAAAAGGCATATGAACGGTACCGTGCACAGGCTGAGTGAAATGGACAATGAAATGAAATATGTTCAGAGGGATGTTAACATCAAGACTCTGGTGAAGAGCATAGGCCAGGAAAAGCTGAGAGGGTCTGACGGTCGCTAAGGCGCGAGACACAATAGGCAAAATACAGTTGATTACGACCTGGCATAATCGATAGCGGGGAGCTCAAGAGGAGGAAACGTGGTAAGATTGGCATAAGGGCCATCTAGACGCGGACGACGAAAGAAATGCTGATACATCGAGTCAATGGAAATATGCTCAAACGGCGGAGGTAGAAGCTCAGGAAGTGTAGGAAAGAAGACAAAGCTATCGGTAGAGGGACGACACTGGAGGAACTCGCAAAGAGCCGTATAACTAAAATCCAAATTCTGTTTGGCTACCCGAGTTTTATAATTCACACCATCCATGGTGTGCAGGTTGTTGTAGAACTCGGAAACCAACCCTATATTGACCCCTCGCTCACAATAGACAACAGACTCGAGTTTATAGGTTTCAAGGATTTGAAATACCGTGAAACAATGATCATGAAAGTATTGTCGGTCAAGTGATCTAGGGGCAATCAGTTTGAATACATGTTGACCAAATGCCTTTTGATAAGCGACATTCGGAAAACGGGCATCCGTAGGGGGTTGAGTGCGAGAAGGCCCGACACCCTTGTCATCAACCCTCGATTTCTTCCTATGAAAAACAACCAAATGAAACCAAGAAAGGAGAACAATGTGAGGACACACAGACAAGAAATTTGGAGTTTTGGATTAGGATAAGGGTCGTGAGTTTTAGGGTTAGGAGAAGTGATGCACAAGTTGAAATGAGAAATGCAATGCAACCAAAAGAACACAAGAATTAGAAGAAAACTTGATTAGCCAAGATCAAATAAGCAAGGAAAAGAAGAAGGAGGAAGATTAGGGTTTACTTCGGCGCCATTGGTGAAGAGAAGGAAACTGGAACGGGATGTAGAAACCTCGCACAAAAACCTCGAGCGCCGGTGAGTCGCGAGAGGCGCTTGTGAGTCGCGAGAGGCGCCTGATCGAGCGACGAGAGACGAGGTGGGCAGCGACGGAGGAAGGAAAGAAACGCTAGGGCTTGAGATTGGGAGCACGCGGGAGAGTTCGGGACGGCTGGTGTTTTTAGGGCAAGAGGCGAGTGACAGGACAGGTTAGGTGGAGCACTTTAATGGTCGTAATCGATTGAGTAATCGATTACGCCTTGTTGAGTCGATCCATATGATCGATCATAGGAGCGTGTAATCGATCGGCCGATCGATTATCGCGCGTAATCGATTAACCGATCGATTCAACCTGTATTAATTGATCATCGCCAAGGTAGCTAAGATCGAGATCTTACCTGGGATCGGACGTGAGATGCAAAATCGTAAAACGTGAGATCGTAACACGGATCGTAAGATCCTACCAGAATTAACACACACACACATATATTTCATATAATATGACATAAATAAGTAAAAATAGTCACAACCAAACCAACTTACTTAACTTCAATTTAAAGTGCAAATAGTCCAAGAACCATGAGTCATACACTCATAAGTCATAATCCATAAACCATAGCATAAAATGCAATAAGCCTACAAGTTTTTGATAAAGAAAACAACCAAACTAATATAATCTCATCTAAAGCAAATCATCAACGTTATGATCATCATATTCATCATCTGCTAGGTGGTCCCCACCATGTTCATTGTCATCTCTTCGAAGAAGGTCATCAAAGTCATCATCATCTAGAGGAGGAATCTCCAAATCTTCCAAAGGGCCGCCACCTCTACCACCACCTTCCCCAACACCCAAGTTAAAATCGTTTGGGATATCCAAATCCTCTAAGCTTTCCAATGCATCCTCATTTTCCACAATCCATTCTTCATCGGAGTCCAAATCATCAAGATTATACTCAATAGGATTTCTTGATTGCTTCTTCTTAGACAATCTTGAATTGGTCATCACAAAAACATCATTCATAGTTTTTTGCTTCAAACGATTTCTCCTCTTTGTGTGAACCTGAACAAATGTAATAGCAATCAACCCATAGCAATTGACAACTAACTCTAATATTCTAAAAGTAAAATATAATACAAATCATGGTTATGGGTTAAAACTTAAAATATTTACCATTTCAAAGGCACTCCAATTCCGCTCACATCCCGATGAACTGCATGTCAAGCTCAACACACGAATAGCAAACCTTTGAAGCTCTGGATGCTCATCCCCATAAGAATCCCACCATTGTGCTGGAGTTTTGGTATTTAGGGCAGCCTTGGCTACTTCCCTACCAAAAAATTTACCTCGACTCTTGAAATCTTCAAGTTGAGCATCGATCTTGGTAATTTCAGTTGGATCCCCCACAATTTTCTCCAAACAATCATATAGTCCTCTTTTAACTTCATAATCACTCTTAAATGTAGGACCATAATGTAACTGTGGATTAAGGTAGTAGCCTGCAGCATGCAATGGCCTATGGAGTTGACTATCCCATCTTGCATCAATGATCTCCCATAAAGGCATATAGCTATAAAATAGAAAAATTGAATTAACCACTAAAGTAATTAAATTAAACTAAACTACATTATCTAGAAATGACAAATTAAATAGTTTACCTCCTTTCAACACTTTGAAAAGCATTTTGTATTTTTTCTTTAGCACGATCCATTTCCTCGTAAATATATCCCATTGCTGGTTTCTCATCTGAATCCACTAAGCGCAACACATGAATAAGAGGATAAGCACCCCTCAAGCAAATAATAATGTCCCTCCAAAAGAGTCTATCTAAAACAACAGCTTCAATAAACTTCCCATCCCTTGTCTTGGAACATTTACTTGATTTCCATTCATCCGAAGTAAATATTCTTATTAATGCACTCTTCTTCTCATTAAGGCTACCCAAAGTGAGGTAGGATGTGGCAAAACGAGTCATGCCCGGTCTCACTAAATCTTTTCCTTTGGTATGGTATTGTAATACGGAAATGAGAGAAGTCCTTGAATAAATGTAAGTTGTAATTTTTCTTCCTTTGGCAATTGTCTCTTTATGAAGCTCTAACTTTTTCTCAAAATCCTCCAACATCAAATCAATGCAATGAGCTGCACAAGGTGTCCAATAAAGCTTCTTCCTCTTTTCCATCAACATCTGTCCCGCAGCTTTGTAGTTAGCTGCATTATCTGTCACAACTTGCACAACATTCTCCTCACCCACTTCCTCAACAACATCATCTATCATCTTAAATATTTTATCAGCTGTTTTGCAAATATGTGAAGCATCAATAGATTTCAAGAAAACAGTCCCCTTAGGACTATTCACTAAAAAATTTAATATAGTTCTCCTCCTCTTATCTGTCCAACCATCTGTCATAATTGTGCAACCTGTTTTCTTCCAATGAGCTTTATGTTCCTCTAACATCTCCATGGTTGAATCTACCTTTTTCTTCAAATATTTGAGTCTTAGCTCAGTGTAAGAAGGTGGTTTGAATCCTATTCCATGCCGAGCAACCTTTTCAAACATCTTCTCATATTCTTCACTCCTTGCCACATTAAAGGCTATGGCATTATTGTAAAAAAATAAAGCAATTTCTTCACATGCTTCCTCCCTTAAGTTCTTCTTAAATATAGTGTTAATTGTGGCTTGAGTGCTAATTCCTCTTTTCTTGAATAGGCTTGCAGGAGTCTCTATTTCTTTTCCCTTCCTTTTCTCACCAATTGAAGAATGATGACTTTGTTCATCATTATTTCCTGCTAATTCTTCCTCATTATCCCTTGATTTCACGATCAAATTTTTTTGTAAACCAACCACAATATCCCACATTTGTTTTCTTACCTCATCACTAACAGAAGTGCATGCTCCCACATCTTTTTGAGTTCCAGCCAAATGATGTTTTAATCTATAAACTCCCCCTGTAATCTCCTTATGACAGTGTTTGCATTTGATTTTTCTAGTATTCCCATCAATAGAAATTTCATGATTCCAACCTATATCACTTCTATTTCCAGGTGCATTCTTAGGAGCTTTTTTTCCTCTAACTGATACATTCTCAAACCCAGCAACACTTCCACTTTCAGATTGAGGAGTTGAACCAGAACCTCTATTATCCCCTCCACCAGAACATCCATTGCCCCCTACATCAGTATTCTGAAAACTTTCCATAGCAAATAAGCTGAAAATAATATAAACATATAGATAAGAGATAAATTATCATCTAGATTATTTGACCCTAAATTTCGAAAATAAAAACAAATTCTGAAAAAAAATAAAAAGGAAAAAAATGTCAGAACTCGAATAAAGAGAGGAAAAGGACAAAATAGAAAAAGAAAATAAAGAAAAAGACTGCCGGCGGAAAAAAAAGTAAAGGAAACAAAAGAAAAAGCCTGCGGTGGAAAAAAAGTAAAAGAAAACAAAAGAAAAAAACAAAAGAAAAAAAAAATCGGCGGAAACGGGCTCAGGCGGAAATAAAAGAGAAAAAAAACAGATAAAACTTACGCAGCGGGCGGGCGAGCGGGAGACGGCGGCGACTGGCGCGAGTGCGCGACTGAGGCGAGCGAGCGACGTCGGCGACTGGCGCGAGTTCGCGACTGCTTGTGGCGGCGCAGCAAGAAGATGGCGGTGGCGATATGCTCGACAAAGGCTGGCGCTGGCGATTACTGCGGCGGCAACGGGTGAGGGCAGGAGAAGTCGCGAGAAATTAGGGCTTTCGGCTAAATCAGGCAAGTAACTTACATTTAATCTCTTTTTTTTGGATCGTCCGAATCGCTGGAATCGCTGCGATCCCACGATCCCACGCTTTCGCTCGGCGATCTCACGGCGTGGCGTTGACGACGAGCTGGAGCTGGGATCGAGCTCGCTGGCGAGGAGTGGATTCGTAGAATCGTGCGATCCCACGATTTAACACTCGATCCTAGCTACCTTGATCATCGCGCGTAATCGATTCGAGGCATAGATTGCTTCAACCCTAAACAGGTGGTCGCGCGTAATCCAGTGATCGATTAATACAGGTCGAATCGATTGGTTAATCGATTACGCGCGATGATCAATTAATACAGGTTGAATCGATCGGTTAATCGATTACGCGCGATAATCGATCGGCCGATCGATTACACGCTCCTGTGATCGATCATATGGATCGACTCAACAAGGCGTAATCGATTACTCAATCGATTACGGCCATTAAAGTGCTCCACCTAACCTGTCCTGTCACTCGCCTCTTACCCTAAAAACACCAGCCGTCCCGAACTCTCCCGCGTGCTCCCAATCTCAAGCCCTAGCGTTTCTTTCCTTCCTCCGTCGCTGCCCACCTCATCTCTCGTCGCTCGATCAGGCGCCTCTCGCGACTCACAAGCGCCTCTCGCGACTCACCGACGCTCGAGGTTTTTGTGCGAGGTTTCTACATCCCGTTCCAGTTTCCTTCTCTTCACCAATGGCGCCGAAGTAAACCCTAATCTTCCTTCTTCTTCTTTTCCTTGCTTATTTGATCTTGGCTAATCAAGTTTTCTTCTAATTCTTGTGTTCTTTTGGTTGCATTGCATTTCTCATTTCAACTTGTGCATCACTTCTCCTAACCGTAAAACTCACGACCCTTACCCTAATCCAAAACTCCAAATTTCTTGTCTGTGTGTCCTCACATTGTTCTCCTTTCTTGGTTTCATTTGGTTGTTTTTCATAGGAAGAAATCGAGGGTTGATGACAAGGGTGCCGGGCCTTCTCGCACTCAACCCCCTACGGATGCCCGTTTTCCGAATGTCGCTTATCAAAAGGCATTTGGTCAACATGTATTCAAACTGATTGCCCCTAGATCACTTGACCGACAATACTTTCATGATCATTGTTTCACGGTGTTTCAGATCCTTGAAACCTATAAACTCGAGTCTGTTGTCTATTGTGAGCGAGGGGTCAATATAGGGTTGGTTTCCGAGTTCTACAACAACCTGCACACCATGGATGGTGTGAATTATAAAACTCGGGTAGCCAAACAGAATTTGGATTTTAGTTATACGGCTCTTTGCGAGTTCCTCCAGTGTCGTCCCTCTACCGATAGCTTTGTCTTCTTTCCTACACTTCCTGAGCTTCTACCTCGGCCGTTTGAGCATATTTCCATTGACTCGATGTATCAGCATTTCTTTCGTCGTCCGCGTCCAGATGGCCCTTATGCCAATCTTACCATGTTTCCTCCTCTTGAGCTCCCCGCTATCGATTATGCCAGGTCGTAATCAACTGTATTTTGCCTATTGTGTCTCGCGCCTTAGCGACCGTCAGACCCTCTCAGCTTTTCCTGGCCTATGCTCTTCACCAGGGTCTTGATGTTAACATCCCTCTGAACATATTTCATTCCATTGTCCATTTCACTCAGCCTGTGCACGGTACCGTTCATATGCCTTTTGGACATATCATCACAGAGTGGCTTGCCTCTATGCGGATTGACGTCGCCCGGGGGAAGGTGGAGCCCATGACCATCAAATACTCCCGGATTTCAGCACGTTCCTTCTCCAAGTCCGGGATGACGGGCGAGTTTGGCGCCATTCGATGGATTGACGGTCGGCAGGTCGGGGAGGGGCCGCGAGCACGCCCTGCACATGGACCCGCTGCTGTAGCTGCTCCGGATGATGACGCGGAGGAGGACCTTCGGGATAGGGTCCTTGCTTTTGAGGAGACCATCGACACCCATCTTGAGGAGATGCGGTTGGAGAGTGACCTGCGTCACTTCGAGACGCAGACACGCCTCACATCCATTGAGCGCACCCTGCTGGAGGTGCGCGATATGTTTCGCTCCTCGATGCGCGGCCAGCGTCCTCCTTCTCCGTCGTCTACTGATGCTCCACCGTCGGCGGTTGGCGATGTTGCGGAGACCCCGGCCGCGGATCCTGCTTCTGCTCTCGACGAGTTCTTCTTTCAGCCATGATTTATGTATTCCTGTCTTCGTTGGTTGTTTTTGTTGTCATATACTTTGTCTATGGATATTGTCAACTTTTGATAGTGATATACTATGTTCCCATCTTATGCGTTATATGTTTTGCGTGTGCGTGTGCTACTGATTTGTTTTATGTGTATGCGATTTTCTATCTTGTATGTGCTTCCATTGAGGGGGAGCTCTTTTCTGATTCTTTATCATTTTTGATATTTGGCAAAGGGGGAGACTTGCAGACATTTAAGTTTATATTCATGATTATGCTTGAAATGACTTTACTACATGCTTATTGAATTAATATCGCTGATATTATGTTGAAAGTTAGCTTAAACTTAAATAGATTGTCAAACATCAAAAAGGGGGAGATTGTAGATGCAATCATGCCCTAAATGAGAAGTTTCGATGATTGACAGTTATTTAAGTTTAAGCTAATCCATTGGATCTAACATTGAGATTTAGTGTGCAGTAATGCAAGAAGTCCAAGGAATGGTCGGGGAGCGAATTCTTGGCATGAAGACCCGGAGTTGAGGAAGCTCCAGGCAGGAAGTCCAAGGGATGGTCGGGGACGGAACTCTTGGCATGAAGACCCGGAGCTGGGGAGGCTCCAGGCGTGAAGTCCAGGAAACGAGAGGTTTCGCTGGCACAAGGTAATCGGATCCATTGGAAGGTCTTCAATCGATCCAGGTGTGAACTCCAGGCGTGAAGTCCAGAGTTGAGCGTATCAATCGATCCACCAATCGATTAGAAGATGACTAATCGATTGGTGAATCGATTCAGGCTGATTCTGTGCGGAAACAAAAGGTTCTGTAATCGATTCATGAATCGATTACGAGTGATTCTGCCCGCAAATGAAATGCTCCGTAATCGATCCACCAATCGATTCAGAATCCCTGTAATCGATTGGTGAATCGATTACAAGCTACTCTGTGCGCAGACAGAACGCTCCGTAATCGATCATGCAATCGATTCAGGATGCTAATCGATCAGCCAATCGATTCAAGTTCAAATGGCGTAATCCCAGCCATTCATCCGACATCCGTACTGTTCAACGGCTACTTGGTAATCGATTGGGGCTTCTCACCAATCGATTCAGGAAGCAGAGAAGACCGTTATAAGCGGAAAATCAAGCACAAACGCAACAACTGTTCCATTGGAATATTGGCTAGGGTTTTGGTGCTCTAAGTTCTCTGCTCAAGCTCAAGTTTCCAACACATTCTTCAAGCAACCAAAGGAAGGAGAAGCAAGCCTATTGTGTAATCTTTCTTTCTCTTCTTCTTCCTTGTATTGTTCTTTGTGAAAGCTTTCAAGGGTGTTGTAAAAGGGTTTCTCCACCCTCGGTGTTGTTCCGAGGAGGGTTGATAGTGAAATCTGCGATCGCTGGTGTGGACCCTTGGATTAGTCACCTCAAGGAGGTGGAGACCAAGTAAATCTAAGTGTTAGCATTGGATTGTTGGTGTGTGGTTTTTGATCTCGGTTTGGAAGAAGAAAACCTAACCGAAGCGAGCTATTCACCCCCCCCCCCCCTCTAGCTCTACCGATCCTCAACAAACTCAAGTCTACATTGACAATATAAGCTCAATTAATCTAACTAAGAATCCAATCCAGCACTCTAGAACCAAACACATAGAAGTCAAACACCACTTTGTAAGAGATCATGTAGCCAGGGGGGAGATAATCCTTAAGCATGTAGACTCTAAATCTAACTTAGCTACATATTCTCCAAACCCCTACCTGAGTCTGAGTTCAGCTCACTAAAAGGCAGTTAGGGTTATGCTTGGTAGAATAGGTTTGCTCTACTTCTGTTTTGGTAAAACTGTTTTATTACTTATTAGTTCCTACTTAATTTGAAAAATCATTTTTTAAATAATTTTTTTGACTTAGTTTTTTTAAAAATTACCCCCTTTTCAAAACTAGGGCTTTTTCGCAAATGGACTTAGCGTAGGCCCTAACCCCAGAACTGCATGCACCTATAGATCTAGAAGCCAGCATCTCACAAGCACCTTAGGGTACTTTTGATTGATAACGTAGAATGGGTTGAGATGTTTAGGTCTTTGCCTTAATTCAAGATGCTTTAAGTCAGTGCATCTGCAGTAAATAGGGCACTATACAAATTAAACAGTAATCAGGTTAAATGTCAAGCTTAGAAAATCTAACTTGAATAGAACACTTAACCTGACTAACCCTAGCGAAAGCTACTGTTTATAACAGTTAGTAAGTAGCTAATTGGGTTAGACAGGACCCGAAAAAGTTAATTCAAATTGATTTGGTCCAGTTTATACCTCGAAGTGGTTCAGTACAACACCCTACTTCTTTTGCAATATTGTTTTACTATATTGTTTTTTGATATATGGCAAAGGGGGAGAGATTGGAAAGGAGAGAAGGGTTAAATTTTTTTTCAAAATTTAAAACTTTAATTATCTCCTTTTTCAAAAAGTAAACTTTCAAAAAGTAAAATTCCTTAAGTCAATTGCCTTTTACTTGACTTAAATTATTTTCAAAATTTATTTCAAAGCACTTGACTTAAATTATCTTCAAAATTTATTTCCAAGCACTTGACTTAAATTATTTTCAAAATTTATTTCAAAGCACTTGACTTAAATTATTTTCAAAATTTACTTCAAAGCACTTGACTTAAATTATTTTCATTATTTATTTCAAAGCACTTGACTTAAATTATTTTCAAAATTTATTTCAAAGCACTTGACTTAAATAGAAAAGTATCTAAGTATTAATTGCAAAATTGTCTTGAAAACTTTCTAAAGGGCTAAAGAGGTTGGGAAATTTTTTTCACAACTCAAAAATATGGTAGAAAATTTCTTAGAAAAGTTTCTAAATATTAATTTCAAAATTTCCTTAAAATTTTCTAAAGTGCAAAAACTTAGGAATTTACTATAAATTTTTCTAAGTGTAAATTTTCCAACGTGCCCAACCCAAAATATTTTTTTTGGAAAATATTTTCTAACTTACATTTTTTAAAATATTCTAAGTATTGAAAAACCATTTCCCTTTTTTAGACTTAGAAATGTTTTTAAACCCCGCGAACCTTTGAAAAACCTAGGGGGAGATTCCTTCCAGGGGGAGGAAATTAAATTTGCATTTTACCTGCTTTTTGTTTAAACTTAACTTTTTGAACCGGTTTGCCATAAATAAAAAAGGGGGTGATTGTTGGTGCAGGCAGCACCTAAGTCGAACCTGGGTTTTGATAATGGCAAAGGGTTCAAAAGTTAAGATGTTATTTTGGTCTAATGTGTTCACTGAGTGTGCAGAAAGAAGTCCTGGCAAAGGGCTGCTGGGCACCTAGCGAAGGACTGCTAGGCATCGAAACCCTAAGACCTGGCGAAGGGCTGCTGGGCACCTGGCGAAGGGCTGCTAGGAGTCTAAGACCTAGCCAGCAGCCCTTCGCCAGGTCCTAGCAGTCCTTCGCTAGGTGCCCAGCAGCCCTTCGCCAGGACTTCTTTCTGCACACTCAGTGAACACATTAGACCAAAATAACATTTTAACTTTTGAACCCTTTGTCATTATCAAAACCCAGGTTCGACTTAGGTGCTGCCTGCACCAATAATCTCCCCCTTTTTTATTTATGCAACCTGAGGCCCACGGTCCTTGATCGTTTACTGCGGGCAATTCTATAATAGCGCAAAAGTTTACAGAAATTGTTACAATATTATTGCAGTAAATAAACAAATGTACTCTTCGTTACCGACGCACGGTGTGGATCGTACTTCGAAGCAGAGGGTCGTCGTCGGCGCTAGAATGTCGAGAACGGAGTTTGCCGGAGCAGAGCGCTTGAACGAAGAGCTTGGAGGCGTTAGAAAAAGTGATGTTGAAGCCTTAGGGGTCGAGCCCATTTTATACTGCTCCTGGGGGCGCCCTGGACGCTGGGGGTGCCTGACACGTGCCTTCCGATCCGAGAAACCTCATCCGCAGCTCGGTCAGCGCTTATCCCTCCAGAATCGGCCTCGGAGCTGACGGGGGTGCCCGGGACGTTGGGGGCGCACCTGTTGACTTGGTCTGCTGGCTTCGTGGCTGATTTTGCTTCGATCACAATTTGGCTTGGACCCAGGGCGCCCGGGACCTTCAGGGCGCCCGGGACCATCAGGGCGCCTGGCCTGGTAAGCTTTTGAAGCGATTCTTGCTTAACTGCTCGTTTGGCTTTGACCTTAGGCTCCCGGGACCTCCCGGGCGCCTAGCCCAGCTGCTGCCCCTCTCTTTTGAGGCGTTCTGAGCTGCAGAAACACATTCCTTTGGTCCCTGCATCCAAGGTTAGTTCCACACCAAACATGGCAAGAATGTTAGTTAGTTTTTACAACCGTAGTTGTCTTGGTTCTGACTTCGGGTCTCCCAAATGGAACCCTAGGTCGAACCGACGCCTACTGTTACCTCGACGGGGAACGCGTCCTCACTTACTCCTCTCAGGAGAGTTTACCTTATGCCAACCGGCTCCCCCGGATGGACTTTTGCCCAGCAGTCCTTTGCCAGGTGCCTAGCAGCCCTTCGCCAGGTCTTCGGTACCAAGCAGTCCTTTGCCAGGTGCCTAGCCGCCCTTCGCCAGGTCTTCGGTACCAAGTAGTCCTTCGCCAGGTGCCTAGCAGCCCTTCGCCAGGTCTTAGACTCCTAGCAGTCCTTCGCCAGGTGCCCAGCAGCCCTTCGCCAAGTCTTAGGGTTTCGATGCCTAGCAGTCCTTCGCTAGGTGCCCAGCAGCCCTTCGCCAGGACTTCTTTCTGCACACTCAGTGAACACATTAGACCAAAATAACATCTTAACTTTTGAACCCTTTGCCATTATCAAAACCCAGGTTCGACTTAGGTGCTGCCTGCACCAACAATCTCCCCCTTTTTGATTTATGGCAAACCGGTTCAAAAAGTTAAGTTTAAACAAAAAGCAGGTAAACTGCCAATTTAATTTCCTCCCCCTGGAAGGAATCTCCCCCTAGGTTTTTCAAAGGTTCGCGGGGTTTAAAAACATTTCTAAGTCTAAAAAAGAGAAATGGTTTTTCAATACTTAGAATATTTTAAAAAATGTAAGTTAGAAAATATTTTCCAAAAAAAATATTTTGGGTTGGGCACGTTGGAAAATTTACACTTAGAAAATTTTCAAGTAAATACTTAGTTTTTGCACTTTAGAAAATTTTCAAGGAAATTTTGAAATTAATACTTAGAAACTTTTCTACCATATTTTTGAGTTGTGAAAAAAATTTCCGACCTTGGAAAAAAATTTTCAAGATAATTTTGCAATTAATACTTAGATACTTTTCTATTTAAGTCAAGTGCTTTGAAATAAATTTTGAAAATAATTTAAGTCAAGTGCTTTGAAGTAAATTTTGAAAATAATTTAAGTCAAGTGCTTTGAAATAAATTTTGAAAATAATTTAAGTCAAGTGCTTTGAAATAAATTTTAAAGATAATTTTGAAAATAATTTAAGTCAAGTGCTTTGAAATAAATTTTGAAAATAATTTAAGTCAAGTGCTTTGAAATAAATTTTAAAGATAATTTAAGTCAAGTGCTTTGAAATAAATTTTGAAAATAATTTAAGTCAAGTAAAAAGCAATTGACTTAAGGAATTTTCTTTTTGAAAGTTTACTTTTTGAAAAAGGAGATAATTAAAGTTTTAAATTTTGAAAAAAAATTTAACCCTTCTCTGCTTTCCAATCTCTCCCCCTTTGCCATATATCAAAAAACAATATAGTAAAACAATATTGCAAAAGAAGTAGGGTGTTGTACTAAACCATTTCGAGGTATAAACTAGACCAAATCAATTTGAATTAACTCTTTCGGGTCCTGTCTAACCCAATTAGCTACTTACTAACTGTTATAAACAGTAGCTTTCGCTAGGGTTAGTCAGGTTAAGTGTTCTATTCAAGTTAGATTTTCTAAGCTTGACACTTAACCTGATTACTGTTTAATTTGTATTTAGTGCCCTAATTACTGCATATGCACTGACTTAAAGCATCTTGAATTAAGGCAAAGACCTAAGCATCTCAACCCATTCTACGTTATCAATCAATAGTACCCTAAGGTGCTTGTGAGATGCTGGCTTCTAGATCTATAGGTGCATGCAGTTCTGGGGTGGGTTAGGGCCTACGCTAAGTCCATTTACGAAAAAGCCCTAGTTTTGAAAAGGGGGTAATTTTTAAAAAAACTAAGTCAAAAAACTATTTAAAAAAATGATTTTTCAAATTAAGTAGGAACTAATAAGTAATAAAACAGTTTTACCAAAACAGAAGTAGAGCAAACCTATTCTACCAAGCATAACCCTAACTGTCTTCTTAGTGAGCTGAACTCAGACTCAGGTAGGGGTTTGGTGAATATGTCAGCTAAGTTAGATTTAGAGTCTACATGCTTAAGGATTATCTCCCCCCTGGCTACATGATCTCTTACAAAGTGGTGTTTGACTTCTATGTGTTTGGTTCTAGAGTGCTGGATTGGATTCTTAGTTAGATTAATTGAGCTTATATTGTCAATGTAGACTTGAGTTTGTTGAGGATCGGTAGAGCTAGAGGGGGGGGGGGGGGTGAATAGCTCGCTTCGGTTAGGTTTTCTTCTTCCAAACCGAGATCAAAAACCACACACCAACAATCCAATGCTAACACTTAGATTTACTTGGTCTCCACCTCCTTGAGGTGACTAATCCAAGGGTCCACACCAGCGATCGCAGATTTCACTATCAACCCTCCTTCTCGGAACAACACCGAGGGTGGAGAAACCCTTTTACAACACCCTTGAAAGTTTTCACAAAGAACAATACAAGGAAGAAGAAGAGAAAGAAATATTACACAATAGGCTTGCTTCTCCTTCCTTTGGTTGCTTGAAGAATGTGTTGGAAACTTGAGCTTGAGCAGAGAACTTAGAGCACCAAAACCCTAGCCAATATTCCAATGGAACAGTTGTTGCGTTTGTGCTTGATTTTCCGCTTATAACGGTCTTCTCTGCTTCCTGAATCGATTGGTGAGAAGCCCCAATCAATTACCAAGTAGCCGTTGAACAGTACGGATGTCGGATGAATGGCTGGGATTACGCCATTTGAACTTGAATCGATTGGCTGATCGATTAGCATCCTGAATCGATTGCATGATCGATTACGGAGCGTTCTGTCTGCGCACGGAGTAGCTTGTAATCGATTCACCAATCGATTACAGGGATTCTAAATCGATTGGTGGATCGATTACGGAGCATTTCATTTGCGGGCAGAATCACTCGTAATCGATTCATGAATCGATTACAGAACCTTTTTTTTCCGCACAGAATCAGCCTGAATCGATTCACCAATCGATTAGTCATCTTCTAATCGATTGGTGGATCGATTGATACGCTCAACTCTGGACTTCACGCCTGGAGTTCACACCTGGATCGATTGAAGACCTTCCAATGGATCCGATTACCTTGTGCCAGCGAAACCTCTCGTTTCCTGGACTTCACGCCTGGAGCCTCCCCAGCTCCGGGTCTTCATGCCAAGAGTTCCGTCCACGACCATCCCTTGGACTTCCTGCCTGGAGATTCCTCAACTCCAGGTCTTCATGCCAAGAATTCGGTCCCCGACCATTCCTTGGACTTCTTGCATTACTGCACACTAAATCTCAATGTTAGATCCAATGTATTAGCTTAAACTTAAATAACTGTCAATCATCGAAACTTCTCATTTAGGGCATGATTGCATCTACAATCTCCCCCTTTTTTATGTTTGACAATCTATTTAAGTTTAAGCTAACTTTCAACATAATATCAGCGATATTAATTCAATAAGCATGTAGTAAAGTCATTTCAAGCATAATCATGAATATAAACTTAAATGTCTGCAAGTCTCCCCCTTTGCCAAATATCAAAAATGACAAAAAATCAGAAAAGAGCTCCCCCTCAATGGAAGCACATACAAGATAGAAAATCGCATACACATAAAACAAATCAGTAGCACACGCACACGCAAAGCATATAACGCATAAGATGGGAACATAGCATATCACCATCAAAAGTTGACAATATCCATAGACAAAGTATATGACAACAAAAACAACCAACGAAGACAAGAATACATAAATCAAGGCTGAAAGAAGAACTCGTCGAGAGCAGAAGCAGGATCCGCGGCCTGGGTCTCCGCAACATCGCCAATTGCCGACGGTGGAGCATCAGTAGACGGCGGAGAAGGAGGACGCTGGCCGCGCATCCCGGAGCGAACCATATCGCGCACCTCCAGCAAGGTGCGCTCAATGGATGTGAAGCGTGTCTGCGTCTCGAAGTGACGCATGTCACTCTCCAACCGCATCTCCTCAAGACGGGTGTCGATGGTCTCCTCAAAAGCAAGGGCCCTATCCCGAAGGTCCTCCTCCTCGTCATCATCCGGAGCAGCTGCAGCAGCGGGTCCATGTCCAGGGCGTGCTCGCGGCCCCTCCCCGACCTGCCGACCGTCAATCCATCGAATGGCACCAAACTCGCCCGTCATCCCGGACTTGGAGAAGGAACGTGCTGAAATCCGGGAGTATTTTGACGATCATGGGCTCCACCTTCCCCCGGGTGACGTCAATCCGCATAGAGGCAAGCCACTCTGTGATGATATGTCCAAAAGGCATATGAACGGTACCGTGCACAGGCTGAGTGAAATGGACAATGGAATGAAATATGTTCAGAGGGATGTTAACATCAAGACCCTGGTGAAGAGCATAGGCCAAGAAAAGCTGAGAGGGTCTGACGGTCGCTAAGGCGCGAGACACAATAGGCAAAAGACAGTTGATTACGACCTTATAAAGGGCATAATCGATAGCGGAGAGCTCAAGAGCAGGAAACGTGGTAAGATTGGCATAAGGGCCATCTGGACGCGGACGACGAAAGAAATGCTGATACATCGAGTCAATGGAAATATTCTCAAACGGCGGAGGTAGAAGCTCAGGAAGTGTAGGAAAGAAGACAAAGCTATCGGTAGAGGGACGGCACTGGAGGAACTCGCAAAGAGCCGTATAACTAAAATCCAAATTCTGTTTGGCTACCCGAGTTTTATAATTCACACCATCCATGGTGTGTAGGTTGTTGTAGAACTCGGAAACCAACCCTATATTGACCCCTCGCTCACAATAGACAACAGACTCGAGTTTATAGGTTTCAAGGATCTGAAACACCGTGAAACAATGATCATGAAAGTATTGGCGGTCAAGTGATCTAGGGGCAATTAGTTTGAATACATGTTGACCAAATGCCTTTTGATAAGCGGCATTCGGAAAACGGGCATCCGTAGGGGGTTGAGGGCGAGAAGGCCCGGCACCCTTGTCATCAACCCTCGATTTCTTCCTATGAGGAACAACCAAAGAAGACCAAGAAAGGAATGCAATGTAAGGACACACAGACAAGCAATTTGGAGTTTAAGATTAGGGTAGGTGTCGTGAGTTTTAGGGTTCGAAGAAGTGAGGCACAGGATGATTAGCCAAGATCAAAAGAACACAAGAATTGATGCACAGGTTGATGCAATGCAACCAAAAGAACACAAGAATTTGAAGAAAGCTTGATTAGCCAAGATCAAACAAACAAATAAGCGAGGAAAAGAAAGAGTAGGGTTTACTTTGGCGCCATTGGTGAAGAGAAGGAAGCTGGAACGAGATGAAGAAACCACGCACAAAAGCTTCGAGCGCCTGGGAGTCGCGAGAGGCGCCTGTGAGTCGCGAGAGGCGCCTGATCGAGCGTCGAGAGACGAGGTGGGCAGCGACGGAGGAAGGAAAGAAACGCTAGGGCTTGAGATTTGGGAGCACGCGGGAGAGTTCTGCGGGAAATTTCGGGTCGGCTGATGGTTTTAGGGCAAGAGGCGAGTGTCAGGACAGGTTAGGTGGAGCGCTTTAATGGCCGTAATCGATTGAGTAATCGATTACGCCTTGTTGAGTCGATCCATATGTTCGATCACAGGAGCGTGTAATCGATCGGCCGATCGATTAAGAGAATCGATTAACCAATCGATTACGAGAGTGCGTAATCGATTAACCGATCGATTCGACCTATATCAATCGATCCGATGATCGATTAAGAAACAATCTGTGCCGAGATAAACTGCTCGAATCGATTGGGGAATCGATTCAGATGGTTTCTGCCGAAAGATGCAGACCCACCAATCGATTGATAACTGAAATCAATCGATTGGTGACTGGAATAACTGATACATGGCTGAAACGTACTCAATTTGTGGCATTCTCGAATTCCTAAGAGATCAAGCACGATCACATGGTCTCCAAGGACTTGGATATTGGGTTCGTTCCTTAAAATATCCAATCACGATCTTCGGACTAAGTACACATTAATGGCGTACTAGTCTTCCCCATGATTGGTCAAGTGAATGATTTATGGTGAAATTTCATCTTCTTGCTCAAAGTAATACATCATAACAAGCATTATGAACAAGAAGATGAACCCTAACATCTCACTCCCATCTAAAAAGGCACAAGCAAGGGAAGTTCTATGTTCTTGTGAGATGCATATTAAGGCAAGTGAGTTGAATATCTTGAAATGATCATGGAGGATTATTCAATATGGCACATTCCTAATTCTCTTCGCAAGTAGCTAAATTCAGATTCCGGAAGAGGTTTGGTGAAAAGATCCGCAAGATTTGATTTTGACTCAACATATTTAAGAACAATATCCCCATTAGATACATGATCTCGAATAAAATGATGTTTAACCTCAATGTGCTTGGTTCGTGAATGATGAACCGGGTTTTTTGTCAAGTTTATGGTACTCACATTGTCACAAAGAACTTGCACATTTTTGTAAATGAGTTTATAATCTTCCAAGGTATGAGTCATCCATAATAATTGTGACACACACTCACCCATAGCTATATATTCGGCTTCGGTTGTGGAGAGTGCTACACAATGTTGTTTTCTACTCGACCAACTCACCAAAGAAGATCTCAAAAATTGGCATCCACCACTAGTACTTTTCCGATCCAATTTACATCCGGCATAATCCGAATCGGAGTATCCTACAAGATCAAACGTTTCGGTTCTAGGGTACCACAAACCCACCCTTTGAGTCCCTTTAAGATAGCGAAGGATTCGTTTGATTGCACATAGATGTGACTCCTTGGCACAAGCTTGATACCTTGCACACATACCCACGGCAAACAATATGTCGGGTCTAGTAGCCGTGAGATAGAGGAGACTACCTATTGCACTACGATACAATTTGGAATCAACTTCTTTACCTTCAACATCATTGTCTAACTTAGTGTTAGTTGCCATAGGGGTAGATATTTCTTTGGCACTCTCCATTCCAAATTTCTTAATGATTTCTTTTACATATTTGGATTGATGTATATATATGCCATCTTTTGTTTGTTTGATTTGTAAACCTAAGAAAAATGTCAATTCACCAACTAAACTCATTTCAAATTCACTTTCCATGTGATTTATGAATTCATTTAGATAGTCTTTGTTTGTGGATCCACAAATAATGTCATCTACATAGACTTGGGCCACAAAGATATCTTCCCCACTAGTCTTCAAAAATAATATAGGATCAATTTTTCCTCTATACATGGTTTGGACATTCTAAATCTTCAAATCCCGGAGGTTGCTCAACATATACTTCTTCTTTGATAAAACCATTTAAAAATGTCGATTTTACATCCATTTGATACAACTTAAATCCTTTATGAGCGGCAAATGCCAACATCATCCTAATAGACTCTAACCGGGCTACCGGTGCATAGGTTTCATCATAGTCCAATCTTTCGACTTGATTAAAACCTCTAGCGACCAATCTAGCTTTATTCCTCACAACCATTCCTTTATCGTCAAGTTTGTTCCTAAAAACCCATTTTGTATCAATAATTGATTTGCCTGTGGTTCTAGGAACTAATTCCCAAACTTGACTTCTCTCAAATTGAGACAACTCATCTTGCATTGCCAAAATCCAATCGGGATCAAGCAACGCATCACTTACGGCTTTTGGCTCAATTTGTGAAATTAGAGCTACTTGACTCCCTTCATTTCGAAAATAAGATCGAGTTCGTACCCCATGTGTAATGTCACCCACTACTTGCTCCAAGGGATGGTTTGCACTTGTCCTAGTGTGTCTTGGTTCTTGAGTTATAGTGATTACATTCTCAAGTGGTAACTCAACCATACCTTCCGTTTCACTCTCTTCTTTCTCAAGATTATTTTCCTCCTCTAATGTCAATTTCTCCAATTCAAATTGTACTTCCTCCTCTATTGCTTTATTTGAACTTGAGCTTGGATTTTCTTCAAAAACCACATTTAGAGACTCTTCAACTATTTTGGATCTCTTATTGTAAACTCTATAGGCTTTGCTATGAGTGGAATACCCTACAAGAATACCTTCATCCGCCTTGGCGGAAAATTTTCCTAAGTGATTTTGGTGTTTAAAATATACACTTTACATCCAAACACTCTAAGATGCTTTATTGTAGGAGGTTTACCAAACCACAACTCATGAGGTGTTTTGTTCAAAAACCTATGTATTAAAGTCCTATTTTGCACATAACATGCCGTATTAATTGCTTCGGCCCATAGATAACTATGAAGTGAGTATTCATTTAACATACTCCTAGCGGCTTCTTGTAAAACTCTATTTTTTCTCTCAACCACCCCATTTTATTGTGGTGTCCTAGGGGTAGAGAATTCATGCTTATATCCATTTTGTGAGCAAAAATTTTCAAATCTTTCGTTTTTAAATTCACCTCCATGATCACTTCGTAATCTATTGATTTTCAAATTTTTTTTCATTTTCTACTTTTTTACAAAAAGCAATCAAAGTTTCTAAGGTATGATCCTTATGCTTTAAGAAAAACACCCAAGTGTATCTAGTGAAGTCATCTATCACAACTAAACAATATCTACTATCGTTCAAGGAAACATGCTTGCTATTATCAAACAAATCCATATGCAATAATTCCAAAGCTGTAGACGTACTTAAGTTCGTTTTACCTTTGTGTGTAGCCTTGGTTTGCTTACCCATTTGACATGCATCACATAGTTTGTCCTTTTGAAACTTCAATTTTGGCAATCCTTGCACCAACTCATTCTTTGATAGTCTCTTGATGTGTCTCATGTTGGTGTGAGCAAGTCTCCGATGCCAAAGCCAAGTCTCTTCCCCTTTAGACATGAAACACTTAGCAAACACATTAGTAGTACCAAATAGTTCAACTTGATAAATGTTTTCCTTTCTATGGACAATAAGCATGATAGTGTTTAGTTCACTATGTTTAATTAGACATTGAGATGAGTCAAACTCAACTCTATATCCCGAGTCACATAGTTGACTAACACTTAATAAATTGAAAACCATACCTTTCACTAATAAAACGTTCCTAATTATAAATTGTTCAGAAATTTTAATATCACATATTCCAATAACTTTCAATTCACCACTATTACCAAAGGAAACGGTACCTTTATTTTTGTTTTTGAGTGATGAAAATTTTGATGAGTCTCCCGTCATGTGCCTAGATCATCCACTATAAATGAACCATGTTGTTGGATGCTCCCCCTCGACGCATGCTTGTTCAAATGCGATGAACTAAATGTTTTGGTACCCAAATGTTGGGTCCAATAGCATCTATAACAAATTGCTTGGGTACCCAAGCTTGAATAGATTTCACTTTTGCAACATGATTTCTACTAACAAGAGATATGAAGTTAACTTCCTTATCCTTTGGTTTATATCCTAATCCTGCCTTGTTATACACTGCCCGTTGACTTCCTAATATCATGTCCAAATATTTGGAGCTAGAGGTAAATTTTTCCAAAGCACTTCTAAGACCCTCTACTTGCAATTTCAATGATGCATTTTCCTTTTTAAGATCATCACCTCTAGAATTTGCAACTTCATGATGTGTACATGCTTCACATGGCATAGTATCATTTTCAAGTAATTTCATCTTAGTTTGTAGTTCTTTGACTTTGACTTTTGATCTAGATAAAGCATTCGTCAAACATGCAATAGTAGCATAGAGTTTATCTAATTTAGGAGAAGTTACCTCATCCTTACTAGATGATGATTCGCTTGAAGACTCTACTTCATCTTCATGATTTTCCTCATCTTCACTACTTTCAACATCATTCAAGGCCATGAGAGCCACATGTCTTGAAGTCTTTCTCCCAATTTCTTCATCTGATGAACTAGATGAAGTATCATCCCACGTAGCTTTCAAAGCCTTCTTTTTCTTTGTCTTGTCATCCTTTCTTTTTAGCTCGGGACAATCGGCTTTGATATGACCCTTTTTACTGCACTCAAAGCAAATTGTATCAGTCTTTGCTTTTGATTTAGCTTGAGACTTACCCTTTTTCTTATCATCAAGGAACATCTTCTTGACATCCTTCTTGTTGAACTTTCTAGATCGTCTCATCATCTTCCGGACAAAGTTTGTCATTTCACTTGATGATAGCTCCTCATCGCTATCACTATCACTATCTTGCTCGGACTCGGATGAGGAGGATTCTTCCTTCTTCTCCTTCTTCTTCTCTTTATTTTTCTTCTTGCTTCTTTCACCTGCAACCAAAGCTATACCTTTCTCCTTATGACTTATATTAGCTTGTTCATGCAATTCTAGTTCACAAAATAGTTCATCTAACTTGACAATTGATAAATCTCTTGAAACCTTATAAGCATCAACCATTGATGACCATAAAGAGTTTCTTGGGAAGGATTTTAGTGCATACCTGATGAGGTCCCGGTTTTCCACACTTTCTTTAACTGAATGAAGGCCATTGAGAAGCTCCTTAAACCTTCCATGTAACTGACTTACGGTTTCTCCTTCCTTCATTACAAAATTTTGCAATTGATTTATAAGAAGGTCCCTTTTGGCAATTCTTGAATATTTTGTGCCTTCATTTAGCTCAATTAGCTTATCCCACAACTCTTTAGCACTCTTAAATGGACCGACTTGTTTAGTTGTTCCGAGCTCAATCCACATTGAAGAGTTACCGTGGCTTTAGCATTTGCTTGCGCCTTCATCTTTTGCTCAGCCGTCCACTTGGATGATTCCAGAATTTTTCCATCATGTGTTGGCGCAACAAAACCCTCCGTAACAGAAAACCAATTGTCGATTTCAGTTATAAGATAATTTTCCATGCGACTCTTCCAATATGCGAAGTTGTTCCCTTCATAGCAAGGTGGTCGTGTAGTGCTGTGGCCCTCTTTCAAAGACATCCTCGTAGCTCAAACACTTGCTTCTTTGGGTGTGAGTCCTCCGAAGCAACCTCGCTCTGATACCACTTGTTGAGGATCGGTAGAGCTAGAGGGGGGGGGGTGAATAGCTCGCTTCGGTTAGGTTTTTTTCTTCCAAACCGAGATCAAAAACCACACACCAACAATCCAATGCTAACACTTAGATTTACTTGGTCTTCACCTCCTTGAGGTGACTAATCCAAGGGTCCACACCAGCGATCGCAGATTTCACTATCAACCCTCCTTCTGGAACAACACCGAGGGTGGAGAAACCCTTTTACAACACCCTTGAAAGCTTTCACAAAGAACAATACAAGGAAGAAGAAGAGAAAGAAAGATTACACAATAGGCTTGCTTCTCCTTCCTTTGGTTGCTTGAAGAATGTGTTGGAAACTTGAGCTTGAGCAGAGAACTTAGAGCACCAAAACCCTAGCCAATATTCCAATGGAACAGTTGTTGCGTTTGTGCTTGATTTTCCGCTTATAACGGTCTTCTCTGCTTCCTGAATCGATTGGTGAGAAGCCCCAATCGATTACCAAGTAGCCGTTGAACAGTACGGATGTCGGATGAATGGCTAGGATTACGCCATTTGAACTTGAATCGATTGACTGATCGATTAGCATCCTGAATCGATTGCATGATCGATTACGGAGCGTTCTGTCTGCGCACAGAGTAGCTTGTAATCGATTCACCAATCGATTACAGGGATTCTGAATCGATTGGTGGATCGATTACGGAGTATTTCATTTGCGGGCAGAATCACTCGTAATCGATTCATGAATCGATTACAGAACCTTTTGTTTCCGCACAGAATCAGCCTGAATTGATTCGCCAATCGATTAGTCATCTTCTAATCGATTGGTGGATCGATTGATACGCTCAACTCTGGACTTCACGCCTGGAGTTCACACCTGGATCGATTGAAGACCTTCCAATGGATCCGATTATCTTGTGCCAGCGAAACCTCCCGTTTCCTGGTCTTCACGCCTGGAGCCTCCCCAGCTCCGGGTCTTCATGCCAAGAGTTCCGTCCCCGACCATCCCTTGGACTTCCTGCCTGGAGCTTCCTCAACTCCGGGTCTTCATGCCAAGAATTCGGTCCCCGACCATTCCTTGGACTTCTTGCATTACTGCACACTAAATCTCAATGTTAGATCCAATGTATTAGCTTAAACCAAGGTTTAAAATCTCGACCCGTGCCGAGGTTTCGGTCCCATACCGGAACAATACGGTTTCGGTATCGTATCGTGCCGTGCCGGTACAGTTTCGGTAATTTTTTATTTATAGATAATAATTATGAGATAAATATGTTTATTGTGTATAATTTAAAAATAAATCATATATTAATTTTATATAAGTTCTCAATTATTGAATAACTTAATATCGTTATAAAAATTAAATATAATTTTCTTTAAAAAAATTAATCTACCAATAACTCAAATTAAACCTTACTAAATTATTAATACCAAAACTTTATATGTTTTGGAGTAAAAATGCTAAAAGTAAAAAAGTTTAATATCGTAATATTTATGAATCCAAATTTCAAATTTATTCTAAGTTAAAAAATATTATTATAATAAATATATAAATTAACATAAAATACTATTTTACCTATAATAATTATTTATTTATTCATTTAATTAATTATTAATTTAAATAATATATATTTAAATGATAAAAATATCAGAATATTAATTAAATAATAAAACAGTAAATATATAAAATAATAAAAAATATATCAAAATATAAATATGATTTTTAAAGAATTTTTTAAGGTTTTTTTTATATTTTTAATTTTTTTAGAATTTTTAAATAATTTTTGAAACATTAAAAATAATTTTAGAAAATTAATTAATAAAATTTATTTAATTTTAAATATAGTTTTAAATATTTTATTGAGAAATATTTTTGGGAGGAAATGTTTATAAAACATTTCCTCCACGCGTGCCCTAGCACGGGCGAGGCGAAGCAAGCGCGGGCGAGGCGAAGCAAGCGCGGGCGAGGCGAAGCAGGCGGAGGCGGCGGCCGGCAACTCAAGCGCCGTCCAGCGGAGCTTCCGCCGGCGCCAGAGGAGTCCGGCAACTCTTCCGGCTGCGCCGGAGGAGTCTCGCGACGCCCCAGCAGCACGCGCGTGGCGTTTCTTCCTTCGGCGTTGGCTCCTCCGGCTCTGAACGATTCCTCTGTTGCCACCTCCACCCATCGCCGCGTGATGCTGCACGAAATCACGATAAAGACTGTGCCGGTTTCGGATCTCCGGCGGAACGGTACGTATCGCCCCGTGCCGGACGGCACGGGACGAAACTTTAAACCTTGGCTTAAACTTAAATAACTGTCAATCATCGAAACTTCTCATTTAGGGCATGATTGCATCTCCAGAGTTTGGGTGTAGTTAAGCTGGAAGTTTTTAAGAGTGTGCATCATCCATAAGAGTTGTGCTACACATTCTCCCAAAGCAACATACTCAGCTTCAGTTGTGGATAGAGCTACACAGTGTTGTTTTCTGCTGCACCAACTTACTAGACTATTTCCTAACAGTTGGCAGCTTCCACTTGTACTCTTTCTATCTAGTTTACAACCAGCATAGTCAGAATCCGAGTATCCTGACAAGTCAAAAGTTGAGGTCCTAGGATACCAAATCCCTACATTTAGGGTGCCCTTAACGTATCTTAATATTCTTTTTAGGGCTGCTAAGTGCGTTTCCTTAGCACAGGTTTGGTATCTAGCACACATTCCTACAGCAAAAAGGATATCAGGTCTGCTGGCTGTAAGGTACAGTAGACTTACAATCATACTTCTATAAAGTTTAAGGTCTACTGGTTTACCATCAGGGTCACTATCTATTTTTACATTTGTGGCCATGGGGGTACTTATGCTTTTGGAGTTGTCCATTTTGAATTTCTTTATTAACTCCTTAGCATATTTGGATTGATGGACATAGTTTCCATCCCTGGTTTGCTTAATTTGTAACCCTAGAAAGAAGTTGAGCTCACCAACTAAGCTCATTTCAAATTCATTTTCCATTATTTTAACAAATTCTTTTAGGAAGTTTGAGTTGGTGGATCCAAAAATTATATCGTCGACGTAGATTTATGCAATAAAGATGCCTTTTTCTAAGGTCTTAATAAATAGGGTTGAGTCAATTTGTCCCTGGTTAAATTCCTTAGAAATGAGGTAGGTTGATAGACGTTCATACCATGCCCTAGGTGCTTCCTGTAGGGTTCTATTTTTCCGTTCAACTATTCCATTTTGCTGGGGGGTTCTAGGACACGAAAATTCATGTATATACCCGTTTATCTTACAAAACTCCTCGAATCGTTGATTTTCAAACTCTCCCCCGTGATCACTCCTAAGTCTTTTGATTTTGGTATCATTTTGATTTTCAATTAACTTACAAAAATCACAAAATAAGTTTAGGGTTTCATCTTTGGTCTTTAGGAACGTAAGCCAGGTAAACTTAGAGTAATCATCAACAATTACTAAGCAGTACCGGTTTCCGCTTAGTGACTTGGCTCCATGTGAATCAAATAGGTCAAGGTGCAGGAGCTCAAGTGTGGTTTGAGTTAGATCTGATTGAATTAGTTTATGATTAGACCTGGTTTGTTTACCTTGATTGCATGATTCACATATTAAGTTTTCATGGTTCTTAATTTTAGGTATACCTCTAATTAGGCCAAGTTGGGTGATTTTTGAAATTAATCTCAGATTAGTGTGACTTAATCTCCTATACCAAAGGTTTGATTCTTCTAACTGAGTTAACATGCATTTAGGTACTAAGGGTAGGTTTATAGTGTAAACATTATTTTTCCTAGAGCCCTTAAGCATGATTTCTGAGTCTTGCAAGTTAGGCAGTTAGAGTTGGTAAAGATAACTACATAGCCAGTATCACACAATTGACTTATGCTAAGCAAGTTAAATTTAAAATCTTCAACCAAAAGCACCTTTTTAATAACAAAGTCAGATTTGAGTTCAATGTTACCTGACCCAATCACTTTGAGTGTTGCATTGTTGCCAAATGCTACTGAGCCTAGGTTCTTGAACTTGAGTTTGGTGAATTTCAATTTATCCCCAGTCATGTCTCTGGAGCACCCGCTATCCAACATCCATTGGTCCAAATCTTTATGTTCCTACACATAAAGAGTTTGTTGATTTAGATCCAATTAGAATCAGGGATAGCCTAAATTGATTTTCACAACCTAGTCTGTCTCACCCAATCTAGAGTTATCAATCACGTTAACCTTATGGGGTTTTGTGAGACAGGTTTTTGTAGAAAGATTTATTTTGAAAAGTTAAATTAATTTTAAACACAATTTAAATTTATTTTGAAAGGGGATATTTGAATCTAAGATTAACTAAAAATTTGTGTTAGATTCGAATTTGACAAAGAGTAACTTAAATTTGAATTTCAAAAATTGGCTTCCAGGTCTTGGCGAGGCACAAGGCCTTCTTTGGCCGTAGCCTTATTGGATCATCAACCCTTTCCTTGACAAAGCCTTTTAGTGAAATTTCATCTTCAAAATTACTTTTTGATAAATTCTGGTCTAACTAGTTTGAGTCTTGGATCGGTAGCTTCGATTAGTTCCGCCAAAATGGCTTCCCTATCGTACTACCATCTCACCTCCATCCAATACTATGTTGTTCAAATTTCAGTTAATTGGTTTAGTCCTTAATCTAACCAGTTCTAAGTCTAAACATGGTAAATTGCAAATAATAAATAGACAAGCAATCAGGCAATTTAAAACAAGAAAAGAAATTCATTTAACTATAAAAATGGGTTTTAAGTTCCAGGACTACGCTCTCTATAGAGTCCTAGTCCGTTGCATTCTACCCTTGTCCACTAGGGACGTCGCGACCATGCGACCATTCCACACCTTCTTACTGTATGCATTGATCCATCACCTAGATATCGACATTGGACTCCACATGTTCCACACGATTCTATATGCGTCCAGTGTTACTACTCAGGGGCGGGTACGCACCCCTTACTGCCACATCATCACCTCCATTCTTCATCATCACGGTCGTAATATCACCGATGGAGAGATGACCACAATGACCGAATTTGATGAAATAGGTTTTAGAAACTTTTCCCTAGCAGGCATAGAGGTCTCGGGTACCGGGGTTTTATGATGGAGACGTCAGCGAGCCGGACCCCAGATCGACTCTGATGAGGAGATAGAGGTCGATGTCGCAGATCTGGCGGCCGAGATTCGAGAGCAGATGGACGAGCCCCCACCTCCGACGACTGACAAGAGGCTAGCTCTACTTCAAACAGAGGTACACAGTCTCAGGGAGGAAGTAGAAGCCAATCACGCAGAGTATATGGATGCCCGCAGAGCCGATCGAGAGACTAGCGACGCACGGTATAATGAAATGATGTCGTTATTTCGATCCTGGCAGCCCAGCTCATCAGATCATCCTGGTCCTTCCTCTTAGTTCAGATTGATATTGTACTATTGACTGGTTGACTACCCCTACTCAGTAGGATTGACTTGTATTTGACTGTGGTGTGACTATGCTGGTCCTCGCTTTGACCAGTTGACATATCTAGTTGACTAGTTGTTTTTTTTGATTATCTGATCTTTATCAGTTATTATGCTTGGTAGAATAGGTTTGCTCTACTTCTGTTTTGGTAAAACTGTTTTATTACTTATCAGTTCCTACTTAATTTGAAAAATCATTTTTTTAAAAATAATTTTTCGACTTAATTTTTTTTAAAATTACCCCCTTTTCAAAACTAGGGTTTTTTCGCAAATGGACTTAGCCTAGGCCCTAACCCTAGAACTGCATGCACCTATAGTTCTAGAAGCCAGCATCTCACAAGCACCTTAATGGGTTGAGATGCTTAGGTCTTTGCCTTAATTCAAGATGCTTTAAGTCAGTGCATCTGCAGTAATTAGGACACTAAATACAAATTAAACAGTAATCAGGTTAAGTGTCAAGCATAGAAAATCTAACTTGAATAGAACACTTAACCTGACTAACCCTAGCGAAAGCTACTGTTTATAACAGTTAGTAAGTAGCTAATTGGGTTAGACAGGACCCGAAAGAGTTAATTCAAATTGATTTGGTCCAGTTTATACCTCGAAGTGGTTCAGTACAGCACCCTACTTCTTTTGCTACATTGTTTTACTATATTGTTTTTTGATATATGGCAAAGGGGGAGAGATTGGAAAGGAGAGAAGGGTTAAATTTTTTTCAAAATTTAAAACTTTATTCATCACCTTTTTCAAAAAGTAAAATTCCTTAAGTCAATTGCCTTTTTCTTGACTTAAATTATTTTCAAAATTTATTTCAAAGCACTTGACTTAAATTATTTTCAAAATTTACTTTAAAGCACTTGACTTAAATTATTTTCATTATTTATTTCAAAGCACTTGACTTAAATTATTTTCAAAATTTATTTCAAAGCACTTGACTTAAATAAAAAAGTTTCTAAGTATTAATTGCAAAATTGTCTTGAAAACTTTCTAAAGGGCTAAAGAGGTGGGGAAATTTTTTTCACAACTCAAAAATATAGTAGAAAATTTCTTAGAAAAGTTTCTAAGTATTAATTTCAAAATTTCTTGAAAATTTTCTAAAGTGCAAAAACTAAGTATTTACTTGAAAATTTTCTAAGTGTAAATTTTCCAAGTGCCCAATCCAAAATATTTTTTTTGGAAAATATTTTCTAACTTACATTTTTTAAAATATTCTAAGTATTGAAAAACCATTTCTCTTTTTTAGACTTAGAAATGTTTTTAAACCCTGCGAACCTTTGAAAAACCTAGGGGAGATTCCTTCCAGGGGGAGGAAATTAAATTGGCATTTTACCTGCTTTTTGTTTAAACTTAACTTTTTGAACCGGGTTGCCATAAATCAAAAAGGGGGAGATTGTTGGTGCAGGCAGCACCTAAGTCGAACCTGGGTTTTGATAATGGCAAAGGGTTCAAAAGTTAAGATGTTATTTTGGTCTAATGTGTTCACTGAGTGTGCAGAAAGAAGTCCTAGCGAAGGGCTATTGGGCACCTACCGAAGGACTGCTAGGCATCGAAACCCTAAGACCTGGCGAAGGACTGCTAGGCATCTGGCGAAGAGCTGCTAGGAGTCTAAGACCTGGCGAAGGGCTGCTAGGCACCTGGCGAAGGACTGCTTGGTACCGAAGACCTGGCGAAGGGCGGCTAGGCACCTGGCGAAGGACTGCTTGGTACCGAAGACCTGGCGAAGGGCTGCTAGGCACCTGGCGAAGGACTGCTTGGTACCGAAGACCTGGCGAAGGGCGGCTAGGCACCTGGCGAAGGACTGCTTGGTACCGAAGACCTGGCGAAGGGCTGCTAGGCACCTGGCGAAGGACTGCTGGGCAAAAGTCCAACCGGAGGAGCCGGTTGGCAAAAGGTAAACTCTCCTGAGAGGAGTAGGTGAGGACGCGTTCCCGTCGAGGGAACAGTAGACGTCGGTTCGACCTAGGGTTCCATTTGGGAGACCCGAAGTCAGAACCAAGACAGCTACGGTTGTAAAAACTAACTAACATTCTTGCCATGTTTGTTGTGGAACTAACCTTGGATGCAGGGACCAAAGGAATGTGTTTCTGCAGCTCAGAACGCCTCAAAGGAGAGGGGCAGCAGCTGGGCTAGGCGCCCGGGAGGTCCCGGGCGCCCAAGGTCAAAGCCAAACGAGCAGTTAAGCAAGAATCGCTTCGAAAGTTTACCGGGCCAGGCGCCCTGATGGTCCCGGGCCCTGAAGGTCCCGGGCCCTAGATGTCCCGGGCGCCCTAGGTCCAAGCCAAATTGTGATCGAAGCAAAATCAGCCACGAAGCCAGCAGACCAAGTCAATCGGGGCGCCCCCAACGTCCCGGGCGCCCCCGTCAGCTCTGAGGCCGATTCTGGAGGGATAAGCGCTGACCAAGCTGCGGATGAGGTTTCTCGGATCCGAAGGCACGTGTCAGGCGCCCCCAACGTCCAGGGCGCCCCCAGGAGCAGGATAAAAGGGGCTCGACCCCTAAGGTTTCAACATCACTTTTTTCAACGCCTCCAAGCTCTTCGTTCAAGCGCTCTGCTCCGGCAAACTCCGTTCTCGACATTCTAGTGCCGACGACGACCCTCTGCTCCGAAGTACGATCCACACCAGGCGTCGGTAACTAGGGATGGCAATGGGGCGGGTCGGGGACGGGTTTGCCGTCCCCATACCCGTCCCGAAATAAATCACCATCCCCGAACCCGTCCCTATCCCCGTCTCTACTTAATCGGGGAATCCCCGTCCCCGAACCCACGGGGATTAAATCTCCATCCCCGTCCCCATCCCCACTTGAAATATTCATGTCCTAAAAAAAAAAATTCAAATCGAAGCCGGTCTCTTCCATATCCTCAAAAAAATTTCGAAGGCGATCTGGCTAAGAACGAAGAGTGTGAAGCAAAAGGAGATCTTGTCTGGCGAGTGGCGGCTGGGAAATGAGACAGAGAATCGAAAACTTGTGGGAGGCGGCGAGTGAGCGACGATTCATTACTCATTAGGATTTTCACACATCTTTAATATTAATATTATTGAATTATTTTAATAATTATTAATATTTTATTATTATTAAAGATATCGGAGTGGGTTCGGGGATGGGGATGCTAGCATCCCCATATCCGCCCCAGTCTGTTTCGGGGATTTTTAAAAATCTCCGAATCCGAATCCAAACCCGATAATACCTCCCCAAACCCGCCCCGTTTCGGATTTTCCCCGCGGATATCCAAATCCGCGGGGAAAATTGCCATCCCTATCGGTAACGAAGAGTACATTTATTTATTTACTGCAATAATATTGTAACAATTTCTGTAAACTTTTGCGCTATTATAGAATTGCCCGCAGTAAACGGTCAAAGACCGTGGGCCTTGGTGTAGGAGCCGAACGCGACTCCGAACCAAGTAAAACTACTTGAGTTCTGTGTGTGTGTTTGTTTAAATTCCGCTGTGTACTTTCTCTTTTTAATCCGAAACGTTTTCACGATATTCACCCCCCCTCTATCGTGTTTACTCGATCCAACACAATTTATGGTCCGAAGTGACCATGTGTTTTGATGTTTGGGCAAAGGGTTTAAGTTAGGTTTACCCATGTGTTTTGATATGTGTATTTGAGTATGCAGGTTTGCAGGATACACATTGACTCAGTTGGACGACTTCGTGTACGGTGAAGGATGACATGGAGGCAAGCCGTGGGCTTGTGTGCGCATCCGAGGGACCATGGAGAAAGCAGGGACGATGAGCCGAGGGAAGCGGACATCGAGGCGTACGTGAAGGATGGCATGGAGGCAAACCGAGGGCTTGTGTGCGCATCTGAGGGACGAGGACCAAAGTCGAAGAGGGCTTGAAGGCAACAAATCGAGGCTGTTGGAAGAAGAGTCAGCTGAGTCGTGAGGGTACGAGTGCTGAGTGAAATGTACTCGGGAAATCCTAGGGTTCGAGTGCTGAGAGAAATGTACTCGGGGAAGGGAAACCTTAGGTGTAGAAGTGGATCAGTCGACTAGTGTCAGGGCAGTCGACTGGTGTATACTACAGAAAGATCAGTCGACTGGTAATGGACCAGTCGACTGGTGGTCAGTCGACTGCCCCTGGAGCAGTCGACTGATGGTAGCTCAAATTTGAACGTTAAGCTGTAACGGTAGAATTTGAGTGGGACCAGTCGACTGGTAATGAACCAGTCGACTAGTAACGGTCTTCTCAGCCTTGAGCACTATTTAAAGGGGCTCAGTTTTGGCTGAAAGTCCTTGGCAAAACTTGCTTGGTTAAAGCTGGTCAGTAGCCTACAATGCTCAGGGATTGTCCAAGGTTTGTGGTGAGGTTTCTCCACCCACAAGGAGCAACAAGAGCTAGCTGGAGGTGCTCCGGGAATCATCCACCGAAGGATCGGGATCGTCCACCTTACGGACAGCCGTGGAGTAAGAGTTTCATCTCCGAACCACGTAAACGGTTTGTGTTAGCATTGTTTTTGTTTTATATTTAGTATTTCGTCTTGCGTATGCTAACGTTGTAGGTAGAAAATCGAAAGAAAGCTATTCACCCTCCTCTAGCAAACGGTAAGATCCTAACAAGTGGTATCAGAGCGAGGTTCGCTTATCTACGGACTAACCACTGGGAGAGCAAAGGTGCTAGAGGAAGATGAACTCGGAAGGTCCACTAGGATGGGATATTTGGATTCCACCTTCATACGACCGAGATGACTTCGATTATTGGAGGAAGCGATTGGAGACATGGTTCCAAATGGATTGGGATCATTGGACCGCATTGGAAGTTCCATTTGAAGCTCCAACGGACAAGAAGGGAAAATGCCTTCGGCCACGGTATTGGAAAAAGGATCAAACGGAGGAAGTGGAGGCGGATAAGGAGGTAACTAGAATTGTATTAAATTTATTACCTTCATATATTGTGTCACATGTAGGAGAATACAAGAATGCATATGAGCTATGGAGAAAGGTGATAACTCTACATGAAAATTCGACACAAGGACAAGGAGAAGAAGAGTCCAAGGAAAAGGGGTCATTGGTCCAAGAGAAGGAGAAGGACCAATCGGAAGTTGAGTCAAGTTCAACATTCAAAGAGGAGGAGAGAGTTGAATCATCCACATCCTCAAGTAAGGAAGAAATAGAAGAAGTCTCCACATCAAGGATTGAGGGGGAGGAGAGACCATCCTCAACACCGAAGCAAGAAGAAGCTCCCACCTCCATCAAAGCAAAGTGAAAGGATCACATAATTTGCTTTGGGTGCAATCAAAAGGGACACTACAAGGACAAGTGTCCATTGGGTAAGAAAAAGGAGGTAAACCCTAAACTCAATTCAAATAATTTGAAAACTAATATGGGTTGTAGGGATGGAGCAAAGAAGGATAAGAAACATATAATTTGCTTCACATGTGGTGAGCATGGACACTACCACACCAAGTGCCCAAAGAAAGGAGAAATCAAGAAATTGGCGCACTTAAAGAAATTGGAAAAGAAGAGGAGCTCAAGTCAAGGGGGAGCTTCAAAGGTAAAAGGGAAGGTAATTCCTTGTTTAAAATTGAATCCAATTTCAAAATCTTATATGCTTGTTAATAATAATCATGTATTTAGGTATAATGATAGGAATAGGATTAACAAGGTAGATAATTCTAGAAAATCATTACCCAAGGCTAGACCAAGAAAGACCCAGACTACCATGCCTAAGGGAAGGAAAGTGGTTAATGATCGAGGCACAAATCCCAAGAAGGGGAGGCATATGCCTAGGAAGGTGGGTAGGTCTAGGAATGTCCAAGGTGGACATGTTGACTCTAGGGTTAGGGTTCTAGAGTTGGAAAATCAAGTCTTGAGGGCAAGACTTGAAGAAATGGAGAAAACCCTAGATAGATTCACTATTGGATCTAAGGGTTTAGGTAGGGGGTTGGGTGGTTAAAAACTCAACAATGATAGATCGGGTTTAGGATACCGATCTAAGTTCTCCGATGCCAAGGAAAGAAATATGCTAGGGTAGCATATAACTATGGCAAGGAGGGGAGTCCAAAAATGGCAAGGGGATGCCATGTAAAAACAAGAAAAGAGTCTTAACTAAGGACAAAGTGTCCAAAGTTAAGAATGTTAGGGTTGTAGACCAAGAGTCACCGGAGGTACACCGGTGTGGTCTAGCGTTTGTTGAGTCACCTAGGGAGGTGGCTAAGGCTAAGAGTTCAAGGGGGAGCTCTAGGAGCCAAGTTGGGCCCCATGGTTTATGGATCCCGGGAGGATTTCTCTCGGAAGTCTAGATGGGTCATGGAGTGTGTCAAGGGTTGTGGAGACGGATTTGAGTCTCAATCCTAGGGAGTTGGTACATTGGATTTAAGGTTCATGCATACAAATATGACATTGCGGTCATATAGCATGGAAGTTGGTTTTTGATGTATAAGTGTCATATAAACAAATGCTAAGGATGCATTGTGGGTTGGTATGGACAGAGACATCAAGAGGAGGTCAAAACTAGGATTTTAGGTCAAGGTTCAATTGAATAATTTAGCTACTTTTGGATTTTGTGTCAATCTTGGGAATGGTGATAGATTCATTTTTAAATATATTTTTCCCAAGTAGATATGGGTACCACAAACTCTCCACAAAATTTGGGAATTTTTGGAGATTTGTGGAATTTCTAGTGCATTTCTGAAATTGTGTCAGAAATGCCGAAATTGGGGTTTTCAGGGTGCCAGTCGACTGGGACAAAGGGCAGTCGACTGGCAAAGGCTGATTTTGGTGTTTTAGCGGTCAAAAGGTGTCCAAATGATGCAAAACAAGTTTGTAATCTTATGGGGGGTTAGTACACTGTGTTTATGGTCATTAGAGGTTAAAAAATCCAATAAGAGAGAAATTGTTGGAGTGTTTTTGATGTGTAGCAAAGGGGGAGAAGTGTTGGGTTTAAGTGGGAAACCAAACACGCCTTTGCAATAAATCCTAGGTCAAGGGGAGCTTAGGTAAAGGGGGAGCATTGTTTCTCATTTGGTGGCGTAAGGGGAACCTTGGAGAGGTTCTTAAAAAGCCTTTGTAAGTCCAATGTAGGGGGAGCCTTGGAGAGGTTTTTTAAAAAAAAACCCGGTTTGGTAAAAGTCCTAACTCTTGGGGAGGTTAGGTATGGGGATGCCTTGTGATAGGATCCATGCATGTGTGCATTGTATTTGTTATTTGTTTTCCCTAACTTAAACGTATTGCCAAACATCAAAAAGGGGAGATTGTTGGGGCAATCTATAGTCCGGAGTGACCATGTGTTTTGATATTTGGGCAAAGGGTTTAAGTTATGTTTACCCGTGTGTTTTGATATGTGTATTTGAGTGTGCAGGTTTGCAGGATACACATTGACTCAGTTGGACGGCTTCGGGTACGGTGAAGGATGGCATGGAGGCAGGCCATGGGCTTGTGTGCGCATCCGAGGGACCATGGACAAAGCAGGGACGATAAGCTGAGGGAAGCAGACTTCGAGGCGTACGTGAAGGATGACATGGAGGCAAGCCGAGAGCTTGTGTGCGCATCTGAGAGACGAGGGCCAAAGTCGAAGAGGGCTTGAAGGCAACAGATCGAGGCTACTGGAAGAAGAGTCAGCTGAGTCGTGAGGGTGCGAGTGCTGAGTGAAATATACTCGGGAAATCCTAGGGTTCGAGTGATGAGATAAATGTACTCGGGGAAGGAAAACCTTAGGTGTAGAAGTGGATCAGTCGACTGGTGCCAGGGCAGTCGACTGGTGTATACCACAGAAAGATCAGTCGACTAGTAATGGACCAGTTGACTGCCCCTGGAACAGTCGACTGATGGTAGCTCAAATTTGAACGTTAAGCTGTAACGATCGAATTTGAGTGGGACAAGTCGACTGGTAATGGACCAGTCGACTAGTAACAGTCTTCTCAGCCTTGAGCACTATTTAAAGGGGCTCGGTTTTGGCTGAGAGTTCTTGGCGAAACTTGCTTGGTTAAAGCTGGTTAGTAGCCTACAGTGCTCAGGGATTGCCCAAGGTTTATGGTGAGGTTTCTCCACCCACAAGGAGCGACAAGAGCTAGCCAGAGGTGCTCCGGGGAATCATCCACCGAAGGATCGAGATCGTCCACCTTACGGACAATCGTGGAGTAGGAGTTTTTATCTCCGAACCACGTAAACGGTTTGTGTTAGCATTGTTTTTGTTTTATATTTAGTATTTCCGCTTGCGCATGCTAACGTTGTAGGTAGAAAATCGAAAGAAAGATATTCACCCCCCCCCCCTAGCAAACGATAAGAGCCTAACAAAGAATACACATTAAGCATAGTTCTAGCCGCTTCTTGCAAGGCTCGATTTTTCCTTTCTACAACCCCATTTTGTTGAGGTGTTCTTGGACAAGAAAATTTATGTTTGTACCCATTTTCTAGACAAAAACTAGAGAAGTTTGAATTTTCAAACTCTCCACCATGATCATTCCTAATTCGGTTGATTTTGAGATTTTTCTCATTTTCAACCCTTTTGCTAAATCCTATGAACATTTCTAGAGTTTCATCCTTATATTTCATAAAGTAGACCCAAGTGTATCTAGAAAAATCATCAACAATCACTAAATAATATTTATTTCCTACTAATGAAGGGGTACTATGACAATCAAAGAGATCTAAATGCAACAATTCTAATGGTAAAGAAGTACTAGTTAGAGTTGTACCTTTGTGTGATGACTTAGATTGCTTGCCCTTTTAGCATGCATCACACATTTTATTCTTGACATACTTGATCTTTGGTAGTCCTTTTCCCAACTCCATTTTGGCTACCTTGCTATGTTCTTCATGTTGATATGTCCAAGTCTTCTATGTCATAGTCATCCTTCTTCTTCTTTTGATAAAAGACACTTAGTAGAAAGGTTAGAAGCATAGGAATGATTGATATAATAAAGATTTGTTTTTCTATACCCTTCCAACATAACATTTTTCGAGCTATTGTGTTTAACCAAACATTTATTTGCATGAAACTCAACTTTATATCCAGCATCACATAATTGGCTAACACTAAGCAAATTGAATTCCATGTCCTTAATTAGAAGAACTTTATGGATGATGATTGTAGGTGATACCTCAATTGTACCTCTACCTATAATCTTGAGTTTCCCACTATTTCCAAAAGATACCGTTCCTTTCTTTATGTAGATAATTATGGAGAACTTGCTCATATCACCAGTCATGTGCCTTGAGCAACCGCTATCCACAATCCACATGTTTGAATCCTTCTTTTCTTCTACCTAAACAACATGAAAAACATAATCTTTTGGTACCCATGCACTTGATCTAACAATATCATTCAAATACGTCTTAGGGACCCAAGCTTGTTTTACATTGCTTTTAATGATTTGCTTCGTAGGTGTACCATTTCTTCCTATAAGAGAAATATAGGCAACCTCCTTGGTATTAGGTTTATGTCCTAATCTGGCTTTGTTGTAGACGACTCTTTGACTACTAAGAATCATATCAAGATATTTTGATCCATTTGTAAATTTCTCTAAACATGTTCTCAAGTTAATAACTTGATTTCTCATATTGTTATTTTCTTCCTTAGGCATGCTTGATTCACTATGTATACATGTATTATTCCTAATGGACTTAAGTTCTCCTTTTAATGTCTTGACCCTAGATTGTGACTTAGCCAAAGCATTCTTGAGATAAACAATAGTTTTATAAAGGAATTCAATTTTGGGAGATTCTTTTACCTCATCGTCACTAGATGACGATTCATCACTTGAAGCTTCCTCCTCACTTGAAGCTTCTTTGTCATCTTCGAAAGCCATAAATGTCATGTGTCTCGTGACATGACACAGCTCATCTTCATCCGATGAGTCAACGCTTGGTGTGCCTCATGTAGCTTGAGCCACCATTGCCTCCTTCTTTTTCTTTTTTTTTTTCTTCTTTCTTTTTTAATTCCGGGCAATTTGGCTTGATGTGTCCTTTCTTGTTGCATTCATAACAAATGACATTAGTGTTAAAATTTGAACTTTGACCACTTTTACCTTTTGAAGGTTGAAACCACTTTTACCTTTTGAAGGTTGAAACATCTTCTTCACATCTCTCCTTGTAAATTTTCTTATTCTTCCCATCATTTTCTTGATATGATGAGTCACTTCATTAGCCGACATCTCTTTATCGCTATCCGAAGTCTCTTGATCGGACTCGGATGATGAATAAGAGCTACGCTTCTCTCTTTTGAAGACATGTTAGCTTGTTCATGTAGTTCAAACTCACAAAATAATTCATCAAACTTAACTCTTGAAAGATCTCTAGAAATCTTATATGCATCAACCATTGATGCCCATAAGGTAGTTCTAGAAAATGATTGAAGAACATACCTTACTAGATCCCGATTTTCAATTTTCTCACCTATTACATGAAGACCATTTACTATCTCTTTGAATCTTCCATGCATTTAACTCACGATCTCATTGGTCTTCATGGTGAAGGTTTGAAGTTGGGCCACTCTCTTGGCTCTCCTTGATTTGCTTGATCCTTCATTCAACTCAATGAGCTTTTCCCAAAGCTCTTTAGCGGAATTAAATGGTTAATTGCTCCTAGGAAAGTCCACATTGTAGGGTGGTTGTGGCCTTTGCATTCGCTTGAGCTTTCTTGGACATCTCTTTTGTCCACTCCTTGGTTGGAAGAGGTGCTCCGAACTCATCCTTCGGTTTCTCGAACCCATCTACAATACTAAATAAATTTTCAATGTCATTCATTAAATAATACTCCATTCTACCTTTCCAATAAGTAAAATCGTTGCCGTTGAAGAACGGTGGTCATGTAGTGCTATATCCCTCTTGAAACACCATCTTGATATTTCGGTTGACGGTGAGTTCTCCCGAAACGAACACCACTTGTTAGGACCTTTGCGTCTAGCTAGAGGAGGGGTGAATAACTTCTCTTGGATTTTGTCTACAAAATGTTAGTCAAAGCACAAGAAAAAGATAGACAAAAAACAATAACAATGAAAGCAATGTTAACTTCTTTGATTTACTTTGGTCTCCACCTCCTTGAAGTGACTAATCCAAGGATCCACACCCACACAACCAAGCTCCACTATGCTTTTCTCCTTTTCAAATCAAGCTTGAAGGTGGAGAAACCCTTACAAGATGATCTCTTTCTCTTACAAGATTAGAATCATTTTGGAGGAAGAGATTAAGAGTGTGTAAGCTTGGAGATCTCAGAACAAGCAAGAAAAATCGAGAATATCAAATTGTGTCTTCTTCAAGTTCTGAAATCTGTTTTTGTATAATCCTCGATATCAGTCGACTGGCAATATCATCAGTCGACTGATGAGCTTCAACGGCTATTGTAGAATGTGTTTGATTTCTGCCGTCAGCCTTCAACGGTCACTTATCAGTTGACTGGGTCAGGACCCAGTCGACTGATCTTTCTGTTCGTGAAGCAATCGACTGATTCCACTTATCAGTCAACTCGACTTACCGCATCAGTCGACTAATACTTGATGAATCTCTGATTCCACTTTTCCTTTGTGTAGACACAAGCCTTCAAACACCTTCCATTAGCCTCACGCCCTTAGGATGCTTCCGAGCCCTCGACTCCTCATCCTTGCGCTTGCTTTGAAGTGTTTCCCTCAACCTTGCCATGCTAAGTCTTTTTCTGCCAATTCTTCATACCTAGACTTAAACTTAAGTTTCATGTTAGATCACCAACATTGCCTAACTTAAACTCATTTAACTAAACATCAAAAATAAATAATGTTTGGGGCATGATTGCACCAATACTTCCTTTACTCTCCACTACCCTTCCTTCATGCTGAAGCAAGAACCGTACCTTCTCTATAAATACAACCCCTTCCTAGACCTGAATGATCATAAAAAAGAGAAGCAAACAAAGTGTGTGCAAGCTCAAAGTCTGAAAGTTAGTTCTATAAGTTGTAAGTGTGCAACCCCTTCCGCCTGTGACGACCTAGTCATGGCCGGTCCCAAGCCCGGATAAAGGAGGAGGGTTGCGTTAGGTTGCCAGCCAGCGTAAAAAAACTATGGCAAATACTCAATGAATGGATCCATTAAAGTATTATGCTAATGCTAGGATGTTCCCCGGAAGGAACGCGTTGCAGGGTCCGACTGTAACGTCTCGGCAAGGACCGCTACATCTCCAGAACCCGGGTGTAGTGCTAAATATGCAAGGGTTCGCGTTGCAGGGTCCGACTGTAACGTCTTGGCAAGGACCGCTACATCTCCATGAGAACTTGGGTGTAGTGTTAAATAGGCAAGAGTTCTCACACCATAGGTGGACTAAGAATAAACATTATAAGAAAAGTAATAGTCTCAGATTTGGAACATGGAATATAGGAACTCTCACTGGTAAAACAATGGAGGTAGTAGATACAATGATTAGGAGAAAAATTAGTATTTTGTGTGTGCAAGAGACAAAATGGGTAGGTGAGAAGGCAAAAATGATAGAGAACTCGGGTTTTAAGTTATGGTATACAGGAAAGAGTAAAACAAGAAATGGAGTGGGTATTTTTGTAGATAGTTCTTTAAAAGATGAAGTTGTTGGTGTAGTTAGAAAGGGGGATAGAATTATAGCTCTCAAGATAGTAGTGGCGAAAGAAGTTGTGAACGTAATTAGCATATATGCACCTCAAGTAGGATTAGATGAAGAAACTAAATCAAGATTTTGGAGCGATTTAGATGAGGTATTACAAAACATTCCGCCAAATGAAATGATTTTAATAGGAGGCGATCTAAATGGACATGTCGGAGCGAAAAATGAAGAATATGAGAGAGTACATGGGGGTTATGGGTTTGGAACAAGAAATGAAGAAGGAAAAACTATATTGGATTTTGCGATAGCATATGACCTTATACTAGCTAATACATTTTTTAAGAAAAAAGAAGAACACTTGATCACATTCAAAAGTGGGAATAATAAATCACAAATTGATTATTTTATGGTTAGGAAGAGAGATAGGAAGATTTGTAAAGATTGTAAGGTTATCCCTGGAGAAAGCTTAACTACCCAACATAGATTAGTAGTGTTAGATATACGCCTTAGTTATAATATCAATAGAGGAAAAATATACACGACTCCTAGAATTAAGTGGTGGAAGTTAAAGGATGGGAAGCAAAACATATTGAAGGAGAAGGTAGGAATACAAGCATTAGATGAAATATATAGCGACTCTAATACGACATGGGATAAGATGGTATCAAAGTTGAAAATAGTAGCTAAGGATGTACTCGGTGAGTCAAAGGGGCATGCACCACCAAGGAAGGAATCTTGGTGGTGGAATGAGAAAGTACAAGAGAAAGTGAAAGAAAAACGAATAGCTTATAAGGAATTATATATTTGTAAGAACGAGGAAAACTTAAAAAAATATACAATAGCCAAGAAAGAGGCTAAGAAAGCAGTGAATGAAGTAAAAAATAAAACTTTTGAACGATTATATCAAAATTTAGATACAAAGAAGGGGAAAGAGACATTTATAAAATAGCTAAAGCAAGAGAAAGGAAAACAAGAGACCTTAGTCAAATAAGATGTATTAAAGATGAATGCGATAGAGTACTAGTAAATGATAGCGAAATAAAAGAGCGGTGGAAGATTTACTTTCATCAACTTTTTAATGAAAGTTTAGGGGACCAACTTGACTTAGGCAATTTAAGTATTTCAAATGAGTATAGAAATTTTAATTTTCATCGGAGAATTCAAACTTCAGAAGTAGAACAAGCTTTGAAAGGGATGCAAAATGGAAAGGCCGTGGGACCGGATGATATCCCAATAGAGGTATGGAAATGTTTAGGGAAAAAAGGTATTGAATGGCTTACAAAATTATTTAATTTAATATTGAAAACAAAAAAAATGCCTAATCAATGGAGGGTAAGTAGTCTAGTTCCCTTATATAAGAACAAAGGAGACATACAAAATTGTGCAAACTATAGGGGTATTAAATTAATGAGTCATACCATGAAACTTTGGGAAAGAGTAATAGAAAAAAGATTGAGGAAGGAGACCACGGTAACCGAAAATCAATTTGGGTTCATGCCTGGAAGGTCGACAATAGAAGCTATACATCTTCTTAGGCAATTAATTGAAAAATATCGGGAGCAAAAGAAAGATCTACACATGGTATTTATTGATTTAGAAAAAGCTTATGATAGGGTACCAAGAGAAATTATATGGAGAATTCTAGAAAAGAGAGGCGTTAGCGTAACATATATTGACCTAATTAAAGATATGTATGAAGATGTAACGACTAGAGTGAAGACTTCAGGTGGATTGACTGAAGCATTTCCAATAAGGATAGGGTTACATCAAGGATCAGCTTTAAGTCCCTATCTTTTTACACTAATCATGGATGAACTCACTAGGCACATTCAAGATACAGTGCCATGGTGCATGTTGTTTGCAGATGATATTGTTTTGATAGATGAGACACGTGAAGGAGTAAATGCTAAACTAGAATCTTGGCGGGAAACTCTAGAAATGAAAGGTTTTAGGCTTAGTAGAGTAAAGACTGAATATATGGAATTTAAGTTTAGCAATGCTAGACGTAGTGAAACAATTGTTAAGATAGGAGATGATGAGTTGTCTAAAATCGAGAACTTTAAGTATTTAGGATCGTTCTTGCAAAGTGATGGAGGAATTGAGAGAGATGTCTTACATAGAATACAAGCAGGATGGTTGAAATGGAGATTAGCATCGGGTGTCTTATGTGATCGTAAAGTACCTCTAAAACTTAAAGGGAAGTTCTACAAAACGGCAGTTAGACCTGCTATGTTATATGGTGCTGAATGTTGGGCTATGACTCGAGCACATGAGCAAAAGATGAAAGTTGCAGAGATGAGGATGTTAAGGTGGATGTGTGGACATACGAGGATGGATAGAATAAGGAATGAGAGTATTAGAGAGAAAGTCGGAGTTGCATCTATTGAAGAAAAACTTCGGGAGACACGTTTGAGATGGTACGGACATGTACTTAGAAGACCAATAAATGCCCCTGTTAGACGATGTGAAACTATGATAAATACGCACATTAAAAGAGGGAGAGGAAGACCAAAAAAGACTTGGTTGGCAACAATAAAACAAGATAAATTTTATTTAAATCTAGATGATGATATAGTAGGGGATAGAACTCAATGGCGTAAAAGGATCCATATAGCCGACCCCACCTAGTGGGATAAGGCTTTGTTGTTGTTGTTGTTGTTGTGTTACACGCTTTAATTTCCCTATGTAATTTCTTATTGTAATTTCCTATTTGTAATTGTCTACTATATAATTTCCTTTATGTAGGATTTGTAATGTTTCATGTTCTGCCTATGTCAAAAAGAAATAAGATCGACTTTCGTTATGAAGGATTAGTTCGCTGCTAGGTTATAGAAGACAGAGCTCTTCTTTCCATAAAACTTCCTCAATTCTTTTCTAAATAACTTTGATGTGCCAAATGGGGCGCAAACCCTGGGACGCTGGGCTTCTAGACTGCCCACCGCGAGCGCTTCCCGATTTACCCTAGTGACCGGTGGGAAACTTCCGTGGGGCCGGGCCGGTCACTCCAGGTTCAATTTGTCTGCTGCCTGGTTCATCATTTTAAATAACTTTGATGTGAATAGTAACTATATAAGGAATAAATAAAACCTTGGCCGGATAAGGCCTGTGTAGGCTAAGGGAGGTGATCAATCTAAAAACCCTAACAATAACTGGGTAACGGTTCAACTGTGAGATCCTTTACAAGTGACTCTCACTTGTAACAACCCTATGTATGTATATGTGTGTGTATACTTTGAATATGTTGAACATTGTGTCTCTTAATATTTTAATCCATTGTATTAATGGCATTTGTTTGTAGGTTGAGCATGTTATACGTGAACAAAATGTTATGGCAGCTAATGACATCATTGAACTTTTTTGTGAGCTGATAGTTGCTCGCCTACCTATCATTGCTAAACAAAGGTTATAACGTTACTATCAATTAAGTATCGGTAAACTTTGAACAAGTCCTAAATTATCCTTAACATTTTAGGGAGTGCCCGCTAGATCTAAAAGAAGGAATTTCGAGCTTGATCTTTGCTTCTCCAAGGTGCTCAGACATTCCAGAGCTTAGCCGAATTCTTCTTATCTTTGAAAAGAAATATGGAAAAGAGTTTGTATCTGCTGCGACTGAACTGCGATCTGAATCTGAAGTTAATCGCATGGTGAGATTTTTGCTCCTAGAGTACCTCTTGATTGTTTTGTTGTATGTTTGTTTATTTGGTGTTTTTTAGTTTATGGTCCACAAATTTCCTTGTCCAACCTTGAAGAATGAAAAGTCATCAATCCCCCATGTAGTGGACTGCGGAGTGTGATCAGTCAGAGATTCAGCATTAGACTAAGTATTCATAAAGAGGAGATGTGACACTAAATTCATCCAAGTTCTACAATGACACAAGGCTTGGATTCACCCTCAAAATGGAAGGTTAAACATGATTCTCAGAGTACAGTAACATTGAGCTTGGAGTAGTTTCAGATAATTTTAGGACCATGTATTTTGAGGAAAAGAGACGTAGCAAATAATCCTGTATAGGGGTATGTTGAAAGCTTAGTTCTATGTTCATAACATTAATAGTGAATTTGGCTGATTATTTTACATGCATATGGATGCAGATTTAGTTTAGTGGAATAGTGTCTGCTAACAAATGCAACAATCAATGATGGGAGACTTATTTTCACTTGTTTTCTGCTTTTTCTTTCAATTCTGCAGTTAATTCAGAAGCTATCAGTGAGGAAATCTACTGGTGAAGTTAAGCTGAAAGTCTTGAAGGAAATAACAAAGGAGTATCAGGTTGAATGGGATTCAACAGAATCAGAGCAAGAGCTTCTCAAACCTCAAGAGGAAGTTATAGTATGCTGCTAACTCTTTCTCCTGCACGCGCAAGCGCGCGCACACAGAGTTAAACACAGATATGTGCTGCATGCTTGCACATGCATCTGAGAACCTGTGATTATGTTGCCCAATCAATCTTTCTCTGTATATCGTGTTTTGTCAAATTTCCAATTATTTGGTCTCTCTATTATAAATTTTGCAGGAAGGATCACGGGAACTTGCAGATGCCAAAAACATGCCTGTTAGACCTACATTTCCTACACAACCAAAGGATTATAACAGGTTTCTTCTTTCTCTTCTGGTTTATGCAATCACTGAGTGATTTAATCTTTCCACTCAACTGCCTAGGCCTAACAATAACAGAGAGTGGCAATTCCATGACCTGGCCTCAGCTGCTCAAGCTGCTTCCGAATCTGCTGAAAAAGCAATTTACGCTACACAAGCTGCAGCTCGTCTTCCCAGTCAGAGTTTCATCCATTTGATCAGTCAACACCTGTGGATACCTTGGCATGCAAATGCAGGAACTTTAATCAGGCAGAGCTTCAGAGAGAGTCTCAGGAATTAAGCCTATCAGGGGCATATGCTCCTTCAAATTATGAGGGCAAGGATGTCGAGAAGAGGTTCTTCAGTTCTAAGAGTTTCAATTTATCAAACACTTTGGATGATGCTATCATGGACGGTGCCAACCTGAATGAGAAGAAGATACTAAGAAGGAACAGTTGCTTCAGTCCGACTGTTTATTCGGATATAAAGTTTGATGACTCAGATGGTCTTGAATCAGAGATTGATGGAGAACAGGAAATGGAGTCACCTTCCCCTCCCAATGTACCTCCTCCAGTTTTGCCTCCTCAACAAATTAATTCACTCACTCATGTTCATCCAAACCTGCCTGATTATACAGCACTGGCTGCTCGCTTTGAAGCCCTGAAATCTCACAGGACTTGAGTTAAAACTGCTGAATCTTCCACATACTGAAGCCAAACTAACGCATGCATGCATTACATATAGATCGTATTTGAGTTCTTTTTGCCATATTAGATGTTGCTGTTCACTTCTAAATGTTATTGATAATTCTGTAAGGCATGATTGGTAATTTGATCATAAGAATCTCGATAAGATTTAGACCATTTTGTCCTACAAAGTACTGTAATGCAATTGAATTATTGAATTACATTATTCTGATAATTTTTAGCTTGATCAACATATTTTGATGGTGAATAAGCTTTATTTCTATTTACGGCATGCTTCTTACGGTAAGCAACAGCCATGCAGCATGATATTTCAATTCGAATTATGATCCATATTCCCCAATAGAGGTGTCATGTAAGGTCTAATTGGGTCATTCGTCTACACAACTTATGGTATTTGGCTTGGGCCAATCCAACGTGTTAGGAACTTGATATTAAAACTTCTAAAAGTTAAAAATTAAAAATCTAAGAATGTTAAAAATAAGGATCATATTGGGACAAAAAAAAAGTCATCATTTTAGCAGCGCCACACATTTGAAAGGAGATAAATGGTATTTGATCTCAAAATTTATTGAGACACATACTCATGCAAGTACCAACTATTAATCCGTGGCGCTAAAAAAAATTCAGTAAAATTTTAAGGACAATTCAGTAAAATTTTATTCTATTTTTTAATTCACCAATTCAAGGTTAGTATAACCAAATGAAAAACACGGCCTACCTGCAAACTAATTCTTATATAAACGAATTACATTTTAACAACCAAACAACATGGCAGTTTCAATCTTATTTTTATTGTAAACAATTAATACTAACAATTTTTTAAAAAAATACTACCTTTGCAGTATCGTTGATTTTTTATTTATTTCATATTTATTTAAACAATTTCAATTTACGGTCGGATCCGAACAAATACTTTTAAGCCAACGACGATGCATTTGGGTCGAACCTGATCCTTGCGCTTCCCCCCAGGTTTTCTATTAGAAGAACCACGAACCGCAACCACCTCGTTTGCGATTGTGGAAACCCTCGACCTATTGTCATCCCCGACGAGATCATGCATTTCCATGCTCCTTCCTTCGCCGTCGCCTTCTTCCGCGGCGTGAGACGGTGATGTTCTAACACTAGAAATTTACGTGCGGTGTTTCCTGAGTAGTTACCGTCTTTGAGCTGCTGGAATGGTGATCTTGGGCAAGCGCCAGAGGAGCTCCGACTGTGGGATCCTCGATTTGTATCGGCGCGAGATTGGATTTCTGTCATCAAGAGCTTTCTCGCAACGCGCTAGGGCTTCAAAGGTGCATGCTTTTTCTTTTTTTCCTAATTATATGTGTCGGAAGCTCTTTATTTTCCCTTCATTTCTAGATCGTTTTTTTTTTCTTTTAAAATTTGGGGCACTGTCGATCTTATGCTGATCAAATTTGCACTTTCGATGAATCTCTCATAGCAGCTGCGGTTCATGACTAACTCGCAAGTGGAATATCGAAACGCATGGTAACAAATTATTTGTTATTGCTCGTGACATGTGAGTGGAGAGCCATAAGGTTCCTGGAAGGAAATATTCCTTTTTTATGATAATTTACTAGTCGACTAGAAAATTCCATCCAATTTGTTTATGGTTACTCTCTTGCTTAATGCTTGGAATGAGGGTGTCTAGCTTTTAGTATTTGCAATTTGATTTTAACTACTTTACGACAACTGTGAAGGCTTATGTATTCAGAGAAAACAAAGATACCAGTGAGTAAAATGGAGGAACTATACTTTTTCATCCATTATTGCTTTGTGTGTCTACATGTATGTATGTATATATAAATATATAGCCTGCATGCATATGTAAATACAGCTCTGAAAAGATATTTGCCAACTCGGTGGCATTGCGAACTTCTTTCAATATATGATGGGCGTTGATGACTATTCTGGAAGTGGAATAGGATGGTAAATTAAGGTTCTGTGTTCTTGGAAAGATAGAGGAAGGTAAGCAGTGAAAGGGAGATGGAGAATAAGAGACAAAACAATTCAAACTGTTTACCCATGTTGTTTACTTGGGAAGATAGAGAATTGAAGAGGTGATGATAAACAAATATGTTCCATTTTACTCACTCTCCTAATCTTATCAGTCGTATTCATTGCCATCTCTTTCGTCTCTTTTTTCACATGTGAAGTTTAGCAAATAACTCTATTGTATATGTTGTGAAGGGATAATTACATATATAAATATGGAAACTCCAAACCTAAAATATATGTGAAACTGAACTCAGCTACTCTAATAACCCTATTAATCCAATACCTCTAACCTATTGTTAAGCTATGACTTGGAAAGAAATTCAGAATAGGAGATGATAGTGGATCAGGTACCCATATTTTTTGGTACTGCCTGAACACATATCCATTAAAAATCACTAGTGAACCTGTCTAAATAATTATTTTAGATGATAAATGGGTACCTGCGCATCCGACTTAAATGGAAATATGTGGGTAACCATAGATATCTGTAATTTGAAGCAAATTTGAATTTGATTATTAAGTATAATTGGTTACTGAATTCAACTTAATTGGGTCTAGTACTTGCAGATACAAGATTATAGGTTACTCATTGTCATCCCTATTGCAGAATGGGGTGCTTGCTTATAATTGACAACTTACCTTATCTTTGGTGCAATTCAAGGAATCCACACTTTGGTGTTGGTTCTATGCACTTTCTTGTCTGAACTTTGTGGTCATGAGCAATGCTTTTAATACTGGAGAGCGGATGAAGCAGTGGCCTATCTGGTTCCTGGTTTTTCTGGTTAACCAGGTACTGTTGCAGTTGACAACGGATTTTCCCTATTGATTGAACCAGTTTGGCTTCTGGTTCCCTGGTTAATCAGTTGAACTGGCTTCTTCAGTTTGGCTATGAAAAAAAAACAAAGCTGGTCAGAGCAAAATGTGTATTGTTGGTGCTTCTGCCTTATGATAAGAGACTGATTGGAAAACATGAAACCTACAGTAGTAACTTTAGAATGAGAAAAAATAACAAATGTATGGATTGAATTGTTAAAGTTTTACAGTTTAGACTTCAAAATCAGATTGGAAAATCAAAAGAAATTTATTTGCACTTTGTAGGATTTATGCCCTGCAATTTACCTTGCAACCTTCAAATTGCTTCTAACTACTTTTTTCCCCTTATTTTCCTTTTAATTATGTTGGACTTGTATGCTCATTTTTGCTTCTTTTAATGCTGGTGTTTAACTTTTTAAATCCTTGTTGACCAGGATCTTGTTCTGTATTTGGGAATTGACAGAAAGCTTAACAAGCATAATGGCTGTGTAAATACGGTGAGCTTGAATGAAAATGGGAGCATTCTTGTATCAGGATCAGATGATCAAATGGTAATACTGTGGGATTGGGAGGTTGGTACTGTAAGGACTTGCTTCCACTCTGGTCATAAAAACAATGTTTTCGAAGCACACATCATGCCTTGTACGGATGATCAGACAATTGTTACATCTGCTGCAGATGGTGAGGTAATATTCTGCTATACAATTTCCTCTCTGTTTCTTCTTTATGAGAAATGCTCTCTTAGGGTCACTAATTTTTCATCAGGTAAGGCTTGCCCATTTGCGTGAAGGTGGTCAGGTAACTACAGAATTACTAGCTGAACATGATGGTGCAATCCATAAGGTTGCTTTTGAGCCTAGAAATCCCCATGTTCTTTATAGTGCTGGTGAAGATGGTCTAGTTCAGCATGTGAGTGTAATTTGCTTCTTTACGTTTTGGCAAATTTCATATACATGATTCTGATGCAGTTTGCTTGCTCCCAGTTTGATCTTAGATCCAAAAATTCAACAAAGCTCTTCATATGTAGATCGTTTAGGAGAAGAACAACTTATACATCGTTTGTCAGTCTCATGGCTATTTCAGTAGACCCAAGAAATCCAAACTGTCTTGCAGTTGCTGGTGCTGATGACTATGCACGGGTGTATGACATTCGCAAGTACAAATGGGATGGATCAACTAATTATGGTCTTCCGTGTGAAAATTTCTGTCCTCCGCATCTGATTCATCACGCTGAAGGGATAACAGGATTGTCTTTCTCTGATTCAAGTGAGCTGCTGGTCTCTTATATGAATGAATATATTTATCTCTTTCAAAAGGATCAAGGTCTGGGTTCAAATCCCATCTCCTGGCTTTCTGATAGCTATCCAGATGATAACTCCAATTCAGTTCCAATATCTACTTCCAACTTGAGCCAAGGGCTTAAGGTGTATAAAGGGCATCGTAACAGAAAGACCGTGAAGGGTGTGAATTTCTATGGACCTAATTGTGACTATGTAGTTAGTGGATCTGACTGTGGTCGCATATTTATTTGGAGAAAGAAAGATGGGGTACTTTTACGTGCTATGGAAGGAGATAAACATGTGGTGAACTGTATTGTATCTCACCCTCATACCACCATGCTTGCAAGTTCTGGAATTGAGAAAGACATAAAGATCTGGGTTCCTAACACAACGGAACCTTTCAAACCAGTAAATCTAGATAAGGTAAATATCATACAAGTTACATAATCTTTGTCGTTACCATATTGAACTGATGTGTTAGAATAGACTGGAATGCTTACAATTCCTTGTTGATTGTATTGTGAACTTGTTCTCAATCAAGCATCGTTTCCTTGTTATAGCTTCTTGGAAATACTTGACTCAATTCTGTAGCAGGCTAATTTATCTGGAGAAAAGATCTTTGTTATTTGAGATTTCTTTTGTTTGTTATTAACTGAGCGTTGACTTCATTTTTCAGAAAGACAGTGAGGATGACGACGAGGAGGAGGATGACGAAGGTAAAGATCTGGAAGATGATGATGACTCTTTTGATTCTGATTTCAGTGATTGTGATGATGACACTGGGGAAGATGTCGTCAGCGATGATATTAGTTCCGATGATGCTGACCTGGACTACTATGTTCATTTCAACAATTCGCCGTAATAGCCACCCAGATTTGGACAATAAATTACCAAGTTTAAAGTAACCGGTCAGCATTCGTAAACTGTCGGTGCAAAGCTAGCTACGCAAGTATAAGCAATGAACAGAAGATCATAAATCTCAAGTGTATTTACCTTAAAATGTCCAGTATGAAATATTAGAAGGTTCTAAACGTACATTTTACAGGGTTTGTAAATTTGTAATTAACGCAGGCGATGGAGTCTACATTTGCCGCATGTAATTAGTCTGACATTTTCCTGATTTGAACATCATCTGCATGTGAGCCAGTGGCGCACATTCTGTGGTGGCTTCACTAGTAAGTATTGAATTTCATTTTGCCCTGTGTAGCTAAAATTAAGGGATTGAGACTTCAAATTTCCTCAGTATATGTGACTACATGATGGGTGCCGATCTCATTGGCTAAGAGGATATCTAATCATAATTTGTAAATCACCAAGGACATAAATCTTGAAGTGGGTGATAGAATTATATTATGTTTATATTTTTCAATTTATTTTATTGATTGATGAAAAATTTATATATTATTTGATGGTCATCTTCCAGATTAATCCGATCGCAAGATAGATTAGATGTATGGATGGTAGGTAGATTTTTATGAGAAAAATTTTTGTCTCCAATGGCCCTCTGTCCCTATTTAATTCATCGGTGATGTCGATGAGTCTTTCGATCATCGATCGGACACCACCGACAACCTTCAATCATTGTCCCGAACAAAATTATACCCTAAAGGATATGGTGAACCCGTCGAGGATCGTCGTAATTGCGATCTCGCCGGATTCACCGTCGAATCGGCGAGATCACAATTGCGACGATCTCAACCAATTCACTGTTCTTCCAGGATATCGTTTGATTCGGGACGACGATCGAAAACTAATGATAGTGTCCGATCAGCGATCGGAGGATTCGTCGGTCATCGCTGACGAGTTCAAGACACGAGGATACGGGATCTCGGGACAGAGGATCCCGTTTGGATTTTTATACCGGCATCACGAGGCACAAAACTTGACACGTCAGCCGTTCGGACTAGATATTGAACATGAACGAATGGAAGTTTTAGGGGGGAAAAAAAAATCTGCCATCGCCACTGGACAGGATCTACCTCATCCACCACTTGCCAATAGCAGCGAAGCTTACGAGATAACGATAACCCTTCGGCCGACATTAGCCACACAAATAAACGACGCTGTGATCTATAAATTAATAATCCGACACTCTTCCCTTGATTCCCTGCTTCAAATCGCGGTAACATTGCCATGGCCAGCCTCACCTCTGCAGCAGCTACTGCCCCTTCCTTCGCCGGTCTCAAGGCCGCCGCCCGAACCTGCGCCGGCGGCGGCAGGAGAACGACCCAGCCGATGGTGGTCCGGGCGTCGCTGAGGGATGCCGCGGGCTTGGCTGTGGTCGCGACGGCGGCGAGCGCGATGGTAGCGGCGAGCAACGCGCTGGCCTTCGACGTGCTGCTGGGTTCCGACACCGGAGAGCTGGCGTTCGTGCCCAACAGCTTCTCGGTGGCGTCGGGGGAGACGATCGTGTTCAAGAACAACGCGGCGTTCCCGCACAACGTCGTGTTCGACGAGGACGAGATCCCGAAGGGGGTCGACGCCGGGGGCATCTCAATGTCAGAGGAAGACCTGCTCAACGCGCCGGGGGAGACCTACTCCGTCACCTTGAAGGAGAAAGGCACCTACAGCTTCTACTGCTCTCCCCACCAGGGCGCCGGCATGGTCGGAAAAGTCACCGTCAATTAGAAAAATGAAGGGAAAAAAATGATGAAGCTTACACGCTTTCAGTACTCTTTTGTATGAGTCGCCGGCCGGTGATGAATATTTATGTATCTTTCTGCATGTTGTCTCAATTATAAGGTTTTGATTTTTGCCAATATAATCGATAATTGTAACGATTACAACAACAACACCAACAAATGAATCTAATATCTCAAAAAGACAGGGCAAGTAGCCAATAGATTCACATCGACATTCCTTACTACATATAGAATATTCATGACAAAATTGTATTCGTTTATGTAATTGATCAGGTAAATGGTATCACAAGTGGCCATACTGATACACTATTTTTTTTTCCTTCCGAAACTATACTTTCAAAGGTATTATTATTATTTTAAAAAAAAGGATCTTCGTTTGACCAAAAATCCAAAGTTGTTTTAATGGGTAATGTATATAAATTGATTTCTTTCCAGAATTCCTATATTTGTCTAGAGATAATTACAGATAATAATACCCACTCTTGATGTTAATATGTGAGTATTATAATACTTATTAAAGATGATTTATATTTGGCTGACATGAAGCACGGTCGGTATCAGCTGCTATGGGCACGGTTGTGTCACTGGACATGGCCTAGCCGTGTCTGGTGCCCTGTGTTAGAGGTATCGATAAATTGCGGGATTTTAGATTTACTTGGTATTTTGATTCAAATATCATGTATGACTTGAACAGTATGAAGAGGATCGTTGTAACTTTAAATCTAATTCTAACAGAGAGTTCTTGGCTATTTGTAAAGCAGGCACATCGTCAAATCACGACAATTCATTGTCTTCTCTTCTTTCTCAATTCTTCTTCCTCTTCGATTTCTTCTTCTTCGATGATTCTTCTCGTTTATTGCGTGATCTCAATAACTAGTATCAAAGCCAAGACATCATATCTGAAACCTTTTCTGCAAAATTCAATATGTTGAAATTCAAAAGAACTATTTCAATTAGTGCAGCAGAGGAGGGTTAAAAATCTAATAGTGCAACAAGGCATGGTCAAGGTGCTAGGCGAAAAGAAATCAGAAGCGATGGAAAGGTTAGAATGAGAGGAACTATAAGGGAAGGCGATAGCAACAATCAGACTTTATCTAATTGATAACGTGACACATTATAGACGAGGAATCATAAGTGACAGTTTAGCAGAAATTGGAAAGCCTTTAAATGTCCAAGTCGTTGACGAGCAAGCTCTATCTTAAGAAGAAATTGTTTTAAGATGTAAGAGGGCACAAATCTTAGTCAGCATATCAACATCTTCAATTAGATTGTAAGTGATCTGAAATGGATTGATGTAAAAATCAAAGATGAAGACAAGGTGCTGATATTATTGAATTCTTTGCCGTCATCTCCTATGCACGAAAATTTAGTTACACAACCCTAATGTGGAGAAAGAAAACCCTAAAGCTAGAGGAAGTCACATGTGTTTTTTTGGATTTCATCAGCGGAAGAAAGCTTGTGATGAGACATCTCAAGTGAAGGGCTCATGGTGAGAGGTAATCGAAATGTGGTAGAATCAAGACTTAATATGGTCGTGTCACTCCCTGAGGGTATACTTGTCCGTAAGACCGGACAATACCTCCTGATGACAATATAGGAAATAACCGATACAAAACCAATTAAAACCAACATAAATACCAATGCAATATAAAATCACTAAGGGATCAAAAGAGAAGAGAGAGGGGGTGGTAAATCTCGTTCATTATAAAATTTCTTTTCTTTTCATAAATCAAAGTAAAGTTGAAGCAGAATAAAGAAAGATAAACATATAAAAACACAAGTTATTTTTTTATTTGATTCATAGTCCAGCAACTACTACTCCAAGGCTCACAATCCTTGATCATTTTACAATAGCCAATTTACTAAAGTTCTTCTCTACAAAAACTTTCAAAGAAGAAACAAACTCGTATAATGAATGGGGGGATAGTAACAACACTACTATCTCCTTAAATTTAAATGGAATTAGTAAATGAAAATGCACTGACAACTTAAGATCGAATATAAGCTCAGGTTATTGGAGAGCCTCTTGGCGTAGTAGGAGTAGCACTTGCACATGAAATACATTATACACTCCAATTAGTGAAGGTGACAACGCAAACACATACACCACTGAGTCAACTCGTTCAAGTAGATGAAAGGGCCCAGACTTGCAAATCTAGGGTCCTAACTTGTACCGAACCAAGTTAACTCATGTGCAAGTATGACTTGTGCGCGCCGAATGTCGAAGGACAAAATTTGTCCAAGTGAGTGAACCAATGATTCTGTAACCTATTAGAGATAATGGCATACGATTGTCATTAAACCCAACATTGAATGACCATAACTTGGTCATTCATTACAATTTGGGGTGAGCGCCCCTATAAAAGGAGGCCATGAGCAAAAGCAAAAGATATAGAAAAAGAGCAATAAGAAATCTCCACCCATCTGTGTTTTCCCTCTCTCTCATCCTCTCTGCGGTGCCGTCGAGCTCTAGCTCGATCTCGACCCCGGTTGTCATCGGTTTTGCGGCTGGCGGGGTTGTGATCCTCTTGTTGCTCAACTTCGTATGTGTTTTTTATGGAGAAAGAAGCGCAGGTCGCCGCCGTCGATGACCCATTACTATGGAGCTCCACCGCCACCTCTGATGACAGGGAAAGGTGATAGCTATGGTGAATATTGGCCAGCGGATCATGTTGTAAAGCTCCCTCTGAGATCACTACCTCCTCCTCCATATGCTTCCCGTCCACCACGCTCTCCAAACCATTTGCCACCTCCACCGCCTATGATAAATAGTAGTGGAGGTTCTGTGTCCAACCAGTCTGTTTATGAGAGTCCACTACCTCCACCATCTCCAGGTGTTGTCCTTGGATTCTCCAAAAGCACTTTTACTTTGAAGAATTGTCTATGGAAACAAATGGTTTTTTTGATGCAAATCTCCTTGGACAAGGTGGTTTTGGTTTCGTACATAAAGGAGTTCTTCCAGATGGCAAAGAAGTTGTAGTAAAACAATTGAAAATAGGAAGTGGGCAAGGTGAACATGAGTTCCAGGCAGAGATGGAGATCATCAGCGGCGTGCATCACAAACATCTTGTTTCATTAGTTGAATACTACATTGCAAGAGGCAAGAGGCTGTTTGTCTAAGAATATGTTCCTAATAATACATTGGAGTTTCACTTGCACGGGAGAGGCAGACCAACCATGGAATGGTCCACACGATTAAAAAATTTGCTTTGGGTTCTGCCAAAAGATTGGCATATCTTCATGAAGACCGCCACCCGAAGATTATTCACCGTGATATTAAGGCATCCAATATTTTTCTCGATTACAAGTTTGTGGCAATGGTTGCGGATTTTGGGCTTGCTAAGTTTGCTTCTGATAATAACACCCATGTTTCCACAAGAGTCATGGGGACCTTTGGGACTCTGATTTGATATGAGCATTGAGATATGAGATCTATTTGGATACGATCGACATATAAGGCGGGTACTTCTTCCTTGTTTCCTGTAGATTCGTTTACCTTAAATGCATGGTTATTTTATTATCTGAGTAGGTTGTTTTATCTTAAATCTATTTGTCTTGTTTACTTGCTTGATACTTATTCTTGCTTGACCTTTGAGTAGTAATTCAAATTGTTCAATTATACAGTCTCATCTCTTGGTTTCTTATCTAAAATGTACCGTGTGTACGCGTGTACTGTAAATTAATCATTTCACCTATCTAGGGTTTTATTGGCATTAGATAAACCCTACTCAGTAGATTAGTGCATGTTTATTTACCATGGTATTGATTGTGTTTCACATATGTTTACTTACTTTGGTATTATTTGTGTTTTTGTATCGTATAGATGCATGATTTTTGGTTTGATTGAGGTGGTGCATATTAGTGTCATGCATCATAGCATTCAGGTCGACGACCACAGGCTCCCTCGTGGTTGAGACGGGTCGTTGGATATATTTTCCTGTTGTGTCATGCTCAGTTGGAGTTGTGTGCAAACAGTTGATACTCCCTAGGTGTTTGAAGTCCCTCAGGTGTTTCGGGATTTTTCATATCAGGGCCACAGTTGTTGTGGTGTATTTACATAACCCCAGGTGCTTGGCGCTTGTATCTAGTCCACTCAATCTACCCAATGTAGCGGTGATTGGTGTGTGTACAATACAGGTCATGACATCATGAACATATTATGCATTGCGCATTTGCTTGTATTTATTGCACTTGTTTGAGCTATGATTGTTGTATTTGATTGACATGCATATACAATTATGATTTGCATTTTATTATATGATCTAAATCTGTTCGGCAACATTAGCTATTTATGAAGGTGTTAGGGGGGATTTCTGATTTTGCCTCCTACTTGTTACATGGTTTTCAAGTATGTTTTATTTGTATAGATGCATTTTATTTACGTTCTTTATTCCGGAGACTATATACCCTTTGCTGTCTTTATGCTTGTTTTACCCTTTTTACATATCATGCATTTATCTGTTCTTATACCCGCAGAGTTCACCCGGAACTCACCATCCCTCGTTCTTTTTGTTTCAGGTAGTCGATAGCTATGTCTCGTGCCGCCAAGAGAGAATCCAATTGCCAGTTCCCCAATCTTGAGTTGGTTCTTTCTGTTTTTAGTACTTTCATGTTATTTTTATCGTATTGGTGTCGTTTTGATTTTGTTATTATTTTGGATGGTATTTGACTTTTCGTTAGGCGTGTATTTAATTGCTTCCATTTGATTTTGATTTGTTGTATTTTAGTTTATGAAAATTTATGTATTTTGAATATCATTTATTATGTAAATTGTTTAACTGCGTGGTTGTGGTATTTTCTTTTATTTATGTTTGTGTAAATGTCAGTCGAGTGTGGCTGAGCTTTATATATGTGGAGTGATGCATGTATAAGTTTCAGATTGTTCGCCGTACAGGGGAGATGCTGCCCGATTTTCGAGCGAGCGCGGGCCTTTGGGGCGTGACAGTAGATCCTTAGTGGTCTGTCAATGTCATCAACGATATGCAATGCTGTGATGAAGTTCCGCAGCCAAATCCCGTGATTGGATGTTTCATAGTATGCTACCGATTCTTCCTCCATAGTAGAAGTGACTACTAGCGTCTGCTTGACGCTCTTCCATGATATAGCCCCTCTAGCAAGCATTAAGATATAGTCTGAAGTGGAACTCCTTCTATCTAAACATCCAGCAAAATCGAAGTCTGAATAACCAATCACCTCACGATGATCTGACCTCCGATACGTGAGCATGTGTCTTTTAGTACTTTGTAAATACCGTATCATTCTTTTACTTGCTTTCTAGTGTGACGGTCTTTGGTTATTAAGATATATGCCTAACATCCCAACTATAAATGTTATATCTGGTCGAGTGCAAACTTGTGCATACATGAGAGTACTTCCCACTGCTGACGCATATGGGAATTGTTTCATCTCTTTTATTTCAAGTTCAAGTCGTGAACACTGCTGCAAATTGAACTTGTCACCTCTTGACATAGGTGTGTCACCAGATGTACAATTTTACATGTCATACCTTATAAGCACCTTCTTCTTCTCAAATAGGCCTATTGTGAAAGTCTAAGAATGTCTCTTGAACGATCACGACATATCTGAATGTCTAGAATAAAAGATGTTTCACCAAGATCTTTCATTTCAAATTTACCAGATACAAATGACTTGGTTTCATACAGCATACAGCATACTCTTATTATTACTCGCAAGCAATATATCATCTACGTACAGAACAAGTATAACAAACTTGCTCCCATTGAACTTGACAAATATGCACTGATTAACGAGATTCTCTTTAAGTTCAAATGAGGTAGCAACTTGATCAAATTTTCGGTATCATTGACGGGACGCCTATTTTAATCCATAAATAGACTTCTTTAATCTACATACTAGGTGCTTTGAGTCTGAGGACTCAAAGTTGTCCGGTTGCACCATATATATATACTCATCTATGTCTCCATTGAGGAATGCAGTCTTTACGTCCATTTGATGTAGCTCTAAATCAAAATGAGCTACAAGTGTCATGATTACCCTAAGGGAGTCTTTCGTTGACACAGGTGAGAAAGTCTCTTTATAATCAATGTCTTCCTTCTGAGTGACTCCCTTGGCAACAAGATGAGCCTTATACCTTTTGATATTGTCCTTCGAATCCAGCTTGGTTTTAAATATCCATTTACAACCAACGAGTTTCGAACCTTCAGGTAATTCGACAAGTTCCCAAACGTCATTATCTATCATAGACTTCACCTCTTCTTGCATGACATTAATCCACCTTTCAGGATTAGAACATTGTTTGACTTCTTGGAAAGATGTACGATCATTTTCCAACCCTATATCAAATCATGCTCTTGGAGATAAACATAGTTATGAGTGTTGAGGCAATCTGTGGTCTGGAGTGATCACGTGTTTTGATATTTGGACAAAGAGTTTAAGTTAGGTTTACCCTTGTTATCTCATATGTGTATGTTGAGTGTGCAGGTTGTACAGGTTGCACATATAGATTTGACTGGACGACCTCAGTACGGTAAAGGGTGGCATGGAGACAAGTCGTGGGCTTGTGTGCGCACCTGAGGGACCTTGGAGAGAAGGGACGATGAGTTGATGGGCGCGGACTTCGAGGCATGCGTGAAGGATGGCATGGAGGCAAGCTGGAGGCTTGCGTGCATCTGAGGGACGGGAGCCGAAGATGAAGAGGGCACGAAGGCAATAGTCGAGGCTGCGGATGAGGAGTCAGTCTAGTCGTGAGGGTACGAGTGCTGTGTGATTGTACTCGGGAATTCCTAGGGTTTAAGTGCAGAGTGAAATGTACTCAGAAAGGGTAACCTTAGGTGGGTAAGTAGACCAGTCGACTGGCCTGGGGGCAGTCGACTGGTAAAACTCACAGAAGGGTTCTGGCCGAGGGGCAGTCGACTGGTAGGTGGCTAGTGAGTTGGCTGAGAATTTGAACGTTGGGGTGCAACGGTTGAATTTCAGTGGCACCAGTCGACTGCCCTGGGGGCAGGCGACTGGTAGCGAGGGTTTCAGCCTGAATCCTATTTAAAGCGGACTTCGTGGTGGCTGAGATTCTTGACGAAACTCGCTTGGGTAAAGTGAGTTAGTAGTCTTTTGTGCCCAGATCTTGTCAAAGTGTTTGTGGTGAGGTTTCTCCACCCACAAGGAGCGACGAGGGCTAGCCGGAGGTTATCCGGAGATTGATCCACCGATGGATTCTTGGATTAGTCACTCGTCCGGGGTGGATACCAAGTAAATCTTCCGTGTTAGCATTGGTTAGTATTTATTTTATTGTTTTTATTGTATATTCCGCTGTGCAACTAACCGTGTAGGAAGAAAGGGGTTCGAAAATCACTATTCACCCCCTCTAGCGAACACGATCGATCCATCAGTTGGTATCAGAGCGAAGGACCGCTCGTGATTGGACTAACCGCCAAGAAGAGCAAAAGCTAGAGGGAAGAACATGGAAGACAAATTCGGGGACTATATCTACACTCCGCTGGCCTACGACCATGAAGATTTTGGGTATTGAAAGTCACGGATGGAGACATGGTTCGGAATGGAGTGGGACCTTCGGATTGTGCTTGAAGAGCCTTTCGAGATTCCAAAGGATAACCACGGGAAGAGGCTTAGACCTAGATATTGGAATCAAGAACAAGAAAATCAATCCATAGCGAATAAAAAGGTAATTGACATATTGCTTAATACATTGCCTATTAATGTTTTGAATGGTGTAGGAGCATACAAAAATGCACACGAATTGTGGATCAAAGTAGAAGAATTTCATAAAAACCCTACACGAGGTCAAATAGTGGAAGAACCCGAGAAAGTGAACTCGATAGCCCAAGAGGAGGAAGAATTAAATGAAAGATCATCAACCTCCTCAAGAGAAGAAGAGGAGGTATTGATTTCAAGGATTGAGGGGGAGGAGAGACCTTCGTCTATACCGGATCAAGAGGAGGCATCCACATCATCAAAGGTTGAAGAAGAAGCTCTAACCTCCACCAAAGCAAGAGCCAAGGACCATATCACATGCTTTGGGTGTAATGAAAAGGGGTACTACAAGGACAAGTGCCCGAAAGGTAAAAAGAAGGTAAAATCTACACTCATTTCAAGTTCTTTTAAATCTAACATGAGTTGTAGGAATGGAGGAGCTCAAGAAAAGAAGAAGAAAATCCGATGCTTCACGTGTGGAGAGCTAGGGCACTACCACACCAAGTGCCCTAGAAAAAGAGAATTAAAGAAAATGGAGCATCTGAGGAGATGGGAGAAGGAAGAAAAGAAGAAGCAAAGATCACATCAAGGAGGGACTACAACGGTAAGGGAGGTAATCCCTAACTCTAGATTTAAATGCAACTCAAATTCTAGTTCCTCCATGAATGTTAAAAATAGGACAAATCATCCCTCTATGCATGCTTGTGTTAATGAAAAATACTTAATGGTGCATAACTTTGAATTTAGATACAATGATAGAACTAGGAGTAACAAGGTGGACCAAAAATCTAAGAAAAGCATGCATCATGATAGACCTAGGACCTTTGTATCTAAGGATCATGACACTAATCCCAAGAAGGGAAGGAATGTACCTAGAAAGGAGGTTAGGTCTAGGAATATCGAAGATGGACATATGGGTTCTAGGGTTAGAACTCTAGAAAGGGAAAATCAATCCTTGAGGGCAAGGCTTGATACATTAGAAAAGGTTCTAGAAAGATTCACGGTTGGATCTAAGGGCTTAGACATGGTGTTGGGTAGTTTGAAACCCAACTATGATAGATCGGGTTTGGGATACCGATCTAAGGCCTCCAAGGAAAATGAAAAGAAATATACTGGGGAAGCATATAATGGCAAGGAGGGTAAATCTAAGAATGGCAAGAGGGTGTCATCAAAAGATAGAAATGGTGACTTAACCAAGGACAAGGTGTCCAAGGTTAAAAAGGGTCATTTTGTAGGCCAAGAATCATCGGTGGCACACCGGTGTGGTCTAGTGTGGGTTAAGTCACCTAGGGAGGTGGCTAAGGCTCAGAGCTCAAGGGGAAGTTCTAGGAGCCTTTGGGGTCCATGGTAAATAGATCTCAAAAGTTTCTCTCCTAGGAAATTAGGTGAAATGTGTCAAAAGGGATTGGAAGACTTGGGTAAGTCTTAACCCTAGGTTTTGGCACATTCAAAAGGAAATTAAGGAGAAAAAGATGAAAATGAGGTTATAATTGACAAAATTAGGTTTTAATGGTCAAATATCATGTACGTAATTCAATGATAGAAATGACTTATGATCAAGGATAAGAGGATACATTAAGGAGAAGTCAAAATTAGAACTTTTGGGATGAGTTTAAATGACATATTTTAGAGAAAGTTGAGTTTCGTGCCAAACTTGGGATCCAGAGTACATTTGTTTGGAAACGTAGTAGACATTGACCCCACAAATCTCCCCACGAAATTTCATAATTTTTGGAGATTTGTGGAATTATTTAGGCATTACTGAAATTGGGCTGAAAAACCTGAAATTCAAGTATCAGTCGACTGCCCTGGGGGCAGTCGACTGGTCTCAGCCCAAAAACATTCTGTGAGTTTTGGGAGTCCAGGGCAGTCGACTGGTCTCAGCCCAAAAATATTCTGTGAGTTTTGGGAGTCAACTGCCCCAGGGGCAGTCGACTGATTCATCAGGATTAAAGAAAAATGACTATTGGATGGTAGAATATAATGTCTAGATTAAGATCATTGGTTATATTCCTTGAACAAGGGGTTGTCTCATGTTTTATTGGTGATTGTATGAAATGAGACTATATGAATATAATGAATAATTCAAGGAAGATTGATAAGTTTCCCTAGGTATCTAGGACTTAGAGGTAAAAAGGGAAAATTGAGGACAATGCCTTATGTAAATTATAATGATAAGCCTTAGCAAACACAAGGAATTATAGATGGATTTGAAAATTGATACAAAATACAAATCTTTTGTGAAATTTGGAAGTTGTACCAAAAGTCGAGCACATTTATGGTTTTCATGGAATCATACTTTTCTAGGATAAGGTATATCCTAACAAATGTGCTTGCAAACCTTTTAGATTTTTTAAAAAATGTTGGTGAGTTCTTATTGGCACTAGGAAAAATGTTGCTTGGGAGTAATCCTTTAATGGTGGCCAAGGGAGAAGAACTTGGTTGTTAGGTTGGGTAGAACCTAATTTGAGTCTATGATGTCAAGTTGGGTAGAACTTGACCTTGGAAAATGGGGGAGGTTGCCCCCTTGTTTGCCTTGATTTTCATAAGAAACTTTTGGATTTTGTGTCAAACTTGGGAATGATGATAGATATATTGTGGAATGTATTTTTCCAAGTAGGTATAGGTACCATAATGTTCTCCACAAAATTTGAAAATTTTTGGAGAATTGTGGAATTTCTGGTGCATTTCTGAAATTGGCCAGAAACATTTGATAATCATAGTATCAGTCGACTGCCCAGGGCTGATTTGTGTATCAGCAGCTGGTTTGGTGTCCAAATGATAGGAAACAAGTGTATGGGGGTTTAATACACTGTGTTTAGGATCATTAGGGATTGAAAGAACCAATAATTGGGATATTGTTGGATTCTTTTTTATGTTAGGAAAAGGGGGAGAAGTTTGGGTTTAAGTTGGGAAACCAAACAAACCTTTGCAAGAAACCCTAGGTTTAGGGGGAGCTGAGTTTAAGGGGGAGCATGGTTGCTTCATTCTTAGCATAAGGGGAACCTTGGAGAGGTTCTTAAAAAATCTTTGTAAGTCCAGTGTAGAGGGAGCTTTGGAAAAGCTTTAAAAACCCCGTTTTGGTGAAAAGTCCTAACTTGGAGTGTTAGGTGTGTAAAAGTCTGAGCTTGGAGGGCTAAGTGTGAGAAAATCCTAACTTGGAAAGTTAGGTGTGTAAAAGTCCTAGCTTGGAGGGCTAGGTGTGAGAAATTCCTAACTTGGAGGGTTAGGTGTGAAAAGTCCTAACTTGGGAAGTTAGGTGTGTGGGGAGCCTTGGGATAGGTTTTAAAAAGCCTATTTTGGAAAAATTCTAACTTGGAGGGTTAGGTGTAAGATGCCTTGGATATGATCCATTTATGCATTGCATATGTATTTGCTTAGCATGGTTTTTGCTATTGACTACTATCTTGTTTCCCTAACTTAAACGTATTGTCAAACATCAAAAAGGGGGAGATTGTTGAGGCAATCTGTGGTCCGGAGTGATCAAGTGTTTTGATGTTTGGGCAAAGGGTTTGAGTTAGGTTTACCTTTGTTATCTCATATGTGTATGTTGAGTGTGCAGGTTGTTCATGTTACACATATGGACTTGACTGGACGGCCTCAGTACGGTGAAGGGTGGCATGGAGACAAGTCATGGGCTTGTGTGCGCACCTGAGGGACCTTGGAGAGCAGGGACGATGAGCTGATGAGCGCGAGCTTCGAGGTATGCGTGAAGGATGGCATGGAGGCAAGCTGGAGGCTTGCGTGCATCCGAGGGACGGGAGCCGAAGATGAAGAGGGCGCGAAGTCAATAGTCGAGGTTGCGGATGAGGAGTCAGTCGAGTCGTGAGGGTACGAGTGCTGTGTGATTATACTCGGGAAATCCTAGGGTTTGACAGCGGAGTGAAATGTACTCAGAAAGGGTAACCTTAGGTGGGTGAGTAGACCAGTCGACTAGCCTGGGGACAGTTGACTGGTAAAACTCACAGAAGGGTTCTGGCCGGGGGCAGTCGACTGGTAGGTGGCTGGTGAGTTGGCTGAGAATTCGAACGTTGGGGTGTAACGGTCGAATTTCAGTGGCACCAGTCGACTGCCCCCAGGGCAGTCGACTGGTAGCGAGGGTTTTAGCCCGAGTCCTATTTAAAGCGGACTTTGTGGTGGCTGAGATTCTTGATGAAACTCGCTTCGGTAAAGTGAGTTAGTAGTCTTTTGTGTCTAGATCTTGTCAATGTGTTTGCGGTGAGGTTTCTCCACCCACAAGGAGCGACGAGGGCTAGCCGGAGGTTATCCGGGGATTGATTCACCGACGGATTCTTGGATTAGTCACCCGTCCGGGGTGGATACCAAGTAAATCTTCTGTGTTAGCATTGGTTAGTATTTATTTTATTATTTTTATTGTATATTCCGCTGTGCAACTAACCGTGTAGGAAGAAAGGGGTTCGAAAATTGCTATTCACCCCCCTCTAGCGGACACGATCGATCCATCAATGAGAATTCGTGCTTCTCTGTTCCCTTGTGCATCGCCTTAAGGGCACTTGTATTTGAGGTGGTTGAGGTACTTGCTCATCAATATGAGGCAATACTTCAATTTTAGCGTTAAACTCCTCCAATTGCATTGGAGATGTTATGCGAATATCTTAGTTCACTACGCTCACTGGATGTGCAATATCCATAATATGTGGTGTGGTAACCATACTACTACTAATCGCACTAGTAATGGTCATAAGAGGATCGCCAATGTTTTCCTCAAAAGATACTTCCCTGATTTTATCGCTCCCACTATCCTCAATAAATTTGGCGTTTCCCGTTTCGAAGAAAGATCTATTAGAGGGATCATAAAATTTATACTCCTTTGATTTTTCAGAGTAACCTACAAAATTGCAGCTAGCAGTTCTTGAGTTCAGTTTCTTTTCATTAGGCTTGTAAGGCCGAGCCTCAGCTGGACAACCCCAGATGTGTAAATGCCTAATGCTAGGCTTCGTACCCGTCCACATCTCGAATGGGGTTTTAGTTAGTATTTTACTGGTACTCTATTGAGTAGGTTGTTGGTGCAATCTTGGTTAGGTCAGGGTTGACCTAGGTTGACTAGGCTCGGGTGAGCCGATGTCTGATAAGCTTGGTGAGCTTATGTTTGGATGTTTCGATGTTTGATAATTATGTTTGAATGTCGGATGATGTCAAGTGGGTCAAGGTTGACTGGAGACTTGACTAGGTGAAGTCCAGGTGGATCGGGGAGATCGTACGCTGGCATGAGAAAAGACCTAGTGGGACTAGGCACACCTAGTGGGACTAGGTGAAGTCCAGGTGGATCGGGGAGATCGCACGCTGGCATGGGAAAAGACCTAGTGGGACTAGGCACACCTAGTGGGACTAGGTGAAGTCCAGGTAGATCGGGAAAATCGTACGCTGGCATGAGAAAAGACCTAGTGGGACTAGGTGAAGTCCAGGTGGATCGGGGAGATCACACGCTGGCATGGGAAAAGACCTAGTGGGACTAGGTGAAGTCCAGATGGATCGGAGAGATCGCATGCTGCCAAGATGGAAGTCTACCGAGAGACTAGACCTAACTCGAGGGTTAGGCGAATCTAGTTGGGAACTAGGTTAAGTCCGAGCTGGGAGCTAGGCAGTAGAAATCCAGGTTAGTCAAAGGGGTTGATCGGACACTTGGTAGGGAACCCTAGACTTGTGAGCACAAGTTAGGTCAGACTTAATCGATTGGGTAATCGATTAAGAGAGTTTGTGGCGAGAATAGAAGGTGGCTGAATCGATTGAGTAATCGATTCAGCATTCCCTTAATCGATTGGTCAATCGATTAAGGTGTCTCTTGATCGATTGGGGTAATCGATCACTGAGGTTTGCGCGAGAGAACAGAGAGGCTCTGAATCGATTGGGTAATCGATTCAGGACACTGGTAATCGATTGGCTGATCGATTACGGTTCGAAAACTAGCCGTTGAACGACTAATTGTGACGTGGTAATCGATTGGGTAATCGATTCAGAAACCCTAGGCGTCAGGTATAAGGGTTTTCGCGCAGGTTTTGAGCCACAACACTTCTCCCCTTCTTCTCCTTCATCAGTGTCATCTCAAGGGAAGCCTTGGAGGATATTTCTGCTGCATTTCCAAGGTTTTAGAGGCAATCACAAGCTTGAAGATAGCAAGGAAAGCAAATAAAGCTTATTCATTGTAAATCTTGTAAGATTTCATTTGTGCTTTGCTTTGTATTCTTGTTGTATCTTTGTGAAAGCTTGTAAGAGGTTTCTCCACCTCAAGGAGATCTTTCATAGTGTATGAGAGAGTGAGGAGAGTGGATCCTTAGATTAGTCACCCGGCCGGGGTGGATACCAAGTAAATCCTTTGTGTTAGCGTTTGCTTGAAGTCTTCCGCCGCGACAAATCATCTACAAGCAAATCGGAGCTAATCACCCCCCCCCCCTCTAGCTCGTCTATCGGTCCCAACAAGTGGTATCAGAGCAAGGTTGCTCTTCTTTGGACTCATCGCCAAGAGGGCAAGAGCTAGAGGAAGAAGAAGAAGTTGGAAGAAACCCTAATATCAAGAAGTTATCATCAAGAGGGTTCAACTTCAAAAAATGGAGTTCGACTATGACACCCGGGCACCTCCACCATTCGACAAGGCAAATTTCAATCTTTGGAAGTCAAAGATTGAAAATTACTTCATGATGGAGATAGAGCAATGGTTTGCTCTAATGGAGGGTTTTGAAGCTCCAACAAGCACCAAAGGAAAGCTTCTCAAGAAAAGCAAATGGAATGAGGAGTAAATCAAGAGATGCGAGACCAATGACAAAGTGACCAAGTTATTGGTCAATCTTTTGCCAAGAAACATCTTGGACAAGATTGGAGAATTCAAATATGCCAAAGAGCTTTGGAGCAAATTGGCAAAGCTTCATGACGATCCCTCCACTCTACCAAATCAAGACAAATCCGAAGAGGGAGATTCATCAAGTGAAGAGGACTCAGAAAGTGAGAGATTCTCAACATCCGGGGAGGAAATTCAAGAAGCATTGGCCGAGGAGGAAAAGGAAGAAGTCTCCACCTCTAGGATTGAGGTGGAGAAAAGGTCATTGACTCCGAAAGAATAAGAAGTATCTACTTCCGGATCAAGTGAAGAGTCATGCCACACCCCAACAAGCAAAGGTATAAACATTTCAATTTGTAAAAATAAAGATCATATCATTTGCTTTGAGTGTAGGGAAAAAGGACGCTATAAGAGTAAGTGTCCCAAATTGGTCAAGAAGAAGGTGCAAGTGGCACCCAAGACCAAGGAGAAGCCAGAGGAAGTCGGCCCCAAAGTAAAGAAGGATAAGAAGCACATTGTGCGCTTCTCATGCAAGGAAAAGGGACATTATCGGAATCAATGTCCAATGGGGAAGGATCCGACCAAGTCAAAAAGGAGGAGCTCAAATCAAGGGGGAGCCTCCAAGAACAAGACTAAGGTACCATTAGGTAATGGTATTTATTTAAATCATGATAATACGCATGCTATAAATAATTTTTATCATTTTAATGCAATTTATCATGAACATAGGAGGCATGAGAAACCTAAGGAAAACTATAGAGCCTTCCATGCTAGGACTACCACATCTAAGGATAGGGAACAAATTAGAAATTTCCAAGGTAGACCTACCCAAAACAAGGCCAAAAAGAAAAATCACCAAGGCAATCTTAGAAGACCAAGCCTTGATGAGGTAATGATTGAAAATCAAGTTTTGAGGTCAAAACTTGATAAATTGGAAAAATCCCTTAAGAAAATAGAAAATCTATTTAAGGGATAAAAAATTCAAAACCTAGAGCTAGGAAATCATGGACCTTCTAGAAGCAAGAAGGGTTTGGGATACAAACCCAAAACCAAGGATGATGGTCCATCTTATCATAGAGTTCCATATAGGTATGGAATTCAATCTAGGGCAAGGAGTCGAGCCAAGGTCACAAGGGAAGCCATCCCTAGAGTTTGTTGGATCGAGAGAACCGATAGAGGGGGGGTGAATATCGGAAATCGTTTTTCGGAAAAACTTAGAGCAAGTACGCAGCGGAAATTAAGAAAACAAAATCACACAGAGACACTATCGATTTTACTTGGTTCGGAGCCTGGGTCGACTCCTACTCCAAGGCCCACGATCGTTGACCGTTTACTTTGGGCAATTCTATATGAGGCGCAATAATAGTTTACAAGGATTGATTTACAAATTCAGCACAGTAAACTAAATAATTAAGAAGACTCTTCTTTTACCGACGTCCGATTGTGGGTTGACCTTTTCCGGAGCAGCGGAACGTCGTTGGCTCGAGTTGGGCAGTTTCCGGAGTAAGACGAAAGAGCAGAAGAGCGTAGAAGCGTTGTGTTCGAGTTGTTGTTGGAAGCCTGGGCGTTGGGTGCTATTTATAGCACCTCGGGGCGCCCTGGACGTCGGGGGCACCCCCCCCCCCCCACGTGTCACGTGATCCGAGATTCGCTCGGTCAACCTCTATCCCACTCGAATAGGGATGAGGTTTGACACTGGGGGCACCCTGGACGCTGGGGGCGCCCTGCTTGACTCCTTCCGCACGGGCGTCTCGGCTGGATAAGGGTGATTGACTTCGCTGGCTTAGATGCGAGGCGCCTTGGCTGCTGGGGGTGCCCTGGGCACTGAGGGCGCCCTGGCTGCTGGGGGCGCCCTGGCTGCTAGGGGCGCCCCGGCCAGTATTCAGCCGAGGCTCCTTTTTGCTTCATTTGTTTCATCTTTACCTTGGGGCACCCTACTCAGCTGCTGCCTCACTCCATTGAGGCTCTCTGAGCTGCAGACACTCGTTCCTTTGGTCCTGCATTTAGGGTTAGTTCGAAAACAACATAAAGCAGTAAGTTGTTAGTTTTATACAGCCTTAGCTGTCTTGGTTCTGACTTTGGGTCTCCAAAATAGAGCCCTAGGTCGAACCGACGCCTACTGTTCCCTCGACGGGGAACGCGTCCTCACCTACTCCTCTCGGGAGAATGTACATGATGCCAACCGTTCCTCTGGTTGGACTTTTGCCTGGCGGTCCTTTGCCAGGTCATGGATACCGAGCTGTTCTTCGCCCAGTGCCTAGCATTCCTTCGCTAAGGCTTCAGTCCCAAGCTATCCTTCACCAGTTGCCTAGCAGTCCTTCGCTAGGGCTTGGATACTAGCAGTCCTTCGCCAGTTGCCTAGCAGTCCTTCGCTAGGGCTTGGATACTGGCAGTCCTTCGTCAGTTGCCTAGCAGTCCTTCGCTAGGGCTTTGTCTCTGCATACTTAGTGAATATTGTTAGATCACAAACAAACTTAATTTTGAATCCTTTGCCAATATCAAAACAAGGTTCGATATGGTGCTTCCTGCACCAACAATCTCCCCCTTTTTGATTTATGGCAACACAATTCAAAGTTAAGTAAAAAACATATAACAGTTAAGCAAGAGGGTTAAGACCAATAAAACATAGCAGTTCTGAACAGTCTAAAACCAATGTAATTTGAACAAAAAATTTTTGTTTTCATACTCCCCCTGAATTGTTGTGTTATAAAATACTTAACTTAACACTTAACTTTGACCTGAATCATTGTGTTATAAAATACTTAACTTAACACGTAACTTTGACCTGAATCATTGTGTTATAAAATACTTAACTTAACACTTAACTTTGACCTTCCTCCCCCTTTGACATATATCAAAAACAAACATGGTGAACAAGGTAAAGTAGAAAGTTTTTGCAAACCTAAATTTTGTTACAAAACTTTTACTTGGCTTTGCAAAAAGAATTTTACTTAGGCAAAATTTTGAAGCCAAATTTTCCTAACAAATGGTTCAACTTTGAGAATTGGGAGAAAATTTAAAAAACTTTGCTTGGAAATACTTTGTGTATTTTGAAAAACAAAATCTTTAGACAAGTTTTTCACTAAAACAAACATTTGCCAAAAATTAAAAAAATCTTTGCTCAGGCAAATTTTGTTTACTAAGGAAAAATCTACTTAGAAATATTTGCAAAAAGATGCTCTTAGAAATTTTTGAAGGCACACTTAGAAATTCAACTTTGCTAAGAAAAAGCTTTTGAAAAATATTTTGATTTTGAACAATTTGAGTTTTTTCTCTCCTTAGCTGTTTATTAATAAAGAAATATATTTTGAAAGAAGTTTTAGGAAAAAAAATTATGTATCAGAGCCTATGAGTTTTGAAAACATGAAAATACTTAATATAACTCTTAAAAGCCTAGCAAAAAGCTTAGATTGCACCAACAATACTCCACTTTGAAAGGTATTGTGCAATCTTGAAAAAAGATTTTATATTTATAGGCAAATCTTTAGAAAATTCACGTACTTAGAATACTATTGCTTTAGAAAAAGTATGAGTACTTTTGAAAGATATTATGTGATTTTTGAAAAATATAAGTACCTTTTTTTAAAAAAATATGCATTTTTTTGAAAAATATGCAAGTACAAAAAACAGATTGAACATTTTTGGAAAGTTTAAGTACTGGTTTGTGAAAAGTATTATGCATTTTTTAAAAAAATATAAGTACTTTTAAGAAAAAGTTTTAATATTATTTTCAAAAGTATTCTAAAGTCAAGCAAAATTTTGAAAGTGATAGTATATATAAGCAAACTGATTTAAAAGAATAGTATTTTGAAAGAAAATTTATTTATGTTTTCAACAGGATTTAAAAAGTGTAGTGCATGAAAACATATAAATTGAAAAATTATATGTCAGTTCAATAATTCTTTTAATTTAATCTCCCCCTGAGCTTGACTCAGTCCTAGGAAGCTTGTTGACTACAAGCGATCTTCCTCTTAGTCTTAAGGTTTGACTCAAATTATAAGAATTATCTAATAATTTTGAAAAAGAATAGTCAGAAATAATTTCTTTCGATTTAGACTCCCCCTAAATTTAATACTTCCTAGGAGTCCTTGTAGATCATGAAGTGGACCTTCCTCTGTGTCTTTAGGGTTTATTAAAATCAAAAGATAACAATCTTCTGAGTATGATAAGATAAATTTTTAAAGACATAACTTGAAATGATAGCACAGTTTTCGAAAATGATGATAATTTTTCAACGGGATAGTAATATCGAGGGTTTTTGAATAAGTTTTAAAGCATAAGTTTTTTTTTTGAAAAATCTAAATTTTTCGAAAAAGATTAAGAAGAACTCCCCCTGTATCCGACACAGTCTGTCTTTTATCTAAGTTCCTTAAGGGACTTCAGTGTTGACCAGGTTTACTAGGGTTTGACTATGTTGACTAAGGTTAACTCAGTTTATTAAGTTTGACCGATTAATAACTAAATCAAACAAACCTTAGATTCTATCTAAAATGTGTCTATTGTGATATTTAACATGAAATTCACTATTTTGAAAAAATATGGTGTAGTAAACTAAATTAATTTGCAAAATAGAGCTAAGTTTGAATAACTTTTGCACACCTGTTTATTTAAAAGGATAGTAAATTATGCTTTTAGGTCCTAGATGCCTCACCCGGTTCTACGTGGTCAAACATGTTAACCTTATGGGTTGTGTGAGACAAATATTTAATTTTAACAAAAAATGGTTAAATTTGAAACATTAAACCTTAGTTTTAAAAAAATAATTTTTGAGGATTTTGAAATTAATTAGAATTTTAACTTGAATTTTAAAAGTTAGTTAAATTAAATTTGAATGTTAGATAAATTAAATTTGAATTAGATTGAATTAAATTTAATTTATTAAGATTTGATTGAATTTAATTGATTTAATTGAATTTAATTGTTTAATTAAGATTTGATTAATTTGAAAGATTTAATTAAGATTTGATTAATTCGATTGATTTAATTAAGATTTGATTAATTTGATTGATTTAATTAAGATTTGATTAATTTGATTGATTTAATCAAGATTTGATTAATTTGATTGATTTAATTAAGATTTGATTAATTTGATTGATTTAATTAAGATTTGATTAATTTGATTGATTTGGTTGGGTTGGACTCAACTTTTAGGTCCTAAGCATCTTACCCATTTCTAAGTGACAAAACAGGATATCCTTAACTGTTTTGTGAGATGCATATTTTAATAGAAGGATTTATTTTGAAAAGGCCATGATTAATTTTGAAAAGTTAAATTAATTTTTAAACCCAATCTAAATTTGTTTTGAAAAGAGATATTTGAATCTAAAATTAACTGAAAATTTGTGTTAGATTCGAATGTAACAAAGAGTAAATTGAATTTGAATTTCAAAAATTGACTTCTAGGTCTTGGCAAGGCACAAGGCCTTCTTTGGCCGTAGCCTTATTGGATCATCAACCCTTTCCTAGACAAAGCCTTTTAGTGAAATTTCATCTTCAAAATTACTTTTTGGTAAATTCTGGTCTAACTAGTTTGGATTTTGGATCGGTAGCTTCGGCTAGTTTCACCAGTCTAAAGAGACCAAGTAGACTTGATGTTATTAGAATTGGTTTCCCTAACGTACTATCATCTCACCGCCACCCAATACTATGTTGTCAAATTTCAGTTAAGTTGGTTCAGTCCTTATACTAACCATTCCTAAATCTAAGCAAAAAAAAAAAAAATAAAAAGAAACACATAATTAAAGCAAACAATTGTCTAAGTAAAGTCACAATTGGAGTAATACTCCGGATTTTCGAAATCAGCAAGATTATGAATTAAATTTTCTAACTTATTGACCTTATGCTTTAGGGTTTCATTTTCTTGTTTCAATTTTCTGACATTTGTTTTAATTAAGTTACATGAATCAATCACATTATTCAAGGTAAATAACGGATTTTCAAATATTGTAAATTTACCTTTGTTGATTGTTTGTCCGGCATTCTTGGTAGCTCTTTTATCTGTGCATTCACTTTGATAATGCCCGAACTCCTGGCACTTGAAGCATTGGATGCGACTTTTGTCCCTTCGTGCTTTTGGAACTGGTTCCTTTGTTGCCATCGGTGGTGTCATTCGAATCTTACGAGTAGGACACTCACTTTGGTAGTGCCCTCTCTCCCTGCATGTGTAACAAATTACATGATTAAAATTTGAATTTACACTTTTACCTTTTGGTTCTTTATTGGGAATCTCCCCCTTGATTCTTGCCGCCTCGGATCTAGGCTCATCTTCTGATTCGGTGTCTGAATCGGACTCGGGTACTGGTTGAAGCTCCTTCTTTGGTGGTTTTTTTAGGAGTTTTCCCTGCACTAAAATTTACACCTTCCTCGACCATTATAGTATCTGATTGATTATTTAATTCTAATTTTGAAAATAATTCGAAATCGGTTACCGTCTCAGTCAATTCGTCGTCTAATTCTGGTTCGATTTTGGATTCGGGTTCAGACTCTGACTCGGCTGTTTGTGCTTGGACTGAAAGGGCAAGATAATTTACTTCTTCTTCATCTGAGATCTCTTGATGAAGGTTAACCAATTTTTCCCAGATTTCTCTAGCACATCTGCATGGACCTACTAGCTCGAGTTGCTCCTTGGTTAAGCCACATTGTAGGATTGCAGTTGCCCTTGCATCAATCTCGATTTGGTTGAGGGTGTGTTCATCAAGTTTGTCCCACTCGATTGATGACTCATCTTCTATGGGAAAAGAAAATCCCGTTTGGATGATTCGCCATAAGTCCATGTGGACCTTAAGAAGGGACTCCATTTGACTTCTCCAATAATTGAAGTTCTCACCGGAGAATAGCGGTGGACGGGCACTGTTCCATTCTTGATTGACCATTTAAAATGATCCTTGTACGCAAAAGAAATGACATAAATGTACCAAGACTTGGTCTTGGATTAGTAGTGCGGGAGAAGGAAAAAAATAGCCCAAAATAAATGTTGCACGAATTTCGAGGTGAAAATATTAAAATAATAAAAAAAATTATGACAAATTTTTAGAAATTGATCGTTTTATTAATTCTGACTTATGGGAAAAAATTGAGCATTTAAAATTGAAAAAGGTCGTAAATTCAAAATTCAAAATTCTGACTTACAGATATTATTTATATGAAATAAAAAAGCGAACGAGATTGAGTTGTGTTGATTATCAAAAAGAAAAGAAATAAAATAAAAAAATTCGTAAATCCGAAAAAAACTTTCAAACTGGTGGTTGCACCAAGTTTGAACTACCCCGCTCTGATACCACTTGTTGGATCGAGAGAACCGATAGAGGGGGGGTGAATATCGGAAATCGTTTTTCGGAAAAACTTAGAGCAAGTACGCAGCGGAAATTAAGAAAACAAAATCACACAGAGACACTATCGATTTTACTTGGTTCGGAGCCTGGGTCGACTCCTACTCCAAGGCCCACGGTCGTTGACCGTTTACTTTGGGCAATTCTATATGAGGCGCAATAATAGTTTACAAGGATTGATTTACAAATTCAGCACAGTAAACTAAATAATTAAGAAGACTCTTCTTTTACCGACGTCCGATTGTGGGTTGACCTTTTCCGGAGCAGCGGAACGTTGTCGGCTCAAGTTGGGCAGTTTCCGGAGCAAGGCGCGAGAGCAGAAGAGCGTAGAAGCGTTGTGTTCGAGTTGTTGTTGGAAGCCTGGGCGTTGGGTGCTATTTATAGCAACTCGGGGCGCCCTGGACGTCGGGGGCGCCCCCCCCCACGTGTCACGTGATCCGAGATTCGCTCGGTCAACCTCTATCCCACTCGAATAGGGATGAGGTTTGACACTAGGGACGCCCTGCTTGACTCCTTCCGCGCGGGCGTCTCGGCTGGATAAGGGTGATTGGCTTCGCTGGCTTAGATGCGGAGCGCCTTGGCTGCTGGGGGCGCCCTGGGCACTGAGGGTGCCCTGGTTGCTGGGGCGCCATGGCTGCTGGGGGCGCCCTGGCTGCTGGGGGCGCCTCGGCTCAACTGCTTCATTTGTTTCAGCCGAGGCTCCTTTTTGCTTCATTTGTTTCATCTTTACCTTGGGGCGCCCTACTCAACTGCTGCCTCACTCCATTGAGGCTCTCTGAGCTGCAGACACTCGTTCCTTTGGTCCTGCATCCAGGGTTTGTTCGAAAACAACATAAAGCAGTAAGTTGTTAGTTTTATACAGCCTTAGCTGTCTTGGTTCTGACTTTGGGTCTCCAAAATGGAGCCCTAGGTCGAACCGACGCCTACTGTTCCCTCGACGGGGAACGCGTCCTCACCTACTCCTCTCGGGAGAATGTACCTGATGCCAACCGTTCCTCTGGTTGGACTTTTTCCTGGCGGTCCTTTGCCAGGTCTTGGATACCGAGCTGTTCTTCGCCCAGTGCCTAGCATTCCTTCGCTAGGGCTTCAGTCCCAAGCTATCCTTCACCTGGCGCCTAGCAGTCCTTCGCTAGGGCTTGGATACTGGCAGTCCTTCGCCAATTGCCTAGCAGTCCTTCACTAGGGCTTGGATACTAGCAGTCCTTCGCCAGTTGCCTAGCAGTCCTTCGCTAGGGCTTGGATACTGGCAGTCCTTCGCCAGTTGCCTAGCAGTCCTTCGCTAGGGCTTTGTCTCTGCATACTTAGTGCATATTGTTAGATCACAAACAAACATAACTTTGAATCCTTTGCCAATATCAAAACAAGGTTCGATATGGTGCTTCCTGCACCAACAGAGTTGACCAAGACAAGACTAACATGACTAAGGCTTCGGAGAAGCCTAGAAGAGTCATTAGGAAGGTATCAAGGGAAATTATGCCTAATGAATACCTAGAACACCCAAGGAGCACCAATAGGTTTTGAGTTCCTAAGAGTGTGTTCGCCACACCCTAGATAGGTCTAGGGAGTGTCAACTCAAATTGGAAGGGTAGTTAACCTAACCTTGATGAAGTTGGCACTTTGGGACATTTTCGAGGAGTTATTACCCTTGAAAATGAAAGAGTCATTTGTTTACTCTAGAAGGAGTAAAATTTGTGCCACACTATATTTTTGGATGATTGAACTTAATAAAAGTTGGCACAACTAGGTTAGAATCCAAAAATAGGCCAAGTTGGGGAGTTTTGGCATTATCTTGGAGATTAGGGGCAAAATTAGGATTATCAATGGCTTAGCGATGAGTTATTGATACTTAGATAGGAAATCTAGGTATATTCTTTTGTGCTACTATGCCTTGTTTTGTATACCCTATCACATGTCATGACATCATAATCCATCATTCATATTTTATTATGAAAATATTACATGTAATGTCAAAAATGCATCATCTAGATATAATTTCTTTTGAAAATCATCATATGATGCATGTCATAGTCATTATCATGCATTAGTTTAGTTTTTATTGAAATTAAGGACATTGACATTAATTGACATCCTAGGTGGATGATCAAAGTTTATAATGCCTAAGTAGAAATGCATGAACCCTTAGTTTAGGGGGAATATGACGTTTACATCTCACGAAGATCATAAGATGACTTGTATGTGTTTTTGAGATACATTAGAAACATATGAGATGTTAGGGCAATGAAAACAACTCAAGGTGTTGGTTTATATGCATCCTATTGAGTTGTAGATTCATCAAAATTTGAATATAAATGAACTCCAATCATTGGGAAAGCTAATGTACAAGTCATGTGCATTTAGTCCAAGGAACATGGTTGGATATTATTTTTGAAAATCATTTCAAAACTATCTTGGAAAACCTTAGTAAAGACTATCTTGTGATAGGTCACATCATTGATGAATTGGATACAAAATAGAGTAAAACATTGAAATATTTCAATGGTTTCCATTTTTGTGTCAATCTTTGAAAAAGGAAGTTATTTTTATGTAAAATTATTTTTCCTTGATAGTATATGTAATAAATAATGTCTACATAAAATTTTAGGATTTTTCGAATTTTGTAGAATTATTTAGGGGTTTCTGAAATTCGGGCTGAAATTATTTTCAGAAATCAGAAACTCCCAATCGATCAGGTGATCGATTAGGCTACTTCAATCGATTGGTCAATCGATTGTTAGCCCTAGCTGTGAGCGCAGAAGCTCGCGTAATCGATCAGTTGATCGATTCAAAACAGCTGTAATCGATCGGGTGATCGATTAATGCATGTCTTAATCGATTGGTTCCCAACGCCAATCGATTGGTGAGACTGAAACTGTCTATATTTAGTCTAATAACCTAATTTTGAGTAACCTAACAATCCCTAGACCCTTGAATTACTTTCATAAGTATATTTGGGTAAATTTCATTGTGAAATCAAAAGAGGGATAGTTTTGGTGAAAACTATAGGGTTAAGGCAAGATTTTGATTCAAGTTTTGAATCTCAAAATCTCATAACCTTGAGTTGAGATTTCCTAAAGTTTTAGGAACTCAAAAATCATTGTTGGTGCAATGATGGAAGGTTAGAGCATGTTTTGAGGGGGAGGTCTTCCTTAAAAGCATGAGTCTGAATTTTTATTTTTCGAAAAAGTGAAAGAATGAAGATTGGAAATCTTCATTATGATGAATGCTCAAGGATGAGCATAGGTTCAGATGGAAGGTATGGGACTTTCATTAAGCAAGCCTTTGACCATATAGACTCACGGGGAGAGTTTTTGATGTATGTCAAAGGGGGACAAATTGAAAGGCTAATAGGGATTAGTCTTTCTCAAACATATTGTCAAACATCAAAAAGGGGGAGATTGTTGGTGCAATCTTGGTTAGGTCAGGGTTGACCTAGGTTGACTAGGCTCGGGTGAGCCGATGTCTGATAAGCTCGGTGAGCTTATGTTTGGATGTTTCGATGTTTGATAATTATGTTTGAATGTCGGATGATGTCAAGTGGGTCAAGGTTGACTGGAGACTTGACTAGGTGAAGTCCAGGTGGATCGGGGAGATCATACGCTGGCATGAGAAAAGACCTAGTGGGACTAGGCACACCTAGTGGGACTAGGTGAAGTCCAGGTGGATCGGGGAGATCGCACGCTGGCATGGGAAAAGACCTAGTGGGACTAGGCACACCTAGTGGGACTAGGTGAAGTCCAGGTAGATCAGGGAGATCGTACGCTGGCATGAGAAAAGACCTAGTGGGACTAGGTGAAGTCCAGGTGGATCGGGGAGATCGCACGCTGGCATGGGAAAAGACCTAGTGGGACTAGGTGAAATCCAGATGGATCGGAGAGATCGCATGCTGGCAAGATGGAAGTCTACCGAGAAACTAGACCTAACTCGAGGGTTAGGCGAATCTGGTTGGGAACTAGGTTAAGTCCGAGCTGGGAGCTAGGCAGTAGAAATCCAGGTTGGTCAAAGGGATTGATCGGACACTTGGTAGGGAACCCTAGACTTGTGAGCACAAGTTAGGTCAGACTTAATCGATTGGGTAATCGATTAAGAGAGTTTGTGGCGAGAACAGAAGGTGGCTGAATCGATTGAGTAATCGATTCAGCATTCCCTTAATCGATTGGTCAATCGATTAAGGTGTCTCTTGATCGATTGGGGTAATCGATCACTGAGGTTTGCGCGAGAGAACAAAGAGGCTCTGAATCGATTGGGTAATCGATTCAGGACACTGGTAATCGATTGGCTGATCGATTACGGTTCGAAAACTAGCCATTAAACGGCTAATTGTGACGTGGTAATCGATTGGGTAATCGATTCGGAAACACTAGGCGTCGGGTATAAGGGTTTTCGCACAGGTTTTGAGCCACAACACTTCTCCCCTTCTTCTCCTTCATCAGTGCCATCTCAAGGGAAGCCTTGGAGGATATTGCTGCTGCATTTCCAAGGTTCTAGAGGCAATCACAAGCTTGAAGATAGCAAGGAAAGCAAATAGAGCTTATTCATTGTAAATCTTGTAAGATTTCATTTGTGCTTTGCTTTTTATTCTTGTTGTATCTTTGTGAAAGCTTGTAAGAGGTTTCTCCACCTCAAGAAGGAGATATTTCATAGTGTATGAGAGAGTGAGGAGAGTGGATCCTTGGATTAGTTACCCGGCCGGGGTGGATACCAAGTAAATCCTTTGTGTTAGCGTTTGCTTGAAGTCTTCCGCCGCGACAAATCATCTACAAGCAAATCGGAGCTAATCACCCGCCCCCTCTAGCTCGTCTATCGGTCCCAACATAGGTAAACTGCAGTCTTGAGTACCTCATCCCACAAGTCATCATACTTCTGACCATGTCTTTTAAGGTTCGATTGCGACGCTCAGCTACACCATTTTGACTGGGTGTACCATGCATTGTATACTGAGGCAAAATCCCACACTCAGCATGGTAATTTACAAAAGGTTTTGGACATTGTTCACCTGATCCATCATATCGACCGTAATATTCTCCTTCACGGTCGGATCGGACGACTTTAATTTTCTTACCTTGTTGAAGTTCAACTTCGACTTTTGAAAATTTTAAACATGTTCCAAAATTGTGAGTTTTAATGAATAAGGTAGAAATAGTCAAATCTGGAATAGTTGTCTATGAAGCTAATAAAATATGTCTGCCCATTCCAAGATGCCTTAGGGAATGGTCCACAAATGTACGTATGTATTAGCTCCAAAATGTCACTACAATGGCTAGCCCCTTTATTCCTTTCGTTAGTTATCTTCCCCTTAACACATTCTATGTAGACATCAAAGTCTGACATGTCATGAGAATCAAGAATTCCATGTGACATTAACTTTTCTAGGCGTTATTTAGATATATGTCCTAAACATCTGTGACACAACATAGAAGAATTTTCGTCGGTCAATTTACGTTTTGTACCTATACTATGTATTATTACATTGTCAATCATAGAAGTAAAGATGTTTAATTTATAAAGCTTATCAACCAAGGAATCATTGCCAATCAAAATTGAATTATAGAAAATACTAAATATTCCATTTTCAAATGAACAAGAATAACCTGATTTGTCTAAACAATAAATTAAAATTAAGTTCTGTCTGAAAGACGGTACAATAAATGCATTCTCTAAACCCAAATAGACATCAGTTTCTAAATAAAGCCTAAAAACACCAATAGACTTGACTATAACCTTCTTTTCATTCCCCATATAGATGTATTTTTCATCATCAAGCGGAAGTCGGCTCCTAAGATAACCCTGCATAGTGATACTTCTGTGAGTAATAGCACCAATATCTATCCACCAAATGTCAATAGGTATAATAGTTAAATTGACTTTCAAACTAACAAAGTTGAGAAGTTTGTCTCCAAAATCTGCAATTTGTTTTCCTTTTCCTTTGTTATTGATCCTCTTTCGCTTCTTGCTCGTACTTTGAGAACCAGATGCTAAGTGAGCACTCTCAGATATCTCAATCTTTAGTCTCCTCTCCTCTTACACGCATTAAACAATGAGCTCATTCAATGCCCACTTTTCCTTTTGAGTAGATGAACCATGCAGGCAAACCCATGAAGATGAAATACACGAACATACTCTCAAACATATAGATGTGTATTCTACAAGAAATATTTTTTTTCGACCAGTTGAAAAAACAATTTGTGATTTGAGAATTCAATTAATTATCGGGGGCGATGTAGCCGTAGGAGCCGGCGATGGAGGAGGCGCACTCGGAGGCGCCAAGGTCATGTAGGAACTTGGCGAGGCCGAAGTCGATGGCGTGCGCCTTGAAGTTGGAGTCGAGGAGGATGTTGAGGATGTTGATGGACTTGACGTCGCGGTGGTGGATGAGCGGCGAGCAGTTGTGGTGGAGGTAGCATAACCCATTCGGAATCACGTCGTTTAATTGGTTCCGGCTGAGGTCCACGGCTACGAGTGATGTGCAGCGCGTGAGATCCTCGGGAATTTCACCGGTGAGGTTGTTGCCGATCAAATCCAGCTTCGACAGGTTCTTTAGCTGCCCAACCTCAGGGGGAATCGCGCCAAAGAACCAGTTCGAATCGAGTGAAAGAGTTAGTAGCGTGGAAAGTTTGTCAATTGCTGACAGGATGGGACCCTATATGAGATTGTTCGACAGGTCGAGTTTGTAAAGCATGTCGTGGACCATCATTGTCGGCAATTCTCCAGAAAGGTAGGTGTGCAATTTGTTGGCGGTCCTGTGACCTTTTTGTAATCTCCGCAGTATTTGACTTAGTCGATTTTACTCGACCGTCGGAACTTCCGGGAGGTTGCTGCCGGGAGGTAGCAAACTGAATTTGTTTACGTCGAGGCTAGTGTTGGACACTATCTCCGTAAAACAATATTGCTCCGCTACGGTGCTCACGGATAGCAGCAATTCGTTCCCAAGATACAACGACGTCGTCTCGGAATAGTAGCACTTCAAATTCCGAGACCGGCGAACCTTTCCGTAGGATTTTCGGACTCTCGATGCAGAAGATGAGCTCTCTAATGCTTAGATGCTTGAATGCTTCGAATGATTGAATGAATTAAATGATCTAGTGGAGGGTTCTATTTATACTGAGTGAAGAGGTAAGTATCCTTTGGTTCGGACAGATCTGGACCGTTCATAATGAAAGGGTATAACCCTTTAAAGGTCATTTAATCTCGTCCATTGATCTGAAGAGTTATAACTCTTCAAATCCATCTTGATCTCGGCCGTCAGATTAGAACATTTAATCAGACGCCTCAGATCCATTCTCCCTCTTCACATTTAAATCTTTGATCCGATGCTCCAGATCGCACCTTCTTGCGATCTGGCCAGATCTTTGATCTGACGGCCATCATTGAACGTATCTTGAACAATTAATTTCTCATTCACCCTTAATCGGTTTTGAGCAAATAAATAGTCCAGATTTATCTACGCAAAACGTAGATTTCGATTTTGAAGTCAAACTTGACTTTCAACGATCGATGGCATCAAAATCGTATCCAACAATCCCCCACACGAATGGAAATTAATGCATTTATTGCATGTATGCATGCTGACACTTTACAAGAGTCCAATCGATAAGTCAATGCATCGGGATAGGTAGCTTGTGGCTTTGAACCTTCCATAGTGGAATGCTATCGAGTATACTAGGTTGCGCAGTGAACGTGATGTCTTGAACTGCTCAGCTGTTGGTGTATACTAAGACAATAACACCCACACAGAGACTCATCTCACCTACTTTTAGTTCTCATGGGTTGGTTCCGTTTCGGCCATGGACACCATCTTGGATTCATGAGTGTTTCATTGAAGCGGCCTGTCTTCACACTCACATAGGTGACACTTCTATCAAGAGTATCCTACTATACTCCACCTTGTAAAGGTATAGAAGTCATTAAAAGCATAAGCTTAGCCTCACTACATGTGGTAGGGCAGCACTAATTCATCCTAGGATTGGGATAGAGATAACACATCTCTTGTGCTGTTACACAACTTCTGTAACTTCGTTGTCCCATTGAACCAAGATCTTGGGATCTCCAGTCAACAAGGTTGGGTTACCGCTACAGCCGTTTTTAGTTGTAGATTTTTAATCTCATTCCTCTTGATGAGCAGTATACTTGATCTCAATTTAGCCCCTTCGTAAGGGGATCTGCCAAATTATCTTTAGATTTGACATAATCGATTGCAATCACTCCATTCGAGATCAACTGCCTAATGGTATTATGTCGACGGCGTATATGTCGTGACTTACCATTGTACATGCTATTCTGTGCCCTTCCAATCGCCGATTGACTATCACAGTGGATAAGTACGGCGGGCACAGGTTTCATCCAGCTCGGAATATCTTCCAAGAAGTTCCGCAGCCATTCAGCTTCTTCAGCTGCTTTGTCAAGTGCTATAAACTCAGATTCCATAGTAGACCGAGCAATGCACGTCTGCTTAGTGGATTTCCAAGACACCGCTCCCCCACCGATCGTGAATACATATCCACTGGTGGATTTGGAGTCTTTTGTATCCGATATCCAATTAGCATCACAATATCCCTCTAAGACAGCGGGATACTTTCCATAATGTAATCCGTAGTTCATAGTATATTTCAAATATCTAAGAACTCGCATTAATGCTTTCCAATGAGTGTCGTTTGGATTACTCGTGAAACGACTCAATTTGTTGACCACACAGGCAATATCCGGGCGAGTGCAGTTTGTGAGATACATCAAACTGCCTATTATCCGAGAATATTCCAATTGTGATATGGGTTCACCATGATTTTTTGCTAAGTGTTGACTTAGATCCATCGGCGTTTTGACAGTAGAGAGGTCGTATGCATTGAACCTTTTCAATATTGACTCTACATAATGGGATTGTTTTAAAACTATCCCATCGGATGTCTTGAGAATTTTAATTCCCAATATGACATCTGCTAGACCCATATCTTTCATGTCGAAATTCTTGTTCAACATTTTCTTAGTATTCATGATTATATCATGATTACTTCCCATTATAAGTATATCGTCTACGTATAGACAGACGATTACATAGCTTTCAGGTGTGCTTTTGACATAAATGCATTTGTCACATTCATTTATTTTGAATTCGTTTGACAGCATTATTTTGTCAAATTTTTCGTGCCACTGTTTGGGCGCTTGTTTAAGTCCGTACAACGACTTAACAAGTCGACACACCTTGTCCTCTTTTCCCGGAGCTACGAACCCCTCGGGTTGCTCCATGTAGATTTCTTCTTCCAATTCACCATTTAAGAATGCAGTCTTAACATCCATTTGGTGTATTTCAAGGTCATACAGTGCTGCTATAGCTATCAGCACTCGTATGGACGTAATCCTTGTCACCGGTGAGTAGGTATCGAAGTAATCTAAGCCTTCCTTTTGCTTGTACCCTTTGGCTACAAGTCTGGCTTTATACTTGTCAACCGATCCATCAGCTTTATACTTGCGTTTTAGTATCCACTTACAACCTAATGGTTTAGTACCAGAAGGAAGGTCTACTAATTCCCAAGTATGGTTATTCATGATGGACTCGATTTCACTATTGACTGCTTCTTTCCACAATGGGGCGTCGGGACTAGAGAGAGCTTCGCTTAAAGTTCTTGGGTCTACTTCTGACATGAAGGTCATGAAATCTGGCCCAAACGATTTCTCAACTCTAGCCCGTTTGCTCCGACGTGGCTCTTCGCTTTGATCGTCAATAGTTCTTTTATAACAACTAAGTTCTGGAATGTTATCTTCGTTTGGACTTTCGTTGTCATCACTTTGAACGTTTCCCTTTTTATTTGGGAACACGTCTTCAAAGAATATTGCATTCCGAGATTCAATGGTTGTACCCACATGAATATCAGGAATGTCTGACTTATGAACTATGAAGCGATATGCACTACTGTTTTGGGCATATCCGACAAATATTGCATCGAACGTTTTAGGTTCGATCTTTACTTGCTTTGGCTTAGGTACTTCGACCTTTGCTAAGCACCCCCACACTTTCAAGTATTTGTACGATGGCTCGTGGCCTTTGAGAATGTGGTTTGCTAATAATATAGCTTCCCCCCATAAGTTCTAAGGTAAGCATTAATAGCTCAGTTGGTTAGAGCGTGTGGCTATTAATCACAAGGTCGAAGGTTCAAGCCCTTCTTCTGCTTGTATTTTTTAGGTAATTTTTAGAAATCCTTCCATGAAAGAGGGAGTTTCTCGATTACCGCAGCAACTTTGAATGACTCATTCAGCGGCATTCCTTCGGCGTCCAGATCATGCATTATCAGTTGCATGTCTTGGACCTGAGACGTGACGCTCTTGGAATTCACAATTTTGAAATCCAAAAACCGACCGACGATGAATTTCTTCAGTCCGGCGTTTTTCGATTTTGTATTTCTTCTTCTGTGATTCCCACAGTGACTTGGTCGTCTCCATTATGCAATATACGTTATATAGCGCATTGTCCAGCGCATTTAAGAACGTAATTGCGGCACAGGAAGTCTCCGTGTGACCACGCATCGCGAGCAGCCTGGCTCCCGGATTTATTTTCCGTAGCGGCTGGCGGGTCTTCACGCAGGAATCGTAGAAGGTTCAGCGTGGTTAGGTAGAACAGCATCTTCTGCTGCCATCTTTTGAAGTTGGCTCCGTTGAATTTCTCCGGCTTCTCGGCGTGCGGGATGGAGGTCGGTATGTCGTTGATCACGGCCATTTCAGTTTGCCAAATAACTTTATTGTTGAGCAGATTCTCTCAACTTGGTGTGGTGGCGTAGTTGGTTACCACCTCAAATTAACATACAAGAGGTCTCCAGTTCGAGTCCTCTTGACGTCAATTATTTTATAATAATTGTACCAATATCGTTTTACGATTGTTGGCGGTCCTGTGACCTTTTTGTAATCTCCGCAGTATTTGACTTAGTCGATTTTACTCGACCGTCGGAACTTCCGGGAGGTTGCTGCCGGGAGGTAGCAAACTGAATTTGTTTACGTCGAGGCTAGTGTTGGACATTATCTCCGTAAAACGATATTGCTCCGCTACGGTGCTCACGGATAGCAGTAATTCGTTCCCAAGATACAACGACGTCGTCTCGGAATAGTAGCACTTCAAATTCCGAGACCGGCGAACCTTTCCGTAGGATTTTCGGACTCTCGATGCAGAAGATGAGCTCTCTAATGCTTAGATGCTTGAATGCTTCGAATGATTGAATGAATTAAATGATCTAGTGGAGGGTTCTATTTATACTGAGTGAAGAGGTAAGTATCCTTTGGTTCGGACAGATCTGGACCGTTCATAATGAAAGGGTATAACCCTTTAAAGGTCATTTAATCTCGTCCATTGATCTGAAGAGTTATAACTCTTCAAATCCATCTTGATCTCGACCGTCAGATTAGAACATTTAATCAGACGCCTCAGATCCATTCTCCCTCTTCACATTCAAATCTTTGATCCGACGCTCCAGATCGCACCTTCTTGCGATCTGGCCAGATCTTTGATCTGACGGCCATCATTGAACGTATCTTGAACAATTAATTTCTCATTCACCCTTAATCGGTTTTGAGCAAATAAATAGTCCAGATTTATCTACGCAAAACGTAGATTTCGATTTTGAAGTCAAACTTGACTTTCAACGATCGATGGCATCAAAATCGTATCCAACACAATTGATTTAAACTGAATCGACCGAACCGATTAAATTAAAAATTGAACCGATCGAATTCTTTTCTAACCAATCGAACCGGCTGAAATAATTGAATTTTTCAATTTAGTTTGGTTTGGCTCCAATTTAATTTGGTTTCGGTTTGATTTGTTCAATTCATAGTATCATTTTGTTTGATTTCGATTTGGTTCGATTCAATTTATAATATCGATTTGGTTTGGTTCTAATTTCATTTGGTTTTGATTTGGTTCGGTTTAATTTATTTTTGATTTTTATTCGATTTCGATTTAGTTTGATTGAATTTATAATATCGATTTAATCAATTTAACTAAATTTTAATTTTCACAAATCAATATAATCGGTATTTTGAGAAAAAATAAACTTTCAAATTAACCATTAATGGGAATTGATTAATTTGATTTAACCTAACTTATGCTAATGCCTGAATGGTGTTAAGGTGCCCCCGGGGCTATGGTGCAGTGGTAGGGTAATTAGTCGTTAATCCAGGTATCCGCGGTTTGATCCTCTATTATGATGCATTTTGTAGGAATTTTTCTTGATGACCGGTGAAAAACTTCCGTAGAGCCGGGCCGGTCACCCAGGTTCAATTTGTCTGCTGCTTATAACTGAATGGTGTTAAGGCAAATTGAAAAAACCGGCAGGGATCATCCTGTTCGAGTGGTTCTTGGCGAGTCCAACTCATATCAGAGATTTGCACTCACCGTGCTTGAGCTTGGCCGGAATCTCCCCGTACAAGCCATTGCCCAGGAGTACCAGCATGTCGAACCGACTGCTAGAGCAGAGATCCGGCGGAATCGTCCCCCTGTGATCCGATTCCAGGCCACATCCAGCTTCAAGAACCTGGCGTTCCGGCCCAGCGACTCCGGGAGGCGCATGGTGAAGTTGTTGTCCCACAGTTGGAGCACTTTGAGCTCGGAAGCTCTGCGATGAATGGCGGAATGGGAGCTCGCATGTGGTTACGGAAGAGGCTCAGCAGCTTCAGCTCCTTCAGCTTCGCGAAGCTCTGCAGTATCTCGCTAATGAGCTCGTTGATCGAGAGGTCTAGCGACTTCAGCTAAGTGAGTCCATCGCGTTCAGGGGGATCGTGCCGGTAAGATTGTTGATCTGGAGGAATAGGGTATCGAGATTCTTCAACTGTCCTAGACTCGTTGGTATCGTGCCGGTGAGGTTGAACCCTCCCATGTCGAGCCGGACCAACGACGACATTCTCCCGAACTCCGACAGTACAACCGGAGAACGTGTTGAAGTGTCCAATGTACAACTCCTTGAGCTTGGAGAGCCGACTGAGGCTGGCGGGCACACGGCCGGTGAGGCTGTTGCCGTTGAGGCCAAGATACTCGAGGAGTAGGACTCTGGGATCTCCCCGTGAAAGTAGTTGCCGCCGAGGTGGAGGTACCGAGCCGTGGCGCCGCCGCCAAACCCAATGGGAGAGGGTCGTGATAGAACATTGTGTTTTCTCCTAACCGCATGAATTCTAGAAACAAAATAAGAACTCGAAGAGAAAACATAATGTACATGAGCATGGATCTATTGTTTCATCGAATCATGACATAACAAAATAAAAGATATAAACTGAAAGACAAGGAACCTGATTGAAGAGTCATTGTCCTTGTCGTAGCGTCGTCGGCTTGATCCCTGTGGAAGAATATGCAGCGGAAAGAAGAAGGAGAATCTTCCAAGGGATTTAGGTTTGACGGTGCCGTAAAGTTTCTTGTCAATGGGGAACAAGAAACTAGGTCATGAAGATCACCTAAACCCTTGGGGACCTCCAATTTGTTATCAGCCCATAGATAATAACAGATTGGTCTAAATTTACATGTGCAACTTACAAATAAGCCCACCTAATAGAGATAATAATAATATCCAACAATCTCCCACTTGGACTATATGTGAGTTGTATAGTAAATACAAGCAAAACTTTAGTTGATATCAAACTTTATGGGTACAAGATACCCCTATAAACAATCTGGTCCATTAACTTCATTGGTATAGGACTAAAGAGGTCATAGATATTGTATATGATCATAACAAGCCCCAACAGTAATCACAATACCAATGTCATTAACGACATAGATCAAGATGCGGATGTATAGAGTAGAAATTACATGAAATGTGATCGGTACATGTTAATTTCCAACTGGTCCAAAGCGACTCAAAAGAGTCTGATCATATTTGAAAATACCTTATGCTAAACTGCAACAACAAATCATAATCCAAACTTTATGATTCCAAAAGGAATCTGTATCATATTTACAAACACCAAATGCTAAACAGCAGTAGTAAATCATGATATCGTATTCCGAGCGTCAAACAAACATATGAATTCCCATTATTATTTTTGAACTTTAGGTGCGTACAATAATCAAAATAAAATGTTTGTCTTTATTAATATAGAGCAATAAAATAAATACAGACTCCCACTAGATGAGTTCTTCTTCCATAAGAAGAACTCTCATATCTACAACATGCGTATGAAAACCTTGGGCACCAAGCCTTTAGTAAGTGGATCGGCTAACATAGAATCTGTGCTGATGTGCTCTACCATGATCTAATGACTCTGAACTCTCTTTTTTACCGCTAGAAACTTAATGTCGATGTGCTTGGACTTCGACGAACTGCGGTTGTTCTTGGCATATAGTTCTGCAGCTTTATTATCACAATAGATCCTCAGTGGCATGTCAATGCCATCAACGATATGCAATGCTGTGATGAAGTTCCGCAGCCAAATCCCGTGATTGGATGCTTCATAGTATGCTACCAATTCTGCCTCCATAGTAGAAGTAGCTACTAGCGTCTACTTGACGCTCTTCCAAGATATAACCCCTCCAGTAAACATGAAGATATAGCCTGAAGTTGACCTCCTGCTATCTAAGTATCCAGCAAAATCGGAGTCTGAATAACCAATCACCTCCAAATGATCTGACCTCCGATACGTGAGCATGTGCCTTTTAGTTTTTTGCAAATACCGCATCACTCTTTTAATTGCTTTCCAGTGCGACGGTCCTAGGTTATTAACATATCTGCCTAACATCCCAACTACAAATGTTATATCTGGTCGAGTGCAAACTTGTGCATACATGAGACTTCCCACTGCTGATGCATATGGGAATTATTCCATCTCCTTTATTTCAAGTTCAAGTCGTGGACACTGCTGCAAATTACACTTGTCACCCTTGACACAAGTGTGTCACCAGGTGTGCAGTTCTGCATGTCATACCTTATAAGCACCTTCTCAATATAGGCTTGTTGTGAAAGTCCAAGAATGTCTCTTGATTGATCACGACGGATCTGAATACCTAGAACAAAAGATGTTTCACCAAGATCTTTCATTTCAAATTTACCAGATAGAAATAACTTGGTTTCATGCAGTAGACTCTTATTATTGCTCACAAGCAATATATCATCCACGTATAAAACAAGTATAATAAACTTGCTCCCACTGAACTTGACATATATGCACTGATTAACGGAGTTCTCTTTAAATCCAAATGAAGTAACCACTTGATCAAATTTTCGGTACCATTGACGGGATGTCTGCTTTAAACCATAAATGGACTTCTTTAATCTACATACTAGGTGCTTTGAGTCTGAGGACTCAAAGTTCTCCGGTTGCACCATATATATAGACTCCTCTATGTCTTCATTGAGTAATGCAGTCTTTATGTCCATTTGATGTAGCTCCAAATCAAAATGAGCTACAAGTGTCATGATTACCCTAAGGGAGTCTTTCGTTGACACAGGTGAGAAAGTCTCCTTATAATCAATGTCTTCCTTTTGAGTGAATCCCTTGGCAACAAGACGAGCCTTATACATTTCGATATTGCTCTTCGAATCTCGCTTGGTTTTAAATATCCATTTACAACCAACGGGTTTCGAACCTTCAGGTAATTCGACAAGTTCTCAAATGTCATTGTCTGTCATAGACTTCAACTCTTCTTGCATGGCGTTAATCCACCTTTCAGGGTTAGAGCATTGTTTGACTTTTTGGAAAGATGTAAGATCACTTTCCAACCCTATATCAAACTCATGCTCTTGGAGATAAACATAATCACGAGAATTCGTGATTCTCCGTTCCCTTGTGGATCACCTTAAGTGCACTTGTGTTTGAGGCGGTTGAGGTACTTGCTCATCAATATGAGGCAATACTTCAATTTCAGTGGTAGGCTCCTCCAATTGTATTGGAGATGTCATGGGAATATCTTGGTTCACTACGCTCACTGGATGTGCAACATACATAATGTGTGGTATGGTAACCATACCACTATTGATTGCACTAGTGGTGACCATAGGAGGATTACTAACGCTTTCCTCAAAAGATACTTCCCTGATTTTATCGCTCCCACTGTCCTCAATAAACTTGGTGTTTCCTGTTTCGAAGAAGGATCTATTAGATGGATCATAAAATTTATACCCCTTTGATCTCTCAGAGTAGCCTACAAAATTGCATCTAACAGTTCTTGAGTCCAATTTCTTTCATTAGGCTTGTAAGGCCTAGTCTCAGCTGGACAACCCCAGACGTGTAAATGCCTAATGCTAGGCTTTCTACCCATCCACATCTCGAATGAAGTTTTAGTTACTGCCTTACTAAGTACTCTATTGAGAAGGTAAACTGCAGTCTTGAGTGTCTCGCCCCACAAAGACTCCGGTAGAGAAGTGAAAGCCATCATACTTCTCACCATGTCTTTTAGGGTTCGATTGCGACGCTCAGCTACACCATTCTGACTGGGTGTATCAGGCATGGTATACTGAGGCACAATCCCACACTCAGCAAGGTAATTTGCAAAAGGTCTTGGACGTTGTTCACCTGATCCATCATATCGACTGTAATATTCTCCTCCACTGTTGGATCGGACGACTTTAATTTTCTTACCTAGTTGAAGTTCAACTTCGGCTTTGAAAATTTTGAACATGTCCAAAGATTACAACTTCTCATGAACAAGGTACAAATAGCCAAATCTAGAATAGTCGTCTATGAAGCTAATAAAATATGTGTGTACATTCCAAGATGCCTTAGGGAATGGTCCACAAATGTCCGTATGTATTAACTCCAAAACGTCACTACAACGGCTAGCCCCTTTGTTTCTTTTGTTAGTTGCCTTCCCCTTAACACACTTTATGCAAACATCAAAGTCTGACATGTCAAGGGAATCAAGAATTTCATGTGACATTAACCTTTCTAGGCGTTGTTTGGATATATGTCCTAAACGCCTATGCCACAGTATAGAAGAATTCTCGTTGGTCAATTACGTTTCGTACCTATACTATGCATTATTACGTTGTCAATTGTAGGAGTAATGGTGTTTAATTTATAAAGCTTATCAACCAAGGAATCATTACCAATCAAAATTGAATTAAAGAAAATACTAAACATTTCATTTCCAAATGAACAAGAATAACATGATTTGTCCAAATAAGAAATTGAAATTAAGTTTCGTTTGAAAGACGATACAATGAATGTATTTTCCAAATCCAAATAGATACCAGTTCCTAAATAAAGTCTAAAATCACCAATAGACTCAACTACAGCCTTCTTTCCATTCCCCGTATACATGTATCTTTCACCATCAAGCGAAAGTCGGCTCCTAAGACAACCCTGCATAGTGACACTTATGTGAGTAGTAGTACCAGTATCAATCCACCAAGTGTCAGTGGGTACAATAGCTAAATTGACTTCTAAATTAACAAAGTTGAGAAGTTTGTCTTCAGAATCTGCAGTTTGCTTTCCTTTTCCTTTGTTATTGATCCTCTTTCGCTTCTTGCTCGTACTTTGAGAATCAAATGCTAAGTGAGCACTTTCAGATGTCTCTATAATGTACTCTCTTATCTTTCTTTTACCATTGCACCGCATGATTACCAACTTCGTAAGAAGTGTAGTAATCTTGACATTTTCATTTGAGGTGAATCGGTCTGCCAGTTGGTTAAGGAAACTTCTAGCATCTTCACTCTCTGTTATTGAGCCCTTTATTTGTGCCGGTATAGAAAGCTTCATGATGCTTAGACTCATGCGATTTAATTTTTCCCACAGCTGAAATTCACTAGCCAAGGCTCTGATACCAATTGATAGAACATTGTGTTTTCTCCTAACCGTATGAATTCTAGAAACAAAATAAGAACTCGAAGAGAAAACATAATGTATATGAGCATGGATCTATTGTTTCATCGAATCATGACATAACAAAATAAAAGATATAAACCGAAAGACAAGGAACCTGATTGAAGAGTCATTGTCCTTGTCGTAGCGTCGTCGACTTGATCCCTGTGGAAGAAGATGCAGCGGAAAGAAGAAGGAGAATCTTCCAAGAGGCTTAGGTTTGACGGCGCCGTAAAATTTTTTGTCAATGGGGAACAAGAAACTAGGTCATGAAGATCACCTAAACCCTTGGGGACCTCTCCTTTATATAGAAATCTAATCTGTTATCAGCCCATAAATAATAACAGATTGGTCTGAAGGGTTCTATACATTGAACCCGCATCCAATAATCCAAAACTCAATAAACATAAGTTAGATCACTTTAAAGACTCAGATTGTATTTACATGTGCAACTTACAAATAAGCTCACCTAATAGAGATAATAATAATATCTAACAGGCCGGTCAGGTTGTTGTAAGCGTCGATGAACTCATGCGCCGGGAAGCCGTCCGGGCCGGCATCGGGGAACTCGCCGGAGAAGCTGTTATTGGAGATGTTGAGGAAGCAAAGGGATGGAAGGGAAGCCAGCTCCACGGGAAGCAGAAAGCTTTAAGAATCCACCAACAGGCCTACCTTCGCCTCCATGAAAGGACTAACCTACCATGTCCACTCGTTGCTAAGTTGGGAATCCATGTTCAGTGCGAACAATAAATCCATAAGCAAATAAATAGCACTGCAACCACAATCATGAGCACTAGCAATCAAGTGATCACATTCTAGGAACCGAGTAGTACATATGCAATACAAGGCATCAAGTAAACAATATACAACTGCAAAAAGAATCATTAAATCCTTGAGGCATTTACAATGAGGAAGAAAAGGCTCAGTGCCTATGAACCGAGTTATGCATAAAATTGAACAATTGGTAATGCATTAGGTGTATCGAGCCCGTCCATCACATCCAAGTATCTCAACTTTTCCAAACGCCAGTCTAACGCTGCACTGAACTCTTTGTTTGGAGAATTCCCACAGCTCATGGTTAAACTCCCACGTCTCCAAAGTCGCTTGGCTGCTGTGTCGCTTTTGAAGTCCAAACTTTTGCTTCTACTTAGCTGGATTTTTGTTTGGCTCACTTGCTCCAACAATTTTCTTTCTTCTTCTGAAAACTTGAGATCATTAACTATAGCATTGTGCTCCAGTTCTTGCACAGTTTCTCGAGACGCCTTTGTCTGCGGTTGACTTTGGTGGAGTGAGTCGACAGACTTCAACACAAATCCCCTGTTTTTCACCTGAGTAACTAGATGATGGAGCCATACAACCAATTCTAATATATAATCCTCAGTCTTCTCTTTATTTGCATAATGAAGCGTTTGGATGCGGATAACGCAGCCTTGCATGTCCTGTTTTTTGTTAATCTCGGTACTGCAGAAAAAACGATTAATTTAAACATGTATTATTGCAGAAGATATGGAATAAAAATAATAGATCAAGAACTAACCACATATTTGCCCATTCTCCTACCCAACCAAAACCTTGATGTGCTCTGGTTAGATCAAACAGAAACATATCAGAAACTTCATATGTAAGACTTGGGAACATTATATGCTTGGATGAGTCCATGATAGAGGAAAAGGAGTACTTTTTAATAAAACATAAATAGTCGAAGGTATAGTGGAAACAAACCTAATCGTGTTTTCAGATATTGGAGTGAGCCACCTTAAAATCTTCTGCATTTCAGCTTTTACTTGAGGAACAGTGTACTGTAAAATCAAATTAGCAAATATACACTTTTAAGTCAGAAATTTCAAACCTTCAAACCAGCTTCACATGTTAAAATAAGCATAAACATGGCCATTCTGATAAACCATGTTGTAAAGATTGAATTGTATAATTATTTTAGAGTAATGATAGGGAGAGTGAATTTGGGAGAGTGAATGGGAGAGTGAATGACGTGGCAGTTATTGTATACACGTCCGATCGTCGATCGGACACCCCACCGGCGGCCTCTGATCACCGTCCCGAATCAAACTATGTCCTAACAAGATCGGTGAACTCATCGGGAATCGCCGCAATTATGATCTCGTCGCATTCACCGTCAATCCGGCGAGATCTCAATTACCAGCGACCCTGCCGGGTTCACCATCTTCTTAGAACATAATTTGATTCGGGACGGCAATCAAAGGTCATCGGTGGTGTCCGATCGGCGATCGAACATGTACACATTAGCTACACGCCATTCACTCTCCCATTCACTCTCCCAAATTCACTCTCCCAATCATTACTCATTATTTTATCAGTACTACCCTAAGAATAGCAAGTCATCTTTGTCGGGAACCAGTACAATGCTAAGAACAGCAAACATTTTTGTCAGGAACCAACAATTTACCAAGTTTATTTGCCATAAAATGACAAGTTTTGGATTTTAGTTTTGATTCAAGAATAAGTGGATCAATTTGTGTAAACAATAATTTTTAAATGAAACAACGATTATACATTTGAGACATTTGCGCCAACCTATATAAAATAACAATAATCTAAGTTTGCTATTATCTTACAAATAGAACCCATTGAATTGGATAAGTATAAAAAATGTATTAGTTAAATTGGGTGCTGGCAATGAGAAAGAAAAACAGTAGTGAATGGACAATCATGTTAGTTTTAGATCAGCTTGGTGAATCATACTTGTACATATTTAAACATGCACGACGTAACTATTCTTCTAGAATTTTGTATTGGAATAAGATATGAAAATTAAGCAATGAACAAAAGAAATCAAACTTTAAATGTGGTCTTCCTATACGTGTTCCTTCACAACAGCTTGTATATGGTAATGAACTCTAAACTCCTTACTCTGTTAGGAAACCGAAGGTACAAAGTAATTTTGATGAAATAGACAAAAGAGGCTAACTACGTATGAATATGCATGAAAATGTCACACGAATACATGATGAATGAATCAAATTATGAGAAAGATTACACAAGCTTAGGACCTACAATTGGAAAAAAGATGATCATACCTCTTCTTTTGCATCAGAAGATTGCAATCGAGCACGAAGACTTGCCTTCACTCGGATTGGCAATCCCTGATACAAGCTGTCTCTTATAGTTGGTGGAAGTGAAAGTGGTCGAGATACCTAGGAACAAAAAAAAATCAAGGAAAAGTACCTTAAATATGAGAACAAATATATCGTAGAAATCTTCTGGAACACAGCACAAGTCACATGATTATCTTAGCTCTGTAGGAGACTAAATTTACTAGTATATAATCTTTGATCTAAGAAGCAAAAGACAAACTCCATTGCTCTAGAAAGAAAAGATTGCTGACTATAACATAATTAACAGCATACTGAAACTTACTATATTGTCAATCTGATTTATGATGTTAGCATAATGCAATGCAAGACCAGAAGCACCTAAGCTTCCATTCAGAACTTCCTTATGATTGAGCAAGTTGCTACCTGAAATTAACACAGATTTCACAGCACAGCACCAAATGTCTCAGCATACATCAACGATGGAAAAATAATGGCAAGATAAATAGCAAATTATGCCAAACAGCAAAATAGACAGTGGCCAAAACATGAGCACTTGATAATTACGAATTATCAAAATGGTGCATTTGAGATTGAAATGGAATTTTGTTTACACGGTACACGAAGAATATCTTTGGTTAGTTGCGTATTAACTCACTTCACATACAGGACACTAAGATCATTCAATTCATAAAAGATAAATCAGCTAATTATTTCCCAATGTGAATAATACATATGAGTGTCAAAAAGATCATAATATGTATCACTAGTGATGTTGGAAGTAAGTGACAATAATTTTGATTTGATAATTTCAAATTTGTTACATCATTAACTTTGAAAGTGTTACCAATCTTGAAATTTCTACTACATACCAGGAACTTCAAACGATTCCCAAATCTTCTTATTAAAAAATGCCACAATATCAACAAGTTTCTCCACAACCTGAAAAATAATTCAGAATATTTGAAGAACTATTTTATTTTGATATCCATATCGATAGAATGTTAATCTCATGCAGTTAAACAATAGATTTTATAAGATACATCATACATAAAATAAGAACTGTGATACTCGAATGTTAATGAGAATAAATAAAGTATTAGCAGAGATAAAGATGAACTCCTTGAAAACCATTAGTGATTGAAGGATGAATAATTAATATTTCATACCTCCTCTAAGGTTCTGGACCAAAGAGATTTCTTTTTCAAACTCCTCACTAGCTTTTTTTGATGTTTGAGTTCAGTATTGAGAAAATTATCTGCTCATAGACAAATTCGTAAGAGATTAGTGGAGACAAATATTGCTGAACAATCAAAGAAACTAGCTCATCAAAAAGGAACCACAAACGTGTAGATCCAGAGAAAAGGCTCCCTATACCATAATGTGCCTCCTCCTTATTAGCATACATAAGAACATTAATTAGCATACATAACCCCACTAAGAATTAATCACTAAACACTCATATAGTTCAACTATGCCATATTGAACACCTTGGATGCCTTCAACATACATTCAATAAGGCAAAAACATATGCAGCCAAATTTCCAGTCAAACAAGTAAAGCTTCACTTTAGTGGTTGAATCTACACAAAGAAACATGCGTCTTACCCTGTTTAGATGCAGGAATCAACTCTTCTTGAAGCTTCCTTCGGTAATCTTGTTCGTATCTATCTAGTGCATGCAGCTCATGATAAAGCTCCTATAAGTAAAAAAATGAATTAAGTTTATTGTATGTGAAGCATGTTATTATACTTTGTAATAAGATTATTGGTCGCATTTGTTATTATGCCATAACCAACATGATCATGATCATTTGAAAATGATAATAAACTTACAGATGGATTTAATCTTTAGAAAATAAATGGATTGATCACAGAACATGCAAAATTTCTTCCTTGAACATGTTAAAATGTAATACATGCACGTGTTTATTAAAAAGAAAAAGTGGCTTTAACTAAACTAAAACTCCATGTACTTGATCACTAAGAATCAGACAATGAGAATAAACAACCAAGATGAGGCAGTTGCATAAATACCAAAGAGAATTACAGAAGCAAAACATCATGTATCTATCCGGCACCATACCCAAGAGATATATATGGAAGCAAAATGTACGAAAGTTAGCATAAGAAATGGACAACCACTTTAAGTTAGGTGATCATCCATGACAAATTGGACACTGCCAATGTGCATATGTTTTCATCAAGTAAATGTATGCCATGTCATGCAGGGTGACACCTGCTATATTATTCAAAAATGCATTTGTTTATTGTGATAGTTTGGTTGGATAAAACTACCATAGATAAACAAGTCAAAGGCATTCCTACTAGTATGCATATTTTTATATAAAATTAGTCATGTCTAAAGTCACATGAATTGCAATAATCATATTTGATGTATAGTAAGATATTGAGTTATTTACTAGCTCCAATAGGCATTTAGCTTGAATTTAAACATTGATCCACAACCAAATCTATCCTTATGTTGAGCATACTTACACCTAAGGAGTTAGGAATATAAAACTAAAAGCACAAAGAGGTTGCGAAATCATTCCAGTGGAGAATGCAAAGGTTAAGCTCAATTACCATGGAGGTTTAAAATATTGAATGGTGGCTAGAATAGTAGTACTAGTACCATCCAACATGTTGTGTCAATACAAGATAGTGTCAGTCGACATTGATGAAGATGTGAGGAAGAGGGAGAAGAAAAAGAGGAAAGGAAGAAAGGCAGTGGCAAAGACATACTAGGACCTTCTATGAGTTCCATCGGGAAATTATCAACCGCCAAACCTTGCCTCATAGAGTTACACCAGTTCGTTGGAAAAGTTTGCACCTTGATTCTTATGTATTTTTGTGGCACGCTTGTAAGCATTATTTAACAAGTTTGCACTGATTTTAGTAAGAACGTAAAATTCACATGATGTTTTGTTAATAAAAAATATAAATAGTCATGTAGCTTGTATCGTGATGTTGGCAGTTAAATTGAGGTCAAAAATGCATTGGCTTTGACACCCTCATTTAGTCCAACATGGTCAGTTGTGGACTAATTAATCAAGCGAGTTTATTAACTTAGATAGGTGACACCATCATCTTGTTTCTTGCCAGGTATCAAAACCCTTGCACCGGAAGATTATAAACCTTTGTTTCAACATCAGTTCCAATGCAGGACGATTTGTGCTGCCTATTTGAGCCAATATAAAATGATATATCAAAGATGCATCCCAATTGACACATCAATACTAAGGTTTTTAACATGCTTACTCAAAATATATCTCAATTGTCAGTATCTTGATGGAAATGCCGTTAAATGAATTTTTAAATCCCTCTCAAATTACCAAGTGTCTGCAGAAGTTACAATTTTATACAATAAAACAAGGTCTATTGCATGACTTACAGGAACGGAACCACATGGTACTCTGTGTGAATGACTAGTTGCAATCTATTGCACTGATGTTTATGTTTGGCACTGAATCTGGATACAGATAATAAGCATTGGTTTGAAATTATCACTAGAGTAAAATTTAAGGAGCATATCCGGATCAACTTCATGGTAAATCTTTGGTGCCAAAAATAGCAAAAGATACATAGAATGCTTGAATAATGGGCTCAATCATCATCAGAAGCATAGATGCTATTAGAATAAGAAATATTATTTTCAATTGATTGTATTTACAGAATGTACTTACAGAAGTATTCTGAGCCAAATTTATCAAATTTTGGCATTGTTGCTTCTACCTCCTTTTTTGTCTGTTCCACGAGAGTCATATCCATACTCAATCTGAAAAACTCTTTGGCTATTACATTTCAGAGAGAAAAAGAAACATATATAGTAGAAGAATGTTTCGGAATGCTTAATATGTTTCCAAGTTATGGTAACTTACTTTTTTCAAAATAGCGACCGAGATTGTGCCATGTTGGATCTTTACAGAGGTCCCCAAAGCGGACTACTTCTCTCAAGAAAAGGTCAAGTTCTTTCTCTGGTAAGGTGATACAAATTATAGATGGGCATCAGATTAGGGTTAAACAATACAAAGCTAATGAAGCAAAAAAGATATGTCAATTGATAGATCCACAATCCAAAGAACAAATTCTTAAATCCACCTTTTGTCCATAGCAGCAATACAAAGCAATTCATTAGCATCTTCAGAGATAAGTCTTCTCACTCCATCTGACTGCAAAAATTTTCTTCCTTCAAAGC
>JAGFNQ010001982.1:407918-447404 GCA_024364735.1 Boesenbergia rotunda | reverse complement strand
ATATCCTTTTGCCACTAATCTAGCCTTAAAGGTAACAACATTACCTTCCATGTCGGTTTTCTTCTTGAAAACCCACTTGCACCCTATGGGCTTAATCCCTTCAGGTGGGTTAACCAAGTCCCATACTTGGTTTTCGTACATGGAATCCATTTCCGACTTCATGGCCTCAAGCCATTTGTCCCTTTCTGAACTTTTCAGAACATCTTCATAACTGATAGGTTCGTCATCGCTTATGAGTAACACGTCGTTCGATTCACTTACGAGAAATCCGTATCTCTCTGGAATATTGCGTGTCCTATCAGATCTACGAAGAGGTGGTGTAGTCTTAGGTTCAACTGATAGCTCATCATTATGAGGTATTGGTTGTGGGTCTAGACTAGGTGTCTCTGTAATGTCTATTGGAGTTTCTTGAACTTCATCAAGTTCAATCCCACTCCCACTGTTTTCTTGTAAAAGAAATTCTTTTTCCAGAAATACAGCATGCCTTGAAACAAACACCTTTTGTTCCAAGGGATGATAGAATTGGTAACCCTTCGTTTCCTTAGGGTATCCAATAAATAGACATTTATCAGACTTAGCATCCAATTTGTCTGATACAATCCGCTTCACATAAGCAGGACAACCCCATATCTTAAGGTGAGTTAAGTGGGGTTTCTTACTATTCCATGTCTCATATGGAGTAGTAGAGACTACCTTGGTCGGGACTCTGTTTAGCAAGTAAACAGCTGTCTTAAGTGCATAGCCCCAAAAGGATTTTGGAAGAGTTGCATGATTCATCATGACCTAACCATGTCCATCAAGGTTCGGTTGCGCCTCTCAGATACACCATTATGCTGTGGTGTATACGGCGGAGTCCATTGGGATAATATCCCATTGTCCCTAAGATAATCTTGAAACTCTTGACTTAAGTATTCACCACCCCGATCGGATCGAAGTATTTTAATACTTTTGCCAAGCTGTTTCTCTACTTCATTTCTGAACTCTTTGAATTTCTCAAAGGCTTCAGATTTGTGTTTCATCAAGAACACATACCCGAATCGTGAGTGATCATCGATAAAGGTGATGAAGTAGCTATAGCCTCCTTGTGCAAGAGTTGACATTGGTCCACATACATCAGTATGTATTAGACCAAGCAATTCTCCCACTGGATTACCTTTTCCGGAAAAGGGTAATTTGGTCATCTTGCCTTTTAAGCATGATTCGCATGTATCAAATGAACCGGGTTCAAATGATTCCAAAATTCCACATCGGTGTAATTCGGTCATGCGTTTCTTACTTACATGGCCAAGACGACAATGCCAAGTGTAGGAGTCTATTCGATTATCTATTCGAGCACGTTTGTTGCTAACTTCGATATTGAAAACGTCACTGGATAAATCTAACGTGTAGATACCATTGCACAAAGTTCCATTCCCATAAAGAACGCCATTTAAAGTTATGTAACAACAATTGTTACTAAAAGTTAAATGATAACCCTTTTCATTCAAACATGAAATAGATACAATGTTCTTTATTAACGAAGGAACAAAATAACAATTATCCAATTCTAAGACACGTCCTGTAGGGAGCTTTAGCAAATATGTTCCGATGGCAACAGCAGCAATCTTTGCTCCGTTTCCAACTCGCAAATTCGCTTCTCCCTTGACGAGTCTTCTTCTATTCCTTAGCCCTTGTATGTCATTACATATATGTGAGCTACACCCAGTATCAAGTACCCATGTGTTTGAGGAAATAGAGTGACATTCAATAACGAAGATACTTGAAGAGGATGGGGCATCGGATGCCTTCTCTTTCAAGGACTCAAGATAAACCTTGCAGTTTCTTCGCCAGTGACCCTCCTTGCCACAGTGATGGCAAGTGCCTTTTAGGGTATTTTCAGTCTTTTTGGCCTTTTTCTTCTTTCCCTTATTCTGTTCTTTGGCCTTCCTCTTAGAACCTTTCTTCGAGGAACCAACTAACAGTACCGTCTTTTGATCCTGCTTCACAGAAGGCTCTACAGTCTTCAGCAGGTTGAGCAACTCAGGAAACTGGTCTGGAGTTGCATTTTCAGGAGGACGGTTGGGAAGTTGATCTTCAAGGACATAAGCAAGCTTCTCTGCCTTGAGGACTATCCTCAGGTTTCGAAGCCAGTCCATGAAGTTTGGCCCAGTCAGTTTATTGGTGTCCAAAATGGAACGCAAATTTAGAGAAGACATGATCGAGTGATTATCCTAGAAATACAAATTGAGCTTATGTGAGAAGAATGATTAAAGAATGTATCATTATACATAAATTAAATCCTATTTATTTTTCAAATTGAATAAGCCTTTTTATCAATTCGGGAGATCGTAGGAACATCTCCAAATAGGTTGATATCCAACCATAGATAAGAACAACCATGGCTGTGGCCATCAAGTTATTCTTAGCTATGAAGGTAGGTAATTATACCGATTACACATCACATATATGTAACTATCACATTATGCTATCAACTAATTGAATGTTTGCATAAAACATTGGGTTGTTAACTCATTAACAAGTATGCAACAATATACATAGCACCCAACTGCACCTCTCTTTACATCGACCTTGGCTGTGGCACAACAAATCGATGCTCCAAGCTTAAGGCTGACCCATTAATCAAGAAATAGTTTTAATATGGTTGGAGCTCATTCAACCGCTTAGTCAGGCTTGGATGTGTCCAACAACCAAAACTAATGATTGACCTCTGACTCCAACTATATTATTCATAAACTAATTCCATGGTTTGAACATGTTGAGGTTCAAGTCGGGCATGGATGTGTCCATCAACCCAAACGAGAAACAAAACTCCGATTCTAACCATATTAATGGAAGGTGTTGGCCTTAATATTTTGTAAGGGGTTTTGGGTCTCATCCTTTCTTTTCTAAGCACATTCATGACATAGAATTATGTCATGACTAACGATTTCCTTAATTAAGTATGTATGTGACTTAAGTTATCAAGTCTCATTAATTGAATTAGGAACCGGATTTCCTAATTCCAATTTCATACTTAATTAAAGGAATTGTTTTGGGAAACAATTTCCTAAATTGTCATAATTAATTTCGGAAATAATATGTTCAAGACTTTGATTTCTCTAAATCAAATCTTATTAAATTAAGAGACAAATCCCTTAATTCAACTACATATTATTTTCATGAAAATCTCATTTAAGAAAACTCTATAGGAAACCATTTTCCTAATTAATTTTGGAGACAACAATATGTAAGAGCATCACCTCTTCAAACATATTTTATTCATGGATTTAATTAATTACAACAAATTGTTTTCTAAGGGTGGCTCCCCGAGGCTCAGATACCCAAAGAAAAGTAATGTGTTGTAAATCCAATTGGACGGCTCCCCGAGGCTCAATCCAAATCAAACATGACAATTTCAATTAAAAATTGGGAAATTAAATTACAACAACTAACTTTAAATTAGACGGCTCCCCGAGGCTCAATCCAAAATAAAGAATTTTGTTGTTAATTTAAAAACCAATTCAAATTTAATTGTCAATTAACTGTCCATGAATTTGTCTAGACTTTCTTAAAAGAAAGTGCCCAAAATTGCGAGATTTCAAAAATAGGTTTTCAGAATAATTGTAAGTTTCTGGTACAAAGGAAACTTACATATTTCCAAAATTGGAAAATTTCCAAAATTGGAAAGTTTCCAAAGATGGGAAGTTTTCACAATTATTATAAAATTTCAGAAATTAGAAAATTTCAAACGTTTGCGAAATTTCATAAGGATTTCCAAACTTTGAAATTTCTAAATCTAAAATTTATTATAATTTGAAAGTTTCCATAATCGAAAATTTTTCCGAAATTGAGATCATGACAAAGTTTTCATCAAAACAATTATATGATTAAGTCGAACACTAACCGGCTCTGATACCATTGTTGGGACCGGGTGCATGTTGACAAGGATACGAGTTCGTAAAATTTTAAATTTTTACGTGCAGCGGAAGAATTTGCATAAAATAATTTCCTAAATTATTTTAACTTCGTATCTAGCATGCAACCTTATGGTGTGTTGACATAATCATAAAATAAAACTTTGCGGAAAAGTAAACTAATTTACTTTATACCTTTCGTAACTCGAAGAAAGGGACGAGATCCAACCGTAGCGTCCCTTGGAAGCTCCGCCTCTATTCGCGTCCACGCCGAGTTCTCTTCGGGATGACTTCGCAAAGTCACGAGTTTTGTGCCGACGAGAACTACTAGATCCTCGGAAGGCACAACTAGAAGCACAAGAGAAAAGATAGGAAAGAATGGAAACTAACCAACAAAGAAACGGAATCGAATTCCGAGAAGAGAGGAGTCGCTATCCGCTTCTTCTTCTTCTTGTTTCGTTTCTCCTTCTTCTTGAAGCTCACGGCAACCCACTTGGGAGAGGGAGGCGCCGGCCCTAGGGTTGGTGTGCGCCGGCCCTAGGGATGGTGAAGAGGGCGCCGGCCCTAATGGGGAAGAGAGAAGAGAAGAGAAGAGAATAAGAGAGAGAGGGAGCTTCTCAATTATCAATTGATTGATTAGGAATAAAGGCTTCCCTTTGGTTCCTTATATAGTTGCTTCTCCCTTGCCAAGTCTCCTCTTAACGGAATTAACGGAATTAGTTATCATAAGAAATTTATCCTATAAATTCTCTTATGAATTATTCCGTTTAAACCAAGTTTTATTATAACCAACTTTATAATAAAACTAATTAGTTATCATAAGAAAATTTATCCTATAAATTCTCTTATGAATTATTCCGTTTAAACCAAGTTTTATTATAACCAATTTTATAATAAAACTAATTAGTTATCAAAAGAAAATTTATCCTATAAATTCTCTTATGAATTTTATTATAACTACTTTATAATAAAACTAATTAATCTTCTCTTTAAATTATGGAATAAATTTTATAAGAAATTTATAAACTTTCTTATTATGGAAAAATCAATTCATAATTGATTTTATAAAATTAAAATAAACCAATTCATGGATTATTTTAACTTCCATAAAAAGAATAAATTTCTATAAATTTATTTATATAAATTTCTCTATACAAATTTATTTATCCATAATTTATAAAATAAATCGCGCTAGATCTATTTTATTAATTAAACCAAAATTAATTGGTTTTCTCCCCAATAGGTGGCCGACCACTTCAAGGAGGTTTGGCACCCTCTTTGGCCGGCCAAACCAACCCGAACCGTTCGCGAATTAAACTCATTTAATTCGCCCAATAAGCCTTCAAAAGACTTAGTCATTTTAGCTTCCATTGCGCCTCTGATAAATTCAGATACGACTTATTTCTCTTGATCGGAAAATTCAATTTTCAACTCGTTTTAAATCCCTCGGATTACTCGTAATGCGTGTGACTAAATAGGCTTTCGATTTATGTTGGCCGTCTATAATCAACAAATTATAGAACGATCATGAGTGGCACCTAGTAGTACATCATGACCCCCAATTAATCGAAAGATCAACGATTTGACCTCAGAAGAAATTATTCTGAAACCCTTCAGCAACTCTAATGAATCGTGCCCCATTCCCTTCACCATCTTATACCCACTTGGTTCAGGACACGGTCTATTTGTGTCAGTCCCCACTAGGCTGACTACGTCACACCTAGCCCAAGTAGTGTCTTTCTCGTCCTTTGGATTTCTAGTTACTCTCATGTATTTTAGAGACTCGTACTCCAAACATGATCTACTCTGGCCAGAGGTTTTGAGTAACAATCCGACGATAGGCCTGGGTATACATTTCCTCGCAAGGAGTGGAGAATCCTTTGTAGGCTGTTCAAACATCTTCGGACACTTGGGCTTATACCCAATCATCCTGGGTCCACACCTCCTTGGAGATGCTTGCTTAAGATGTTAAAGTATAAGTCTCCATGACCAAGATGACTTGAACACCGCAAGTTAAAGGAACATCGCACTTAAGCTGCAGTAAGAACTTCATTGACATTTCTATAGATAGATTCCATATGAAGTCTTACAGCTAATCACTCCAATGAACTAGTTCCCTTAACTAGCACCCATGTTTATCTTCGGACATCCCAATGTCACCAGCCAGTGAGAATCAGCTGATTAGAGAATAACCCATGCTAGTCTCAACAGAATTGATAGTGTCCGTATTTATCAATTCATCGACTAGGGATATTTTCAATACTTCACATTTGCACATTTAGAGATAATCACTAGTTGTGATCCCATCACAAATTCTCTTATGCTGTGAGTTGTATTGCGGACATTCAGTAGATGAGTTTAAGATCCCAATCAAATACACAAGCATGTATACTCAAATAGTGAATTATCATTTATTAAAATAAATGTTTTACAATCATAAGGCGATTGCCTTAGGACACTTCCCTCATATCACTAACATGATGGACCTACCATATTTGGAATTCTGAAAACCCTATATCAATAGACAGGGTTGAGCTAGGAGATGAGATTTTGGGTGCCAAAATCTCTAATCTTGCTGTATCACCAATGCTATAGGAGTGGTTTAGGTATATCAGTGAGTTTTGACCAAAACTCACTGATGGACCTACCATATTTGGAATTCTGAAAACCCTATATCAGTGGACAGGGTTGAGCTAGGAGATGAGATTTTGGGTGCCGAAACCTCTAATCTTGTTGTATCACCAATGCTATAGGAGTGGTTTAGGTATATCAGTGAGTTTTGAGCAAAACTCACTGATGGACCTACCATATTTGGAATTCTGAAAACCCTATATCAGTAGATAGGGTTGAGCTAAGAGATGAGATTTTGGGTGCCGAAACCTCTAATCTTGCTATATCACCAATGTTATAGGAGTGGTTTAGGTATATCAGTGAGTTTTGAGCAAAACTCACTGATATACCTAAACCACTCCTATAGCATTGGTGATACAGCAAGATTAGAGATTTCGGCACCCAAAATCTCATCTCCTGTAGCGTCCCAGCCTCTATGGTCCCCGCAGGCAACCCTCTAGGCCGGCGACCCTACGGTCTTCCCACCCCTGGCAGTGGGTTTTTGCCTTCCCCAGGATTCGAACCCTTGACCTCCAGAACAAGTACAATAGTTCCTGAATCCTGGTACCAATTGAGCTGTAGCTCAATTGGTATCAGGATTCATAAACTCTAGTACTTAGCTTGGAGGTCTAGAGTTCGAATCCTGAGGAAGGCAAAAATCCACTGGCCAGGGGTGGGAAGTACTTGTGAGTAACGACGGCCCAAGAGGTCGCCAAAGGGGCCGCCAAATGGGATTTGGCCGCCCAAGGGGCCGAGGGCCGCCAAGTAGGCCGCCAGTTGGGTCGCCCAAGGGGCCAAGGGGTCGGGTCGTTACAATAAAAGGCGCCTTTTTATGTAGCAGCCCCGCCTCTATGGTCCCCGCAGGCAACCCTCTAGGCCGGCGACCCTACGGTCTTCCCACCCCTGGCAGTGGGTTTTTGCCTTCCCCAGGATTCGAACCCTTGACCTCCAGGACAAGTACAATAGTTCCTGAATCCTGGTACCAATTGAGCTATAGCTCAATTGGTACCAGGATTCAGGAACTATTGTACTTGTCCTGGAGGTCAAGGGTTCGAATCCTGGGGAAGGCAAAACCCACTGCCAGGGGTGGGAAGACCGTAGGGTCGCCGGCCTAGAGGGTTGCCTGCGGGGACCATAGAGGCGGGGCCGCTACATCTCCTAGCTCAACCCTGTCTACTGATATAGGGTTTTCAGAATTCCAAATATGGTAGGTCCATCAATGAGTTTTGCTCAAAACTCACTGATATACCTAAACCACTCCTATAGCATTGGTGATACAACAAGATTAGAGGTTACGGCACCCAAAATCTCATCTCCTAGCTCAACCCTGTCCACTGATGTAGGGTTTTCAGAATTCCAAATATGGTAGGTCCATCAGTGAGTTTTGCTCAAAACTCACTGATATACCTAAACCACTCCTATAGCATTGGTGATACAACAAGATTAGATGTTTCGGCACCCAAAATCTCATCTCCTAGACCACTCCTATTAGATGTTTCGGCACCCAAACTCACTGATATACCTAAACCACTCCTATATAATATGTAATTATATATTAAACCTTTTTATAAATTTTTTTTTATATTCTTTTATATGAATGATGGAGGGCCTGAAGTCATCAGACTTCAGGCCCCAGGGCACAAAAAAAATTTTAATTTTAAAAATATTTTTTTATATTTAATTATTATTTATTAAATTAATTATTTATAGGATCTGAAGTTATTTGACTTCAGACCCTCCTGGGATGATTTCAGGCCCTGTGTTTGAATCTGAAATTAAGTGTTTTGATAGTTTTTTTATATATTAATATATATTTAAAATAGAAAAAAAATTTGAGTCCACGTCGGGCCTGAATCAAAAGATTCAGGACCAACGTGGGCCTGAAATAAAAAATTTCAGGCCCACGCTGGGCCTGAAATAAAATATTTCAGGCCCACGCTGGGCCTGAAATATTTTTATTTCAGGCCCACGCTGTGCCTGAAAGGTTTGATTTCAGGCCCAGCGTGGGCCTGAAATCAACACACGTTTTGTTTTAAAATTTTCAGCCAACGTTTTTTTTCAAAATTTTTTTATATATTAATATATTTATTAATATATTAATATATTTATTAATATATTAATATATTTATATATATTTATTAATATATTTATTAATAAAGAGTGTGGGATGAAATATTAATATATTTATTAAATATTATTAATATATTTATTAATATTTTTTATATATATTAATATATATATTAAATATTATTTAAAATATTAATTTCTATTAATCAAATATAAATATTATTTATTTATATTTTTAAATCCAATTGGATGAGATATTTGTTAACTGAAATATTTTTTTATGTTTACCTTACAACGTTTTCAGCGCCGATTTCATATTATATTATTTTAAAATAAAAGTCTGAAAAACTATCTGCAGTTGTCTCGAAATTTGTTACAGAGAGAGAAGGAGAAAGATAGTAGATAACAGGAGGGGTATAAGAGGAAGTTCACTATTATTAAGTGCGCCCTTTGGTGAAAATGAAACCATGGTACGCTGTTTGGTAAATACCTATTCTTGAGTACGCCTTTTGATAAATTGCCCTTAAATATATGATGAAACCAAGATGAGAAGGTATAGTTAGTTTCATAATAGTTTCCAAAAAATATATTCGTCTTCATTTAGATAGAATTTCATAAGTCTGAAATTACTAATAAATTTTCATTAAATTTGATAATGACTTTAATACAGCCAAATTAATCAAAATCATGGCCAATGCATTGTTAATAGCTTCTTGAGTCTTATCAGACTGTCTAACCTTGGTTTTACATGCTAAATAAACTATTTTTAGTTTCTAAAATTAAACAACTTTGAATAAATTTAATCCAAATTCATAGTTGAATTTAGGTATATCATATTTACTCAATAACAACATCAATGCATTTATGAAACTCTCCTGACTTTGACCATACTTAAAATTTAGACATTATACGTTTCTAAAAAAGTTTTGACCAAAATTCACAGATGTTCTTTACCATATCTGAATCAAGCCAAACTAGGATAAATGCACTTCTAATAGCCTCCTGAGTCTTCATACCCTTCAACCTTGATTTCACATCTTAGATAAGTTGTTTTGAGTTATTAAAATTTATACAACTTTGAATATATTTGGATAAACTCAATGTTGAACTTGATCATATTTACTTAACAAAAATATCAATGTGTTTCTAGAATTCTCCTAACTTTAATCATATCTAAACATTAAAATATCAATATAGTATGACTAACTAAGTTTTTGCTGAAATGTATTTATTATGACTTTAGAAATATTAGAATCAATCCAAACTAGGACTAATACACTCCTTAGAAGCTCTTGACTTTTATCATAGTATGATCAAATCTTAATTCCATTGCCTAGATATCATGCTATGAGTTTTTCAAAATTAGACAATTTTATATAATTTTGGCACAATGTTATTATCGGACTTAGGCATATCATATTCACATAATAACACCATGTATTCATGAAACTCTTCTAACTTTGATTATGTTAAAAATTTTAAAATCTAGAGACTATATGACCATTAATAAGTTTTGATCAAAACTCATTAATGGTCATACAAATTTTAGAATCTGGATATGGTCATGAAACTATGGTCATGAAACTAAGGTTATTAGTAAATTTTGGTCAAAATTCACTAATGATCGTACGATGTCCAAATTTTAAAATTTTAGACATAATTAGAGTCAAGTTGTGCCAAAAGTACACTAAGCTATTTAAATTTCATAAATCAACAATATGCTATCTACACTATGGAATTAAGGTTTGAGGGGTGAGAGTATATTGATTTTAGTTTGGTTTTATTCAAATATACCTAAGATTATCAATAAATTTTGATTAAAACTCATTTAAGATCTTAAACTAATTAAATTTTATCCAAATCAAGATGATTATATTTTAGAGACTCTCTTGAGTGTACGTAATTAAATCCTCCAATCTTGATTTTATCTCCTATTTAATGTCTTGTGTGGTTTTAAAAAATTAATTTTTAGAGAGAAATAATACTTGTAAAATTCATTGAAACATGATCTATTTTTAAACATTTTAAATGTGTTTAAGTGACTTAGGTGTGTCTATTTTTTAAAATTTTAAACGTGCTGAACCGTCTTAGGTGTGTCAGTGCTTATATACAGATGCTTAATTTGATAAATATACCTCTATGATGCATAATTTGGATATTAATAAAAGTTAAATACTTGATTTAGTAAAACGCTAAAAAAAGATAACTTTCTAAATTTAAACCATATACAATCAATGGAATAATTTACAATATAAACAATTGATGCATACAGAATCATCACCAGGAGATTCCATACCTCCTCTCCATATCCCCTAACTTTTCCTTCCTTCTCCAACCACCACCACCACCACCACCTCCTCCTCCTCCTATAAATCCCCCCTCATTGTCGAAGGGACTCTTACCCTTCTCTTCCTTCCCTCTGCCACTCTGTTTCATCCTTGTTCAGCTATGCTTTCTTCTTCCTTTTAGCTTCATCCCTCCAAATTTTCACATGCAGCTCCTTTTCCTGCTAGTGTTCCTCATCCATGTGGCCTATTCTAAGTGAGCTCTTCCTTTTCCGGCGCATGCTAAGCTCCACAGTGAGGCGCAGAACTCAAATGGCTCAATCCTTCTCCGTCGTCTTCCTCTATTGGTTCTATGTTTTCTCGTAAACTTCTTCTCCTTTCACTCCCCTTGTTCCCTTCCCTTGGCTAAAAAGAAATTTCTCCTAGATTTATAGCGCTCGTAGTCAGCTGTATATGTGTTCTAAATAAAGATCGACTCTGTTTTGTCTCCGCGTCACACGAATCGCCCTGAAACATCGCTCAAGTTTAGATTTTGATGATTGTAGCTCTGATGGCTTATGGAAGTGTAACTTCGTCTGGGTCGACGAGCCGAACACTCAATCCCGGTTCAACAACGGAGGGGGAGGAGCTCCGGGCGCTGATCGAGCAGAGGAAGATACGGCGGATGCTGTCTAACCGGGAGTCGGCGCGGCGGTCGCGCATGCGGAAGCAGAAACACATTCAGGATCTGACGGCGCAGGTGGGTCGGTTGAGGAAGGAGAACGGCCAGATCCTGAAGGCGCTCGACGCCTCCGCGCATCTCTGCGCCGGCGTCGTGGCAGAGAACACCGTGCTCAGGGCGCAGGCCGTGGAGCTCAGCGCCAGGCTCAAGTCCCTCAACGAGATCGCTTACTGCTACTTGATGGAAATGGAAGGGGGAAGCTTAATGGCAGCGAACCAAGTGGGCATTAATAGTGGCTGCTACTGCCCTGCCATCCTGTGAGCTTTGCGTGTTTGCTTCAGGTGTCGCTGCTCGCTGCTCCAATGTATGTTAAGGATCGTAGTAGAAACGCAGGACCGCATGGTGCCAACTGAGTGTGATTTTGAAGTCATTAACTGACTAATAATTACTAATTATTGAAACGCATGCAAGCTTAATTTAGGCTTTAGAAATTCCAGTTGGTAAAGTGATTTGTGGTTTGATTACTAGCGTATCATTATTCTATATGCTGCACCAATTTCGAATCAGATTCCTTGTAAGATAATCGACTGGTCCTCCTTCCAAATTGTAACTCACACGATACGCCACCGTGGGCGTCCGTTCTTGTCCTGGATTAAGTCGTACAAAACTGAAAAGGTTGACGGATAGCTCTGAGTTTGCATTTAGGAACTAAGATGCTGAGTGGTTTGCCCAGTTTGTATAAGTCAATTTCACATTTCCTCACTTCTTCTCCCTCTTTTCCATCAAAATTTTTTTTCAAAAAAAAACAAAAAGATATATAAAAACTAGTCACTACTCACTAGTCTAAGGTACCATTGCCGTTTTGTCTCGGATATGCAGTTCAGTTCATCGGCCACTAAAAAAACCAATCAGCAGAAACGAAACAAAAGGTGTTAAATTAATGGGCCAAATGTGAATTATTCATCCCAAACGTCTTTCACCTTTAGGTCGCCTCCATAACAGATAAAAAATAATAATAATAAATCAAGATCGTCGAGCGGTCTATCTAGTTAGGAATTGAGATTTTATTCTCCAACAAAAAATAATTTATAAGAATTCGATCGCTGATTCATATGACAATCTACTATCTAAATATCAACTCAATTATATCTAAAAAAAAAAAGTTAAAACACTTTCCAATACAGGCTAGGAGAGCATCATGAGACCTCCACGGGCGCGAACCCTGAGCCGCTGGGCTTCTAGATTGGCCACCGCGAGCGCATCCCGATTTACCCTGGTGATCGGTGGGAAACTTCTGTAGGGCCGGGCCGATCACCCCAGGTTCAATTTGTCTGCTTCCTGGTTCATCATTTTTTTTGGAGAGCATCATGAGACCCCCACGGGCTGGCTCGGTGAGTAAAGCGCCTGTCGTTTGAAACGGAGGTCTCAGGTTCGAGATTCGCCAGTTGTACACGGGGTAAAAACCTGATCTACTGGTTTAAATCCTCTCAGCCCTAGGCACCTTATCCCCCGCCAATAAATCCGTGATTTACTCGCTTTGGACACCTGTGGGACAGGGACCAGAGACACTGCTGAGTTGGCGGATCCACCTTTTGAAATAGGAGAGCATCATGAGAGTTATCATTTGATGCATTTATGGTTCGATTCTCAGATATAATATATTTTGAGGGATTTTTTTTAAATAAGACGCGAATCCTAGGACGTTGGACTTCTTGATCGTCCGCCACGAGTACTTCCCAATTTATTCTGACGACGGATGAGAAATTTCCGTAAGACAAGACCGATAATCCGAGGTTGAAATCATTTTTTAGGAGAGCATCATCAGACCTTGTCATTTAAAGGTAGGGCTGTGTCTTCAAGAGCACCAAATTGTTACAGATAAGAATGGCCACTAGCTCGATCGATCTTCCTACAGAAGACCGTGTTTAACTCATCATGAACAACCAGCCATGAGAGTATCTTGATCTTCAGAGGTGCGACAGGGAGCCTGCCATTACTGGTCCATCACCATTAGGCACGACATACATTTCCTAGCTCAATACTGATTACCCGGTTCCGTATGAAGATCATTGAAAGAAGTAAATGAGGATATCACTCGAATACGATTCTGTTAGTAGGTGCCCTAGAGCCAATTATATGATAATTGACTAGGAACTTTTTATATCATATTCTATCATTAATAAAGGCATGTTTTGATTATTATACTTACTTTATACTTGTGCCAAATAACTATATATAATAATGTCCTTGGGTAGTAGGTTATTATTTACATCATATCGATTGGTTGAATCGATAGTGAGATATATAGAGAACACTACACTAAACTATTCCTAGTCAAGCATTAATATTCGAGGACAATAATAATGCATGGAGACTAGCATATAGGTCAATTGATGACTTGAGCTCACAAGTCATGGATATATGATATCAAGTTGACACATGGGTATACATTAGAGAATGTGTACTGAATTGATCCGCCATGAGAAAGTTTCATAGATTGTCATATAAGTGTCATAAACTTTCTCATGTGATTATTAGTATGAATAGTCCTTAGACCTGAAGTCACTACGGTTCCCTACATGAGGAATTATGTACTTTGGTATCGTCAAACGTCACCCGTAACAGGGTATACTATAAAGGTGATCACTAGGTATGTAATAAATCATGCAGAGGGATGTGAGTGATGTAGATGAGATCTATCCCTCCCATATGATGGGAGTGATATCTGTGGGCCCCTTGATCGAGTAAGATTACTAAAACGCATGAACATGCTCAAATGAGTCAATATGAGATATTGAGCTCATTTGTTTCAGTGAGTTTACTCGGGGATCAAGAAACACAAAGATTAATCGAGGATGACACGGTCTATGTCTCATTGGTCAATCTAGATATCAAGGATGGAAGGACAAGGTCATACATTATCATAGTCATGGAGGTTAAGTCAGATCTCGACTTTTCTTATTACTTGGGTAGCAATGATGCATTGTTAGATACTGCTCATTGCTTATGCGTTTAAAGCGGTTTAGACACATTGCCAACATTACGAGAATCTATTGGGTCACACACTAAGGACACGATGCTTCAGAGAGCTTGAGAGACCTGGTCGCGAGCTCGGGAGACTTAGTCGGAAGCTCAGGAGACTTAGTTGGGAGCTCGGGAGACTTAGTCGGGAGCTTGGGAGGCCTGGTCGGGAACTCATGAGATATTAATTCATTAAAGTGTTTAATGAATTAATAGTAAAGGAAAAGGAAAAGTCTCTCTTCATTGAATGGAAAGAAGTTGAAGAGCCACATGAGAAGATGTGCTCTTTACTAACATTAATGAAGGGAAGCTAAAGAGACTAAAACCTCTTCATATTCATTGGATGAGTACAATAGAGGGTCTTGTCATTTGGATGAAGAGAGTTTGTCCCTCTTCCCTTCCTCTCTTCTTCCGCTTCTCCCTCTTGGCCGAAACGCTTTATTGGGGTTCTTGGTATCTTTTGTGAACTACCTCAAGTTGCTAGCACAACTAAGGTAGTTCTTCTCTGAAGTTGAGAGATTGTGTTCGTGTGGATACACATAGAGGCACGGATGCTTGAACGTGCAAGAGATCCGGTGGCACTTGGACGAGCGGGATAAATGTAAGGGCACACTCCAAAGGTATACACTTTAGATAGATCTATTAGATAGATGAACTTCGTACGAGTTTTCTTTCGCATGGATCGCTCGAGGGATATTATTTTCGCTGCGGGTTTTGTGTGTATGAAGTCGGGAGATCCCTACAGATTCTACATGGATACATGATCTAGGAAGTTAACCGGATCGACATCTATGAATCAGCAAAAGAGTTATGATAGATGTTTCAAGAACTATACGAAGAGACCTCGGATGCTCTACTCTGAAATTAGCTAATGAATCTCCGAATGAAAGAAGGAGAAATAGTGGCTGAACTATATGCAAATATCATGGAGCTGATCACTGAATTTATGAATCTTATTAACAAACCGGGATTCTCTAAGGTATGCTCTAAATGTGTTTTCAACAACACTAGAATAGATATTGATAGCCGACTCCTATTACATCTCCAAAGATCTCGAGATAAGTACTCTAGAAAATTTATTTTCGACTTTCGAGCTTCACGAATCTCGATAAATAGAATGAAAAGGAAGGATGAACAATGTGTAGGGATCTCTCGGCGACATAAACAAAAAAAACGCAACGGAAACAAGAACTCTCGAGTGATCCATGCTAAAGAAAACTCGTACAAAGTCGATCTACAGCTACTTATCTTATAGATATACCTTTGATGCGTGGTCTTTCGTTTATCTCGCTCATCTAAGGTACATTGGATCTCTTGCACGTTCAAGCGTCCGTGCTTCTATGCATATCCACACGAACACAATCTCTCAACTTCGGAGAAGAATTACCTTAGTTGTGCTAGCAATTTGAGGTAGTTCGCAGAGACACCAAGATCCCCAAAATAGGGTTTCGGCCAAAGATGGAGAAGAGAAAGAAGAGAGGAAGGGAAAAGACTTAGCTTCATCCAAAAATGACAAGAAAACTCTTTTATACTCATCCCATGAATATGATGAGTTTTTGTCCCTTTAGTTTCCCTTCATTAAAGCCAATAACGAGCACATCTTCTCATGTGGCTCTTCAACTTCTCTCTATTTAATGAAGAGAATCTTTTCATCCTTCTCTATTATTAATTTATTAAATATTTTAATTAATTAATATCTCATCCAAATGTTGTTGAGTCTAATCTAAATAAGTCTAACTCAAATTAGACCTCAATACCATAATCCAATTGGATTCACTTGAGTCTAACTCAATCAATCCAATTCGGATCAAATCTTAGTCAAACAAAGATCAATTAATCTCTAAAGCATCGTGTTCTTAGTGTGTGACCTAATAGGTTCTTGTAACATTGGCAATGTGTCTAAATCGCTTTAGACACATAAGCAATGAGCGGCATCTAGCAATACATTATTGCTACCCAAGTAACAAGAAAGTCGAGATCTGACTTAACCTCTATGACTATGACAATGTATGACCTTGTCCTTCTATTCTCGATATCTAGATTGACCAATGAGGCATAGACTGTATCATCCTCGATCAATCTTTGTGATTCTTGATCCCCAAGTAGACTCACTCAAACAAATGAGCTCAATATCTTATATTGACTGATTTGAACATGACCATGCGTTTTAGCAGTCATATTGGAACAAGGGGCCCACAGATATCACTTCTATCATATGGGAGGGATAGATCCCATCTACATCACTCACATCCCTCCGCATAATTCATTATATACCCAGTGATCGCCTTTATAGTCCACCCTATTACGGGTGACGTTTGCCGATACCAAAGTATATAACTCCTCATGTAGGGAACCGTAGTGACTTCAGGTCTAAGGACTATTCATACGTATAGTCATATGAGAAAGTTTATGACACACATATGACAATCTATGAAACTTTCTCATGGCGGGTCAATTCAGTACACATTCTCTAATGTATACCAATGTGTCAACTTGATACCACATATCCATGACTTGTGAGCTCAAGTCATCAATTGACCTATATGCTAGTTTCCATGTATTAATATTGTCCTTGAATATTAATGCTTGACTAGGAATGGTTTAGTGTAGTGTTCTCTACATTATCTCACTATCAATTCAACCAATCGATATGTTGTAGATAAGAACCTACTACCCAAGGACATTATTATACTTAGTTATTTGACATAAGTATAAAGTAAGTATAATAATCAAACATGCCTTCATTAATGATAGAATATGATACAAAAAAATCCCTTGTCAATCATCATATAATTGGCTCTAGGGCTCCTACTAACAATCTCCCACTAGCACTAGTGTCAATCACTGTAATATCTAATACCCAGTGACATAGTGTGACCATCATGCTTCTTTTGTGCCAAAGCCTTGGTCAAAGGATCCACGATGTTAGCATCAATGGTTACTCTGCATATCCTCATATCTCCTCTATCAATGATCTCTCGAATAAGATGGAAGCGTCGTAGTATGTGTTTGGTCCGCTGATGAGAGCGAGGCTCCTTAGCCTGTGCAATAGCCCCATTATTGTCACAATAGAGGTCTATCGGGTCTACTATGCTAGGAACCACGCCAAACTCTGTAATGAACTTCCGGATCCAAACAGCCTCTTTTGCTGCATCAGACGCGGTAATATACTCGGCCACTATTGTAGAATCTGCGACTGTGTCCTGCTTCGAACTCTTCCAACTCACTACGCCACCATTCAAGCAAAATACATACCCTAACTGCTATATGAAATTATCCCTGTCTGTTTGGAAGCTTGCGTCACTGTAACCCTTTACAGCTAGCTCCTCATTGTCTCCAAATATCAAGAAATATTCTTTCGTCCTTCGTAAATACTTAAGAATATTCTTGTCAGTTGTCCAGTGACTTTCACTTGGATCTGACTGGTACCTGCTCATCATGCTCAAGGCATACGAGACATCTGGATAAGTTCAAAGCATGACGTACATGATAGACCCTATAGTGGATGCATAAGGGATCTGATCCATACAATCTCTCTCCTCCTTAGAAGAGGGGCATTGAGTCTTCGAAAGATTCACACCATGTGACATCAGCAGAAATCCTTTCTTGGAATCTACATGACAAAATGATTAAGCACCTTGTCAATATATGTACTCTGACTTAAGCCAAGCAATCTCTTAGATCTATCTCTATAGATCTTGATGCCTAGTGTTGGATCGAGAGAATACGATAGAGGGGGGTGAATATCGTAAAATATTTCAGATTCGAGATTAAGAGAATTAGCAGCGGAAATTTAAAACACAACGCAAAGAACTCAAGCGATTTACTTGGTTCGGAGTCGCGGTCGGCTCCTACTCCAAGGCCCACGGTCGTTGACCGTTTACTGCGGGCAATTCTATATGTGCTCAAAAAGGTTTATAGACAGATATTACAATTGATGTATAGTAAACTTAAAAAGTCAGCTCTTTGTTACCGACGCCCGGTGTGGATTGTATTTTGGAGCAGAGGGACGTCGTCAGCGCTTGTATCTCGAATTGGGTGGTTTCCGGGGCAGAGCCCTTGAGTAGAAGAGCGTATTGGCGTTTTAAGAAGTGATGCTGAAGCCTCAGGGGTCGAGCCCCTTTTATAGCAGGTCTGGGGGCGACCGGGACATTGGGGGTGCCCTCCATGTGTCCTCCGATCCGTAACTCTCTCGATCATCTCTAATCCCTCAAAAATAGGGATCGAGCTTTGACGGGGGCGGCCGGGAAGCAGGGGGCGCCCGGGTTGACTCAGTCTGCTGGCTTCTCACTGGCTTGAACCTTGTCTGCCTCGTTGGCTTGGACCCAGGGCGCTCGGAGCATCCGGGGTGCCCGGGAGCACGAGGGCGCCCGAGAGCATGGGGGCGCCCCACCCAGTGATCTGCCGAAGCATATGTTTGCTTAACTTGTTTTGCCTTGACATTGGGGGTGCCCGGGACACTGGGGGCACCCTACTCAGCTGTTGCCTCTCTCCTTTGAGGCGTTTTGAGCTGCAGAAACTCATTCCTTCGGTCCTGCATCCAAGGTTAGTCCAAAATAACACAAAGAAATCAAGTATTAGGTTTATACAGCCTTAGATGTCTTGGTTCTGACTTTGGGTCTCCAAAATGGAACCCTAGGTCGAATCGACGCCTACTCTTCCCTCGACGGGGAACACGTCCTGACCTACTCGTCTCAGGAGAATTTACCTGTTGCCAACCGGCTCCTCTGGTTGGACTTTTGCCCAGCAGTCCTTCGCCAGGGGCCAAGCTGTCCTTCGCTAGGTCTTCGGTACCAAGCAGTCCGTCGCCTGGTGCCTAGCAGTCCTTCACCAGGTCTTTGTTTCCTGGCAGTCCTTCGCCAGGTGCCCAGCAGTCCTTCGCCAGGTCTTCGGTTCCAAGCTGTCCTTCGCCTGGTGCCTAGCAGTCCTTCGTTAGGTCTTTGACTCCTAGCAGCCCTTCGCCAGGTGTCACGCCCCGAGACCCAGGAGCCGCTGTTCCAATATAAAATCGGACAGCACCTCCCCTGTCCGGCGGAGAATTTACACATACAAACACACACGCAGATAATAATAGACATCACCACGCAGTTTAATTGGCCTCAGGCCTAAAAATATATATAGACCCAACATAAAAGCACCCGACAACTAAGTAAAACATACCTGACTGCGGACCGGTCCGACTTATGACGAAACAACAAATACAACCACCCCTTAGGGCTCACGACACATACGACATATACATATTGTTGGGACCGGGTGCATGTCGACAAGGATACGAGTTCGTAAAATTTAAAATTTTTACGTGCAGCGGAAGAGTTTGCATAAAATAATTTCCTAAATTATTTTAACTTCGTATCTAGCATGCAACCTTATAGTGTATCGACATAATCATGAAATAAAAGTTTGCGGAAAAGTAAACTAATTTACTTTTATACCTCGCGTAACTTGAAGAAAGGGACGAGATCCAACCGTAGCGTCCCTTGGAAGCTTCGCCTCTATTCGCGTCCACGCCGAGTTCTCTTCGGGATGACTTCGCAAAGTCACGAGTTTTGTGCCGACGAGAACTACTAGATTCTCGGAAGGCACAACTAGAAGGACAAGAGAAAAATTAGGAAAACTAACCAATGAAGTAACGGAATCGTATTCCGGAAGAGAGGAGTCGCTATCCGCTTCTTCTACTTCGCGTTCGGGTTCTCCTTCTTCTTCTTCAATGCTCACGGCAACTTCACCTTCTTGGATTTGGTTGGGCGCCGGCCCTAGAGGAGCTAGGGTGCGCCGGCCCTAAGGGAAGAAGAAGAAGAGGAGAGGAGAGATTAAGAGAGAGAGGGAGAGATCTAATTAATCTCTTGATTAATTGATTGATGTTGTGAATAAAGGGCTAGCCTTTGGGTCCTTTATATAGTAGCAACTCTTTGCTAAGTCTCCCTCTAAACGGAATTAGTTATAAGAAATTTATCCTATAAATTTTCTTAACTAATTATTCCGTTTAAACCAAGTTTTATTATAAACTAATTTATAATAAAACTAATTCTTCTTCTCTTTAAATTATGGAATAAATTTTATAAGAAATTTATAAACTTTCTTATTATGGAAAAATCAATTCATAATTGATTTTATAAAATTAAAATAAACCAATTCATGGATTATTTTAATCTTCCATAAAAGAATAAATTTCTATAAATTTTATTTATATAAATTTCTTTATACAAATTTATTTATCCATAATTTATAAAACAAATCATACTAGATTTATTTTATTAATTAAACCAAATAAATTGGTTTTATTCTCTCTCTTGGCCGGCCACCCAAAGAGGGATAATACCCTCTTTGGCCGGCCCAAATCGACCCGAACCGGTCGCGAATTAAACTCATTTAATTCGCCCAAAAAGCCTTCAAAAGACTTAGCCATTTTTAGCTTCCATTGCGCCTCTGACTAACTCAGATTCGACTTGTTTCTCTTGATCGGAAAATCCAATTTTCAACTCGTTTTAAATCCCTCGGATTACTCGTATTGCATGTGACTAAATAGGCTTTCGATTTATGTTGGCCGTCTATAATTAACCCATTAATTATAGAACGATCATGAGTGGCACCTAGTAGTACATCATGATCCCCAATTAATCGAAAGATCAACGGTTTGACCCCAGAAGAAATTATTCTGAAACCCTTCAGCAGCTCTAATGAATCGTGCCTCATTCCCTTCACCACCTTATACCCACTTGGTTCAGGACACGGTCTATGGTGTCAGTCCCCACTAGGCTGACTACGTCACACCTAGCCCAAGTAGTGTCTTCCTCGTCCTTTGGATTTCTAATTACTCTCATGTATTTAAGAGACTCGCACTCTTAACATGATATGCTCTGGCCAGAGGCTTTGAGTAACAATCCGACGATAGGCCTGGGTATACATCTCCTCGCAAGGAGTGGTGAATCCTTTGTAGGCTGTTCAAACATCTTCGGGCACTTCGGCTTATACCCAACCATCCCGGGTCCACACCTCCTTGGAGATGCTTGCTTAAGATGTTAAAGTATAAGTCTCCATGACCAAGATGACTTGAACACCGCAAGTCAAAGGAACATCGCACTTAAGCCGCAGTAAGATCTTCATTGACATATCTACATGTAGATTCCCATATGAAGTCTTACAGCCAGTCACTCCAATGAACTAGTTCCTTAACTAGCATCCATGTTTATCTCCGGACATCCCAATGTCACCAGCTAGTGAGAATCAGCTGATTAGAGAATAACCCATGCTAGTCTCAACAGAATTGATAGTGTCCATTTTTATCAATTCATCGACTAGGGATAATTTCAATACTTCACAATTGCACATTAGAGATAATCACTAGTTGTGATCCCATCACAAATTCTCTTATGCTGTGAGTTGTATTGCGGACATTCAGTAGATGAGTTTAAGATCCCAATCAAATACACAAAACATGTATACTCAAATAGTGAATTATCATTTATTAAAATAAATGTTTACATCATAAGGCGATTGCCTTAGGACACTTCTCTCATATTACTAACAAACTCCCACTTGGCCTAATGCCAATCGCTACGGTATCCAATACCATAGGCTCTAACATGACCCTCAAACTTGTTTTGAGGCAAGGCCTTAGTTAAAGGATCCGCTATATTCCTTTCAGTGGGAACTCTCTCAATTTGTATGTCATTCCTACTTATAATCTCTCTGATCAGATGATAGCGTCGAAGCACGTTTTTGGATCGCTGATGAGACCTTGGTTCCTTTGCTTGTGCAATAGCTCCATTGTTGTCGCAGTATACCGGCACTGCTTCATCAATGGTTGGAACCACGCCAAGTTCGGAGACAAACTTCTTGATCCAGACTGCTTCCTTTGCTGCTTCCGAAGCTGCGATATATTCCGCTTCCGTGGTAGAATCCGCTACAGTGTCTTGTTTGGAACTCTTCCAACTTACTGCGCCTCCATTCAAAGTAAATACGTATCCAGACTGCGATTTGGAGTCATCCTTATCTGTCTGGAAACTGGCATCAGTATACCCACGTATTATCAAATCTCCTTCTCCATATATTAGAAATACATCCTTAGTTCTTCTTAAGTACTTAAGGATTGTCTTAACAGCCGCCCAATGATCCATTCCTGGATCAGATTGGTATCTGCTCGTGACGCTCAGAGCATACGATACATCGGGCCTAGTACATAACATAGCATACATGATAGATCCTATTGCGGATGCATAGGGAATCTTATTCATGCTAATCCTCTCGTCTTCTGTGCGCGGACACATAGACTTCGAAAGGTTGATCCATGCCTGATGGGAAGGTAACCTTTCTTGGATTCCGACATGCTAAACCTTTTTAGCACTCGGTCTATATATGTAGACTGCGAAAGACCAAGCAACCGTTTTGATCTATCTCTATAGATTCTAATCCCAAGGATATAGGTTGCTTCTCCCAGGTCTTTCATGGAGAAAGTTTTGGACAACCAAATCTTAACTGTCTGTAAAACTGATATATCGTTTCCTATAAGTAAGATGTCATCGACATATAATACTAGGAATACGACTGCACTCCCACTAACCTTCTTGTACACACAAGGTTCGTCAGGATTTTGTGAGAAATCAAACTCTTTGATTGTCTCATCAAAACGGATATTCCAGCTCCTTGATGCTTGCTTCAATCCATATATGGATCGTCGAAGCTTGCATACCTTGGTTTTATCAACCGATGTGAAACCTTCAGGTTGTACCATATATACATCCTCAAGTAGGTTTCCATTAAGGAAAGCTGTTTTCACATCCATTTGCCATATCTCATAATCATAATGAGCTGCTATGGCTAGGAGCATCCGAATGGATTTAAGCATAGCTACTGGCGAATAGGTTTCGTCATAATCAACTCCTTGTTTTTGACGATACCCTTTTGCCACTAATCTAGCCTTAAAGGTAACAACATTACCTTCCATGTCGGTTTTCTTCTTGAAAACCCACTTGCACCCTATGGGTTTAATCCTTCAGGTGGGTTAACCAAGTCCCATACTTGATTTTCATACATGGAATCCATTTCCGACTTCATGGCCTCAAGCCATTTGTCCCTTTCTGAATTTTTCAGAACATCTCATAACTGATAGGTTCGTCATCGCCAATGAGCAACACGTCGTTCGATTCACTTACGAGAAATCCGTATCTCTCTGGAACGTTGCGTGTCCTATCAGACCTACGAAGAGGAGGTGTAGTTTTAGGTTCAACTGATAGCTCATCACTATGAATTATCGGTTGTGGGCCTAGACTAGGTGTCTCTGTGATGTCTATTGGAGTTTCTTGAACTTCATCAAGTTCAATCCCACTCCCACTGTTTTCTTGCAAAAGAAACTCTTTCTCTAGAAATACAGCATGCCTTGAAACAAACACCTTTTGTTCCAAGGGATGATAGAATTGGTAACCCTTCGTTTCCTTAGGGTATCCAATAAATAGACATTTATCAGACTTAGCATCCAATTTGTCTGATACAACCCGCTTCACATAAGCAGGACAACCCCATATCTTAAGGTGAGTTAAGTGAGGTTTCTTACTATTCCAAATCTCATATGGAGTAGTAGAGACTACCTTGGTCGGGACTCTGTTTAGCAAGTAAACAGCTGTCTTAAGTGCATAGCCCCAAAAGGATTTTGGAAGAGTTGCATGATTCATCATAGACCTAACCATGTCCATCAAGGTTCGGTTGCGCCTCTCAGATACACCATTATGCTGTGGTGTATACGGCGGAGTCCATTGGGACAATATCCCATTGTCCCTTAGATAATCTTGAAACTCTTGACTTAAGTATTCACCACCTCGATCGGATCAAAGTATCTTAATACTTTTGCCAAGCTGTTTCTCTACTTCATTTCTGAACTCTTTGAATTTCTCAAAGGCTTCAGATTTGTGTTTCATCAAGAACACATACCCGAATCGTGAGTGATCATCGATGAAGGTGATGAAGTAGCTATAGCCTCCTTGTGAAAGAGTTGACATTGGTCCACATACATCGGTATGTATTAGACCAAGCAAATCTCCCACTGGATTACCTTTTCCGGGAAAGGGTAATTTGGTCATCTTGCCTTTTAAGCACGATTCGCATGTATCAAATGAACCGGGTTCAAATGATTCCAAAATTCCACATCGGTGTAATTCGGTCATGCGTTTCTTACTTATATGGCCAAGACGACAGTGCCACGTGTAGGAGTCTATTTGATTATCTATTCGAGCACGTTTGTTGCTTACTTCGATATTGAAAACGTCATTGGATAAATCTAACGTGTAGATGCCATTGCACAAAGTTCCATTCCCATAAAGAACGCCATTTAAAGTTATGTAACAACAGTTGTTACTGAAAGTTAAATGATAACCTTTTTCATTCAAACATGAAATAGATACAATGTTCTTTATTAACGAAGGAACGAAATAACATTATCCAATTCTAAGACACGTCCAGTTGGGAGCTTTAGCAAATATGTTCCGATGGCAATAGCAGCAATCCTTGCTCCATTTCCAACCCGCAAATTCGCTTCTCCCTTGACGAGCCTTCTTCTATTCCTTAGCCCCTGTATGTCATTACATATATNGGGCCTAAGCTAAGTCCATTTGCGAAAAAGCCCTAGTTTTGAAAGGGGTAATTTTTCTTAAGAAAAACTAAGTCGAAAAAATTATTTTAAAAATGCAAAAAAAAATGATTTTTCAAATTAAGTAGGAACTGATAAAATCAAGTAAAACAGTTTTAAAAAAAACAGAAGTAGAGCAAACCTATTCTACCAAGCATAACCCTAACTGCCTTCTTAGTGAGCTGAACTCAGACTCAGGTAAGGGTTTGGTGAATATATCAGCTAAGTTAGATTTGAGTCTACATGCTTAAGGACTATCTCACCCCTGGCTACATGATCTCTTACGAAGTGGTGTTTAACTTCTATGTGTTTAGTTCTGGAGTGTTGGATTGGATTCTTAGTTAGATTAATTGAGCTTATATTGTCAATGTAGACTTGAGTTTGGGTGTAGTTGAGTTGGAAGTCTTTAAGAGTGTGCATCATCCATAAGAGTTGTGCTACACACTCTCCTAAGGCAACATACTCAGCTTCAGTTGTGGATAGAGCTACACAGTGTTGTTTTCTGCTGCACCAACTTACTAGACTATTTCCTAAAAGTTGGCAGCTTCCACTTGTACTCTTTCTATCTAGTTTACAACCAGCATAGTCAGAATCCGAGTATCCTGACAAGTCAAAAGTTGAGGTCCTAGGATACCAAATCCCTACACTTAGGGTGCCCTTAACATATCTTAGTATTCTTTTTAGGGATGCTAAGTGTGTTTCCTTAGCACATGTTTGGTATCTAGCACACATTCCTACAGCAAAAAGGATATCAGGTCTGCTGGCTGTAAGGTAAAGTAGACTACCAATCATACTTCTATAAAGTTTAAGGTCTACTGGTTTACCATCAGGGTCACTATCTATTTTTACATTTGTGGCCATGAGGGTACTTATGCTTTTGGAGTTGCCCATTTTGAATTTCTTTATTAACTCCTTAGCATATTTGGATTGATGGACATAGTTTCCATCCCTAGTTTGCTTAATTTGTAACCCTAGAATGAAATTGAGCTCACCAACTAAGCTCATTTCAAATTCATTTTCTATTATTTTAACAAATTCTTTTAAGAAATTTGAGTTGGTGGATCCAAAGATTATATCATCGACGTAGATTTGTGCAATAAAGATGTCCTTTTCTAAGGTCTTAATAAATAGGATTGAGTCAATTTGTCCCTGGTTAAATTCCTTAGAGATGAGGTAGGTTGATAGACGCTCATACCATGCCCTAGGTGCTTGTTTTGGTCCATAAAGTGCTTTAGTGAGTTTGTAAACATGGTCAGGTCTTTCTAAGTCCTCAAAACCAGGGGGTTGTCCTACATAGACTTCTTCCTTAATAAATCCATTTAGAAAAGCTGACTTTACATCCATTTGGTAGAGTTTAAATTCTTTATGGGATGCAAAGGCTAACAGCATCCTAATAGACTCAAGTCTAGCTACTGGGGCATAGGTTTCGTCATAATCTAACCCTTCTACTTGACTGAACCCTTTAGCTACTAAGCGGGCTTTGTTTCTCACTATTTCTCCTTGATCATTTAGCTTATTCCTAAAAATCCACTTAGTATCAATAATGGATTTGCCCTCAGGTTTAAGTACTAGTTCCCAGACTTGGTTCCTCTCAAACTGGGCTAACTCTTCTTGCATTGCTATGATCCAATCAGGATCAGGTAAGGCTTCCTCTATAGTCTTAGGTTCAATTTTTGAAATCAGTGCAATCTGACTAAGGTTCCTATAGGAGGACCTAGTTCTGACTCCTAAGGTTGGATCACCCACAATTTGATCAGTTGGGTGACTGAGTCTGGGTTTCTTAGTTTTTCTGGAACTTGGTTCAGCCTCAGGTCCGGTCGGTCGGTTTGGTTCAGTATTTGGTTCAACTACTTGGGTTGGTTCAATTATTAGTTCAATTGACTCAATAGTTTGTTCAATAGTTAGTTCATTTAGGGGTTCAATTAAAGGTTCAACAGTTTATTCATTATCTTCTTGATCAATATTTGATGAATTTAGATCTGGATTATCAGATTTGAATTAATTTCTTCATCAAATATCAGATTTGTTGATTTTTCAATTTTCTTAGTTTGTTTATTGTAAACCCTATAGGCTCTACTTGTTGTTGAATATCCTAAGAAGATCCCTGTGGTTGACTTAGACTAGAATTTACCTAGATAGCCCTTGGTGTTTAGGATATGGACTTTGCATCCAAAGACCCTTAGGTAATGTAGGTTTGGAAGTCTATGGTAGTATAATTTGTTGGATCGAGAGAAACGATAGAGGGGGGGTGAATATCGTTAAACGCCTTTCGGATAAAAACTAGAGCAAGTACGCAGCGGAATAAAAACAATCGCAAACACAGGTAGTTTTACTTGGTTCGGAGCCTAGGTTGACTCCTACTCCAAGGCCCACGGTCGTTGACCGTTGACTGCGGGCAATTCTATAAGTGCGCAAAAATAGTTTACAAGAGTTGTACAATTGTAGTATAGTAAACTGAAAGAAAATAGCTCTTCGTTACCGACATCTGGTGTAGTTTATACTTCGGTGCAGATGGACGTCGTAGGCGCTTGAGTCGTGAGTGGAAGGTTTCCGGAGCAGAGCGCTTTGAGTCGAAGAGCAAGTTGGCGTTGGAAGAAGTGTTGTCTGAAGCCTTGGGGTCGAGGGCCCTTTTATAGCCCCTGGGGGCGCCCGGAACGTCGGGGGTGCCCCCCCCCCATGTGTCAGCCGATCCGCTTCCGTCTCGGTCAGCTCTGATCCCTTAAAACTCGGGATCAGGCTTTGACGGGGGCGCCTGCAACACTGGGGGCGCCCGGGTTGACCGGGTCTCCTCTTATCCGTTGGCTTCGCTGGGTTCTGCTTCGTTAGCTTCAACTGGGGGCGCCCGGGACGCTGGGGGCGCCCGGGAGCATGGGGGCGCCCGGGAGCACGGGGGCGCCCCGCCCATGAGCTGTCGAAGCCTGCCTTTGCTTCATGTGTTTTGTGTTCACCTTGGGGGCGCCTGGGACACTCCGGGCGCCTTGGTCAGCTGCTGCCTCACTCCTTTGAGGCTCTCTGAGCTGCAGACACTCGTTCCTTCGGTCCTGCATCCAGGGTTAGTCCAAAACACCATAAAGAAATAAGATGTTAGTTTATATAGCCTTAGCTGTCTTGGTTCTGACTTTGGGCCTCTCAAATGGAGCCCTAGGTCGAACCGACGCCTACTGTTCCCTCGACGGGGAACGCGTCCTCACCTACTCCTCTCGGGAGAATTTACCTGATGCCAACCAGTTCCTCCGGTTCGACTTTTGCCTAGCGGTCCTTCGCCAGGTCTTGGATACCAAGTTGTCCTTCGCCCGGTGCCTAGCAGTCTTTCGCTAGGTCTTCAGTCCTAAGCTGTCCTTCGCCTGGTGCCTAGCAGTCCTTCGCTAGGGCTTCAGTACCCTGGCATTCCTTCGCCAGTGCCTAGCAGTCCTTCGCTAGGACTTTATACCCTGGCATTCCTTCGCCAGTGCCTAGCAGTCCTTCGCTAGGACTTTAGTCCCCTGGCATTCCTTCGCCAGTGCCTAGCAGTCCTTCGCTAGGACTTTTTCTGCACACTTGAGTAACATGTTAGATAACAAATGAGACTTAACTTTTGAACCCTTTTGCCATTTATCAAAACTCAGGTTCGACTTGGGTGCTTTCTGCACCAACATAATTCATAGGGTGTTTTATTGTGTCGTTTGTTAATTAGGACCCTATTTTGGATGTAACAAGCCGTACTAATTGCTTCTGCCCAAAATTGGTTAGCTAGGTTAAATTCATTGAGCATAGCCCTAGCGGCTTCTTGTAGGGTTCTATTTTTTCATTCAACTATCCCATTTTACTGGGGGGTTCTAGGACACGAAAATTCGTGTATATACCCGTTTATCTTACAAAACTCATCGAATCGTTGATTTTTAAACTCTCCCCCGTGATCACTCCTAAGCATTTTGATTTTGGCATCGTTTTGATTTTCAATTAACTTACAAAAATCACAAAATAAGTTTAGGGTTTCATCTTTGGTTTTTAGGAACCTAACCTAGGTAAACCTAGAGTAATCATCAACAATTACTAAGTAGTACCGGTTTCCGTTTAGTGACTTGGCTCCATGTGAATCAAATAGGTCAAGGTGCAAGAGCTCAAGTGTGGTTTGAGTTAGATCTGATTGAATTAGTTTGTGATTAGACCTGGTTTGTTTACCTTGATTGCATGATTCACATATTAAGTTTTCATGGTTCTTAATTTTGGGTATACCTTTAATTAGGCGAAGTTGAGTGATTTTTGAAATTAATCTCAGATTAGTGTGACCTAATCTCCTATGCCAGAGGGTTGATTCTTCTAACTGAGTTAACATGCATTTAGGTACTAAGGGTAGGTTTATAGTGTAAACATTATTTTTCCTAGAGCCCTTAAGCATGAGTCTTGCAAGTTTCTAATCAGGCAGTTAGAGTTGGTAAAGGTAACTACATAGCCAGTATCACACAATTGACTTATGCTAAGCAAGTTAAATCTAAAATCTTCAACCAGAAGCACCTTTTTAATAACAAAGTCAGATTTGAGTTCAATGTTACCTGACCCAATCACTTTGAGTGTAGCATTGTTGCCAAACGCTACTGAGCCTAGGTTCTTGAACTTGAGTTTGGTGAATTTCAATTTATCCCCAGTCATGTGTCTGGAGCACCCGCTATCCAACATCCATTGGTCTAAATCTTTATATTCCTACACATAAAGAGTTTGTTGATTTGGATCCAATTAGAATCAGGAATAGCCTAAATTGATTTTCACAACCTAGTCTGTCTCACCCAATCTAGAGTTATCAATCACGTTAACCTTATGGGTTTTTGTGAGACAGGTTTTAGTAGAAAGTTTTATTTTGAAAAATCATGATTAATTTTGAGAAAGTTAAATTAATTTTTTTAAACACAATTTAAATTTATTTTGAAAAGAATGTTTGAATCTACGATTAACTGAAAATTTGTGATAGATTCGAATTTGGCACAGAGTAAATTGAATTTGAATTTCAAAAATTGGCTTCCAGGTCTTGGCGAGGCACTAGGCCTTCTTTGGCCGTAGCCTTATTGGATCATCAACCCTTTCCTTGACAAAATCTTTTAGTGAAATTTCATTTTCAAAATTACTTTTTAAGAAATTCTGGTCTAACTAGTTTGGGTCTTGGATCGGTAGCTTCGGCTAGTTCCACCAGTCTAAAGAGACCAAGTAGTGTATACTTGACCTTATTAGAAAAGGCTTCCCTAAGATACTATCATCTCACCGCCACCCAATACTATGTTGTTCAAATTTCAGTTAATTGGTTTAGTCCTTCGTCTAACCAGTCCTAAGTCTAAGCATGGTAAATGGCAGAAAATAAATAGACAAGCAATAAAGCAATTTAAAACAAGAAAAGAGATTCATTTAATTATAAAAATTATTTTTAAGTTGGCTCCCCCTGGACTAAAGTCACGGTAATGATTAGGAAAGATATGAATCTTGTCCTTGGGGATCCAATATCAATTTGGTCCAGCTTGGTTGTTCAGGCATAGTTTGGGTACCCATGCCTGAACTTTGGGTCTAGACTGATTCAGTACAACATAGTAAGATCTTTGTCTCGCCTTGGTTCGATAACCTAACCTGGATCGATTTAGAACGGACTTCTATTTTCCAAGGATCATATCAAGACCCTTGGAACCAGAAGTGAATCGTTCCAAAGCTGCTCTAAGGTCCTTGACTTGAGTTTTCAAGGAAGAGTTCTCTTTCTCAAGTTTTTCAACTTGAGTAGAGGTTCCTTCTTGAACCTTCTCAGTTAAGGATTTAGAGTCAGCTCCCTCTTTCAGGAGTTTTACTTCCTGTCGGAGGGACTCGACTCGGATTTTGGCTTTCGCCAAGTCGCGAGAAAGGTAAGCAATTAATTCAGTTAATTGAATTCTAGAAAATCCACTTACAGTGATTTCACAATCCTCTGAAAATATGAGTTTTCCGTCGTCCGGCTCCGATTCTAACTCAGTCTCGATTTCTTCCGAAGCAGTCAGAGCGAGCAGGTTCGACTGTGGGGCCTCTTCTTCTTCTTCAGAGGAAGACTCGTCCCACGTTGCTTGAAGGGCCTTCTTCCTTCTTGTCTTCTTCGTCTCCTTCAGATTGGGGCATTCCGTCTTGTAGTGACCCTTCTTTTTTGCATTCGTAACAGGTCACATTTGGTTTGGTCTTTTCATTTGAAGGTTCAGCTGGCTCTTCCTTTCTTCGGCTGGATTTCCTTCTATTGGTCTGGTTTTTCAGTTCCTTGTAGTAGTCCCGGGCTAGCCGAACTAGCTTGGGTTGATTTCCTTCACTGTCTTTTGAGTCTGAATCTGAGTCAGACTCGGGTGCAGGTTGGGGCTTCTTCTTGGTCATCTTTCCAGGTTTACCTGCAACAAAGGCAATGCCTTTCTCGGCCAGGGTGTCGTTAGTCTGCTCATGTAATTCAAGTTCTGAAAACAACTCATCTAATTTAATTCTAGACAGATCCCTTGAAACTTTGTATGCATCTACCATAGATGCCCACAAAGTATTTCTTGGGAAAGCGTTAAGGGTGTACCTGATCAAGTCACGGTTTTCTACCTTGTGACCGATTGAATGTAGACCGTTCATTAGCTCCTGGATTCTGGCGTGGAGCTGGGCTGCAGATTCGCTGTCGTTCATCTTAATTGTGTACTGCTTGTTTAGCAGTAGGTCCCTCTTGCTGATTCGGGTGTCAGAGGTTCCTTCGTATAACTCAATTAACTTACGCCAGAGTTCCTTTGCACTGTTGAATGGTCCCACCCGGTTCAGCTCTTCTTTGGTTAGGCCGCACTGGAGTGTTTGAGTCGCTTTAGCATCGGCCTCGATCTTTCTTTTCAGTGTGGTATTGATGGACCCCAAATAGATAAGTATCACAAATGTGGGTCTCAAATTTAGATATTTGTAAAGCTGGAAACCCTTTTTGCTAACAAAGAATAAAATATAGTAAAGGGGTCACAGGTCGTATTTTTCCTAGGGCTAGTTAAGGATGTTTGATTCGAGCTCGAGTTTATGTGTCGTCAAATATTTTTGGGTTTCAAGTAACAATTGGGTTTGGTTTCAATTAGAAATGAAAACGCAATGAAAAGAAAGGAAACTTAACTAAATGAACTAAACAAGGTAACGGTAACTAATGAACTCAACTAACGGGAAACTTAATCAATCAATGCAACTTAACCGAATTTGGGAGAACAAATCTGAATTCAAATGCAAGAGTACACTACAATTGTATTGAACTTCAGGAATTACCACTCAAAGCAAACCAAATGCTAAACAAATGAATCAAAACAATGCTGAAATTTTCGATTGAAACTAATGTAAAAACTTTAAACCTAATTACAGAAATGAAGCTTGATACTAATGTCGAAATGAAAATTGAAATTCAGACACAAGCTATACGTGAAACAAACTGATTTCAAGCTCAATAGCACACTAAAAATTGCATTTAACTTGGTACCAATCAATGCTGAAACTTTTCTTGATACAAAGTGAAGAAATTGAAACAAACTTGATACAAAGAGGAAGAAACTTATGTGCCGAAAGTTGATGCTAAATGCAGAACTAATAACTGACAAATTCCGAATTGGAACTGATCAATTCAACTTGGAAAACAAAACTATCAGTAAAATAATACGCAGGACTGAAGGAATTCAGCAGCAAATAACTGATCAATCAAATACAAACCTAATGCAGAAATGAAATGCAGGAAGGCAGAAACTGTGTGCAGAAATTTAGCTACAAATTGGATGCAAAGTCAAATAAAGCAACTGAGATCAAGTGCTCGAAGCTAGCTTCAGAAGTGATGAACTTAGTATTGCAGAAATGAAGCTGACAAATTCAGACACAACTGAATGAAGAAATGATTCAGAAATGCAGAACATGAATGTAAAAGTGCAGCAACAATTCGAATGCAAAAATTTAGAGGCAAACCGAGTGCTGAAACTCACAAAACAAGCTGCAAAAGTCACAACTAATACTTAGAAAAGACTCAGAAAACTGATGTTCACTGATACACAATTCAGAAACTATAATCAATACTTGCAGAAATGAAGTTGATACGCAGATAATGAAATTGATACACAGAAACTGAGATTGAATACGCAGGAATAAACTAATTTGCGAAGCAAATTGAGATCGAATTCAATGTTCACTAGACAAGCAATCTAACTAATTATCTTGCAGAATTTAAACCTAATGAATTAAGGAACGATTCAATAAAACTGAGTTTAACAGATTCAAAGTGCAGAAACTGTAAATGAATTGCAGAAATCGAATCTACTGCTAAGAACAGAAATTCACAAAGAAACTAAGCTCTGATCCCTTCCTTAGCTCAAGATCTTCTTGCCGTCACACAAGAGTAAGCCAAGAACCCCCTAGCTCAACAGATCGCTGGAAAATCCGACTCCACTGTCGATTTAGCTCGAACTGTTAAATATCGAATTTTACAGGGTTGAAAATGTGAATTTTGAAAGTTAGGGGACTAGTTGCAATTTTCTAAATCTGTTGGGTTTAATTGCAAAAAGGCCAGAAATAGTTATAAAACTCCTAAAAGCCCTAACTTCCTCCCCCATTTCCCTTCTTCCCATTTCTATTCTCCAACGCCGCACGAGAGCAGTTGCTCGCCCAACGCCACAGCCGCTCGCCACCGCCGAGACCCCTTCCTCCCCTTCTCCTCCTTCTCCGGCGCGCACGAGCAGAGCACGCCCTCACGCTGAGCCCTAGCCGACTACTGACGCCGTCACATCTCCCCGTCGTCGCCGCGCCCTTCTCCTTCCTCTTCACTTTGCACGAACAAGCAGGCAAGCGCTTTGCCTTGCGTGGAAACCCTAGCCGATCGTCGACTGAGCCTTTTCAATTTCGGCTGAGATTTCACCTTTGCATTTCCTTGGGTTTGGCTAACATTTAAAGAGTACAATCTGTTCCTAATCTCTGATTCTGATCGTCAGCTCCATTTTCAAGCTGTGGTGTTAGTTCTGTGCTCAGTGCTTGCTGAATTTGTGCCCAATCTGTCTGAATCAAAGCTATACAAATTTGGCCGGCGAGCTATAGCAGGTAAGAGTATTACCTAGGTTTGATCTTTGGTGCTTAATATTTCTTGCTTTGATGTTACAGAATACTGGCTGGTTTCTCCGTAAGATGTGTCCCAATGTCCAGAACTTGAACTGTAACTATTGTGACTAAATCTTAGACCATGGCCTAGGCACGTATCTGGATTTTCAAACTTGACCTCCTTATTATGTATACCTTGAATCTTATAGTCAACGGATTCGAGGATTAGGTTGGTAGTCGTGGTAGTTTCGTTAATTTGGGAATTTTATTTAATAACCTAATGGTGATAATTAGGTATGGACGGAACCCATAGTTATATTGGATTTAACTAAATAGATGTAATTAAATAAAAGTTGTGATTAGGATTTATTCTAATTGTGTTTAGTATTTCGTTTAGCTAAGTTGTTAATTTTATAATTTGCTAAACTATATCATTCGGTGCAGGACCTTGAGTTGGTTACGCACAGTTGATCGTGAAGGTCCTCATTTACGAAATTCTTCAATAAAAGACGGGTACTTCTCCTTTGTACTCGAGTAGTTTTCTTTACCTTAAAAGCATGGCTATATTATGTCTGATAGGTTGCTTGACCTTGTTCTTTGTCGTTTGTTATTTAAACATCGTCGTTGAGACTTGTTATTCGTTGATCTTCGAGTATTCCAAATTTGTATCCGTACAGTCCTCTATTGGTTTTCTATTCTGTAAAGTGCCGTTTGTACACGAGCACTTAGATGTCCATTAAACACAATTAGGTTTATTTGGCATTAGAAATATCCTACCTATTAGTGTAGGTGCATAATCGTTGGTTTTCGATTTCTGATTTGTTGTATTGATGCATCGTATACTCGTTGGATTTTATTGCATCGTTGTTTCTCCGGTTGTTCGTGCATCGTATAGCATGCACCATATTTGCACGTTGCATACTAACGACTGTTGGGCTTACATTTGGTTAAGTCATCGTTAGTCATATTGTTGCTCAATTCACTCAACCACTTGTTGTCGTGGTAGTTATTAGAGTGCGAGCATCTGTCCTATTATGCTAAACAGTGACACCCTCACTGTAGTTTTAGAGGGATATTAGAGTCGTTGGTGGCTCACCCTCATCGTTGTCTTTAGAGGGATACTAGAGCTGTTGGTGGCTCCCCCTATGTATCGGGGTTTTTGGAGTAGTTGGCTCCCCAGTATCTTGTCCACTCAACCACACCTTTGTGGTATTTGTTGTTGGAGTGCGTACAGTTGTCACAGCCCTACCCACTCGGTCACACAGATGGGATGTGTTGACAGCTTGACTGGCGTCAGGGGTGACACATGTCATTACATCATATGCATACGTATTTCTTTTATGCATTTGCTTGTGTTTGATGCACTTATATGAGCTGTGGTTGATGCACTTGATTGACATGCATATATTTCTTGGTTTTATTGTTATTGCATCATTTTACACCTGTATAGTTATTATTCGGTTTTAAACCATGTCGTATTATATTGGTTATGCATGATTAGGTAAATTCTATAATTCTTATGAACTGTACACTATTGATTTCTCTACTCCGTTATCCTTATTATGACATGCTTATTTGTCTACTCATATACTCGCAGAGTACGCCCGGACACACCACCCCTGCTTTCTTTTTTGTTGTTTCAGATAGCAGGTAGAAGTATTTCTTGGAGCCAGGAGAGGATCCAGTTGCCGGTCCCCAGTGTCGAGTTGAGTTATTTTTCGATATTCGGTTTAGTTGTTGGTTTTCAGTACTTGTAGTTGCATTTTATTCATTATCGGGTTTTGTCGTTATCAGAGTCTTTTGGTGTTCTCTTTGGATTGTAGTTTCACTTTATGTTTATGGTGGCTGAGCCACCCATTATCACTTATTCTAATATAAACTGCGTGGTTGTGTTTACTTCTATATATGTGATGCTAGCCGCATGTGGCTAAGCTTTTGTGGTGAGATATATGTATAATTGCCCCATATTGTCCGCCATACAGGGGAAATGCTGCCCGATTTTCGAGGAAGCATGTGCCTCTGGGGGCGTGACACGAACTCTGCTCAAATCTGAAGCATCCATCCGATCTCCTCGATCTCGATGTGTTGGATTGCGATGATGGCTTGGGAATGATCAGAGCACTCCAAAGAACCCTCCGGCTAGCTCAAACGGATGAAAACGGCACACAACTGAGATCCAAGTGATCGAATGGCAGAGCTAATGAAACCCTCAATCAGCTCTGTTCTTGGGCGAATTGGAGATGGAATCTTCACAGAAACTTCATCCCGACGATCTAGATCTTGATCCAATGTTGAAATCGAAGCGGTCGCGTGATCTAATGAAAATAATTGAAGAAAAGCAGTGAAAAATTGTGAAGAACTGGAAGATTGGTGAATACGCGACAACTCTGATCGGGGGCAGATGGCAGTTTATATAGTTTAGAAATGAACGGCCGATATTCACTTAACTCCATCCAACGACTAGATCTCTTCAGATTTAAATCAAACTTTTCAGATCTTGATCAAGGGTCAGGATCTGCCTCTCAGTAGCTCGGATCTTCCAGATTTGTAACGGATGGCTCAGATCAACCTGATCATTGAATGGACGGTCTAGATCCTCCTGAGCTTGATCCAACGGCTAGATGATCTTTGATTTAGATGAAACCTTCAGATCTTGATCCGAGTGCTTGATTAGCCTTAACCCTAGCTCGGATTGCATCAAAAGTTCTCAGATGGCTTAGATCTAACCGTTTTTGAATCGGACGGCCCATATTAGTTGATGCTTGATTACTCGATCCGGGTCCACTTCTGACTCAAGTTTGACCCAGCATGACCTAGGTCCATGATCCTTCCAAGCCTACAAAAGTAGATCAACAATTTAGTGGCAAAATAATTCAAATGTATCAAAATTTACAATAAAGTCCAAATTAGAATTAATTCATAGAACCTAAGGTAAATTCAAGATTAAGCAGGTAAAATATGGGTCAAACATGGATTTTAGAACCTGAAATGATCAAAAAAATAGTACTTATCAACTCCCTCACACTTAAGCTTGAGCGTCTCGCGAAAACTACTAAATATGTATCCCTTTGATTCATTCCAAACATAGTTAGAAGCAATTGAACAGAAATTACCTAAGGTTGTCAATTCTCAAAAATCTAAGCTCTATGGATTAGTATCTCGTCCTTAAATCAACAACTTAGCATTTTCATCCTTCATGATTCATTGAGATGAATTTAACTCACTAAGCCTTTCAAGGGAAATTTTGGTGTCTCTCTTTTTGAGTTCTAAGTTCATGATGAAAGTGGAGCTCACTCAAACACACATGCTTCTTGCACTACCACAGGCTTGCTTGTTATCTACTCTCCACCATTATTCATGATTTGGATCCACATCTATAAAAGTTTATTCAAACAAATTAAAGACATATGAAATGGTAAGAATGAAGTGAAAACCAAGAAAATAGAAAAATTGATGAAGTGGGAGACTTGGATGCTCAAAAATATTTCCAATGCACTTTGTCCTCTTTATAGTCCTCTATTGAAGTCAAAAATGTGGTGGAGTAAGAATTTTGCAGTGCCCTTGATTCGGATGAAGAAATCCTCATTGGTTTCATTGTGTCATTTGCTTTTGCGTGCCACTTTGTTTTTTTTCTGCTTCTTCTTCTTTTCATATGATCAGCTGCCATCAGCTAATTCTTGTTCAGTTGGAGACTTGCTGACCAGAACTTGTATCCAAAACTTGGCACATGGATTTCTTTCCAACTCCTTCCTTTTAGTTCCCAAAATTTCAGCTTCCTTTGTCTCTGTTTTTTTTTTCTTTTTCTTTTTCTTCTTCTTCATAACTGAATTTTTTAGCTCTTTTCTCTATTCTGTTTATAGGCTGTCAAATTCATCCACTTGTGCTAGATTCAATGCTCTAAGATCTCTAAAATCTTCAGGTATCAAAACTCTTCTTTCCCTCAATGTTCACTTGATAACTCAACTTGACCTCACTGTTTTTCTTTTTAACCACGGCACTGCACTGTTGATCTCATTCAGTAGTTTGAAATCTGCTCCCAAGAGGTTGAGTTCAATTGAAAACCATTCTGCAAGTTCTATTTAAAGTCAGCAAGGCATTGCTGATTTAGGAAACATGAATTCAATTGGAACTTGGTACAAAACTGCCTTACTAGCATTCCAACTGATTTTTTGTTCTTAAGCTCGAATGCAGAAATTGACAACAGCTCTTCAACAGATTTTTCAGCACTTTGCAGCTTCACACGCATAAGGTTTCATTTGAGCTTAAGACTTGGCACGGTTTGCTTCCAACTCTTTTTCTTTCAACTCCCAAAATTCAGTTTTTTTTTCTTCTTCATAGCTGAATTTTTCAGCTTCCTTTTCTTTTTTTTTCCTTCTCTTCTTCACATTCAATAAGTTGCAAGAGATATCCATTGCAATCTAGTGATACTGAATTAATATGCTCTTCTTGGAATTCCATTTCTTGATACTCTACTTGACCTCTTCCTTTCCACCTTGGCACAGAATTTCTGCATTGGTTTCCACTTTGGTACAAATTTTCTGCATTGGTTTCAGATCTATCCAGCTGTAATTCAGCTTTTCGCAGGATGTTGCTGATTTCTATTGCAAAGAACAGCTGCAGTCCAAAACATTCTGACCAAAACATGCTACCCAGAAATTTTTCTTTTTTTTGCACCGAATTTTTCATTTGCGTGCCACTTGGACTTTGGCACAGATTTGTTTCTTCTTCAACCGAATTCAACTTGGCACAGAATTTCTTGGATCTTCAAATTATAATCAAGAATCTAGCTGCTTCAATTGTTTCCCTCCTTAATCACTACTTCCCACTTATTCTTGATACAAACTCAATTCAACTTGTTTGAAATGCATCTTTGATACAAAATAATTTCAAAACACTAGCCTCCTCCCCCACACTTAATCTTTTGTCTGTCTCGGGCAAAGTAGCATCAACAAACATCCCAAACAAACAAGTCCATGGAGAACTATGGTTAAGAGTAGAAAATATAGGAAGAAAAATAGAATAGATTATATACCAACTATAAATATTGCCAAAAATTGATATGGAAAAGAGAAACAAATTGATTAGCCTCTATAAATGGGATCCAATCATAGAAATATGGCCTTGAAAGAACCTAAGCAAGTTCTAGAGTACAATCACATATGTGGGTCACAAAAATAAGGCTAATTCTCACTAGGTACAAATAAGTCATCCCATGTCATCAATTTAGAATCCATAGCTAAGTAGTACTCAAGCATCCAAGAATTCATCCATTAGCTCAAACCTTAAGTT
>JAGFNQ010001982.1:297018-404641 GCA_024364735.1 Boesenbergia rotunda | reverse complement strand
AGCAATCCATACAAGAAAACTAAGCAACTAAATAAATTCAGAAATGAACTACGACAGACTTAAAAATTACAGCTAGAAATCAAAAATTTGACAAGAAATCTAAACCCCAATCGCTCCATTAGCTCAAGGTCTTCTTGGTTGTCAATCAAGAGCTGGCTTCGAACCCGCAAGCTCAGCAATTCACTAAGGAACTGAATCGGTAGTCGAATCAGCTCAAAACTATTCAAGAAGGAAAATCCCAATCGATTTCTTCAATTCAGTCATGTCTGAGTGAAACGAAGGTGCGGGGATGATCCAAACACTTCAGGGAACCCCTCTGAATAGCTTGGATTGATAAAGAACTCGACAAAACCGAATTTGAAGCTATCAAATACAAGGCTGCGGAAACCTCTCAACAGCCCTGTTCTTGCCCAATTCCAAGCTGAAAACTCAACAAACTACTCTCCCTAGTGACCTCGAACTTGATCTGATGAAGGATGGAGGTGGTCGCGCCCCTTGGATGAAGAACTCTATTGAAGAAACGAAGAAACAAACGAAGAAGAAACTGGTTGCGGCGAGGACGCGACAGGGAAGAGCTGCGGCGATTTTTTTGATTAAATAGTTATCAACGGACGGCCCAGATTGATCGGAGGAGATCCAACGGCTGATCTTGCTCTGATTTGATCCAAAGTTTTATGATGATGATCTGGGGTCAGGATCTGCCTCGTGGTAGCTCGGATCCTCCAAATGTACAACGGATGGTCCAGATCAACTCTATCTGTGAATGGACGCTCTAGAGCCCTCCTTGCTTGATCCAACGGTTGATTTAGCTCTGATTGGAATGAAACCTTCAGATCGTGATCATAGAGCTTGATCAACCCTAACCCTAGCTCGGATTGCTTCAGATCGTCCCGGATGGCTCAGATCTAGCCGCTCTTGAATCGGACGGCTCGGATTAATTTTAAGCTTGATAATTCGATCCGGTTCACATCCGACTCAAGTTTGACCCAGTATGCCCTAAGTCCAGGATCCTTTCATGCTACAAAAATATATCAGAAAATTAGTGGCCAAATAATCCAAAAAATATGTAATTTTGTAATTAAGTCCAAAATAAAAGGAAATCCTAAAACCTAGGGTAAAATCACAATTAAGCAATAAAAACATGGGTCAAACATGGATTTTAGCAATTAAAATAATCAATAAAATGGTGCTTATCAGTGTTCAGCCTTCACTCGTTGGCAGGTCAGGCAGGTGCCAACATGCTGAGCCACATCCCTCTTCATACCAGACCACCAGAATTTCTCTTTTAGATCTTGATGCATCTTGGTGGATCCTGGATGCATTGAATAAGGGGTTTCGTGAGCTTCGACTAATATCGCTCTCCGTAGCTCCGGATCATTAGGAATACATAGACGATCCCTAAGATAAAGTATTCCCCCGTTAGCGATACGAAAACCATCGCCCTTTCCTTCTAGGATCTCCTGTTTGATTCTCTGAAGGCTAGGATCACCATCTTGTTTGTCCAATATGTCCTCGAACAGCGTCGGTGATAATGTCATGGTAGAAAGCCATCCGGAGATGACCTCGACTCCCAACTTCATAATTTCCCTTTCGAGTGGTCGGGGTAATCTAGATATAGACATCAAGGTGGCACTTGACTTCCGGCTGAGTGCATCGGCCACTTTGTTTGCCTTTCCTGGATGATATAAGATCTCACAGTCATAGTCCTTTACCAACTCCAGCCATCGGCGTTGTCTCATATTTAGGTCTTTCTGCGTGAAGAAATATCGCAGGCTCTGGTGGTCTGTATAAATCCTGCACTGCGCTCCATACAGATAGTGCCTCCATATCTTAAGAGCGAAGACCACAGCGGCTAATTCCAAATCGTGGGTGGGGTAATTCTGTTCATGTTCTTTAAGTTGCCTAGAGGTGTAGGCAATGACTTTACCATTCTGCATAAGCACAGCTCCAAGTCCCAGTCGAGAGGCATCGCTATACATGTCGAAGCTCTGGTTACCTTCCAGAAGGGTAAGAATTGGAGCACTTGTAAGTCTCCTTTTCAGCTCCAAGAAACTCCTTTCACAGCTTTCCGTCCATTCAAATTTCTTATCCTGCCGGGTGAGAGCTGTTAAAGGGGCTACAATCCTTGCGAAGTCTTCTACAAATTTCCGATAATAGCCCGCCAGCCCAAGGAAACTTCTGATTTCGCTGGCGTTCCTCGGCCGACTCCAGTTTTTCACAGCTTCAATCTTTGTCGGGTCTACCATAACCCCATCTTTGGAAATAATATGGCCCAAAAACCCTACTTGGTCAAGCCAGAACTCACATTTGGAGAACTTGGCGTACAGTTGTTTTTCCCGGAGAGTCTGTAGTACTATCCTCAGATGTTTGGCGTGCTCTTCTTGGTTTCTTGAATAAATAAGGATATCGTCGATGAAGACGATTACAAATTTATCAAGAAAAGATGAGAACACTCGATTCATAAGATCCATAAACATTGCAGGAGCATTGGTCACGCCAAAAGGCATGACAACAAACTCAAAATGTTCATACCTTGTTCGAAAAGCTGTCTTCTAGCCATGCTTTCCCTCATAAAGGACAAGTATGGATAATATTAGTTATTGTTATACCTTCCCCCATATTAAATTCTAAATTATTTAATTAATATATATATATATATATATATTTTAAATAAATAAAAGAAAGTATCGTTCATGTTCACATATCTTACAAGTACTTGCCATTATCTATCATAAGACATCGTTCATACTTGCATATTCTAGAACATAACATATCGTAAGAGTGCTTACTATCATAAAATATACTGAAAGGTACTTACTTGGAAGCGGCAGGAAAGAGGCTTGATGTGTGTGTAGTGAGATGGCAACGCTCTGATACCAACCTGTAACGCCCGCCTTTTTCCCCCACCTTGTAGTGTGGCGAGAAAGGCGTCGTTACGCTCAACATACATGAACTTATAGAACATCTTAATGCAGCGGAATCATTTTTTTTTTCTAAACATGCTTACATGGGATATCTATATATGCCTAAACTTGTCATTCATAAACTTACATGCATAGCATCATAACCTAACCGTTCCATAACTTATTCATCATCATCATAAGTAGCAAGTAACTTATCCGTAACATAGCATCATGAGTCTTAAGTCATTCACTAGACATAACCATTATAAACGTAGCATAAAATCTAAGGGAGGCATTCCCAAAACTCAAGACATGCAATATGTGTAAATAAGAGGAATCCTTCTTGCCAAGTCACCGCCACACACACACATGCTTTTGCCCCTCCTGCTGCTTCCCTTAGTAACCTCTTGCTTGATCTGCGGTACGAGGAAGATAAGATTATAAGCACACAGGCTTAGTAAGACCCTTTCCTACTCACTAAAACCATACGTCACATAAACATAAGCATATCAAGTATCTTGACATAACATAACTTTGAACATAAACATAAACATAGTCATGGCATAAGTCATAAGCATATGAACAGCTACATAGCATGATTCCTAACATAACCATAAATCTACAACATACTTAGCATAGCATAAATCTTGACATACATGAACATGAAACATAGCATGATATACTTCTTAACATACATGAGCATGAGACATACTTATACATGGCATAATTTCTTGGCATACATGAACATGGAACGTAGCATGATATATAAGCATGAGCATAACATAAAACATACTTACCCTGGCGCGATGCATAGCATGGATGTATGCATGAGTCAAATGCATTTACTACATAAGGATGCTTAGCTTTAAAACCATACTTTTAAATGCTTAGCATAAACATAACATCATTGGGGTCATCGGCTTATACCACATACATACATCATAAGCGTGCATCCCTAAGTAAATACGAGGTAGCTAGCCTCGACCTATTAGGGTAAGGACAGCATAGTCGGTAGTCCCAGAACCGGGGCGTTCTTAAGGTGCCCATCCCTGTTGCACAGCTTCGGTAGTGCCAGAACCGTACGTGGACAGCTTCGGTAGTCCAGAACCGGGGCGTTCTTAAGGTGCCCATCCCTTGGACCCTTACTTCGGTCCGGTACAAGCCCATTCATAAAATAAAATAACCATGCATGCTTCATCATTCATACTTGTCATTCATACTTATCATTCATACTTATTTCATATCATCGTTATGCCTTCATCATTCATACTTATCATTCATACTTAAGGCATAACTATCATCTTCATTCATACTTATCATTCTTTATTCACAAAATAGGACATACATACATAATCATGTTTCTAGCCATAAACATTACCTTGGTTCCTAAAGCTTGCATGATCTTGATACATAAATAAACATGCACTTCAGACATGATACATTTCATCTAGCATACATAATCCTAGTATTCATCATAAAGCATGGATGATAAGCCACGTATAAATAGGACGTATACTACTAGGGTTCATGACATTCATTCTAAAACATGCACATACCTTCATAAACCATAAATCTATTATAATCATTTATCATCATACATGCATCATTCTAATTATCATAACATATTCCTATCTCAATTACATATAGTCATGGTATATGATCTAAATATTCATGGATGAAACATAACATAAAATCTAACATGCATAATCATGTGATATTACACATAAACAAAGATTTTTGTACATAAAGGTCCTTACCTCATGCTTTAACTATCTACTATTATCATGGTGACTTATAAACATGCATTCTTGAGATCTTAACCCAAACCAAACCCTAGGTTTAGGTCTTGGCCGAAACCTTAAGGGGCCATGGGTCCTTAGAAAAATTTGCATAGTCATAGTCAACATCCAATCCCTTGCATATTATGTCATAGGAACCCATTGTGACCCTTGATTGGTTTTAACCCTAAGTCCTAGACCTTATTCATGCTTTGGCCGAAACCCTAGGGGAGTAATAGGCCCATGGAAAATTCATTTAAGTCACCATTTTCATTAATAACATATCATAGCAAAACATACTAATCATGCTTGGAGGTTTGAAAGTTAAACCTAGCCCTACACTTGATGTGGCTGAAACCCTCAAGGGGTTTTAGGGTGCCAAAAACTTCCCTAAATCATAAGTTATATCCTACATACTATCATAAAACTTTCAAGAGCACAAAAGAGAATTTACATCATCCCTAACCCCACAAAACATCCTTGGCCGAAACCCTAAGGGTCCTCTTCATGGTTTCCTCAACTTAAATCTTAAACAAAAATTCTAAATCTTGTTAAGCATCAAGGAACAATCATACCACAGGTGAGAAGGGTCTTACCTTGGGTTGTCCTTGGTTTTTAGACCTTAAAAGAGAAGGAAAAATGGAAATCCCTTTGATACTTGAACCCTTCTTGCCCTTGTAACCTTGGAAGAGAACCTAGATCTTCCAAAATAGAGCCCTTGGTGGAACTTTTCCTAAGGGGGAGAGCACCTTGAAGTTTCGGCTAGAGCAAGGAGGAAGAAGAAATGAAGAGGAGAAGGGAAATTGTAACTTCCTAACCACCTTTATACCACATTAAAAGAGGCAAGTGAAGAGTCATGGTGTCTCTTCCCTTGATGACTCTTCATTTTTCCCATGCCTTAACTAAGATCCACTTCATTCCCTCATAGCTAGATGCCTCCGTGACTATGATAGTGCCTCCGTGACTTTTCTTGTTACTTGGGTAGCAATGATGCATTGCTAGATGCCGCTCATTGCTTATGTGTCTAAAGTGTTTAGGTGCATTGCCAACGTCATGAGAACCTATTGGGTCACACACAAAGGGCACAATGCTTCGGGAAATTCGAGTTGGGAACTCGGGAGTCCAAGCCCGAGTTGGGAACTCAGGAGGCCTAAGCCCAAGTCGGGGACTCGGGAGATCTGAGCCCGAGTTGGGAACTCGGGAGGTCAGTTCGGGGGGCTCGAGTTGGGAACTCAAGAGGCCGAGTCGGAGCTCGGCGGACCGAGTCGAAGCTCGGCGGACCGAGTCGGAGCTCGGCGGACCGAGTCGGAGCTCGGCGGACCGAGTCGGAACTCGGCGGACCGAGTCGGAACTCGGCGGACTGGGTCGGCACTCGGTAGACTGGGTCGGAGCTCGGCTGACTAGGTCAGGAGCTCGCCACTCGGAAGACTTGGTCGGGAGACCGAGTCGGAAACCCGAGAGGCCCGGTCAGAGTTGCATGGAGGAAAGAGAAAAGTCTCTTTTCATTGGATGAAAAGATTCTTTTCTTGCATGGGAAAAGATGAAGAGCCACATGAAAAAATGTGCTCTTTATTGGGAAGCCAAAGAGACACAAACCTCTTCATATTCATGGGATGATTATAAAAGAGGGCTTTGTGACTTTGGAAGAGGTCTTCTTCTTCTTGGCTTAGCTTTTCCCCTTCCCTTCCTCTCTTCTTCCTCTCCTCCACTCTTGGCCGAAACCTTACTGTAAGGTTCTTGGTGTTTTCGAGCTACCTCAAGTTGCTAGCACAACTAAGGTAGTTCTCCCGAAGTTGAAAGATTGTGTCCGTGTGGATATGAATAGAGGCACGGACGCTTGAGATCCGGCGCATCTTGGACGAGCGGGATAACCGAAGGGCACGCTTCAAAGGTATAAACAGTAGATAAATCTATTAGATAGATAGCTTTGTACGAGTTTTCTTTCGCATGGATCGCTCGTGGGTTCTTGTTTCCGCTGCGTTTTAATTGTTTTGTGCCGGGAGAACCCAACATGTAAAAGTGCAGCAACAATTCGAATGCAGAAATTTAGAGGCAAACCGAGTGCTGAAACTCACAAAACAAGCTGCAAAAGTCACAACTAATACTCAGAAAAGACTCAGAAAACTGATGTTCACTGATACACAATTTAGAAACTATAATCAATACTTGTAGAAATGAAGTTGATACGCAGTCAATGAAATTGATACACAGAAACTGAGATTGAATATACGCAGGAATAAACTGATTTGCGAAGCAAATTGAGATCGAATTCAATGTTCACTAGACAAGCAATCTAACTAATTAACTTGCAGAATTTAAACCTAATGAATTCAGGAACAATTTAATAAAACTGAGTTTAACAGATTCAAAGTGCAGAAACTGTAAATGAATTGCAGAAATCGAATCTATTGCTAAGAATAGAAATTCACAAAGAAACTAAGCTTCGATCCCTTCCTTAGCTCAAGATCTTCTTGTCGTCACACAAGAGTAAGCCAAGAACCCCCTAGCTCAACAGATCGCTGGAAAATCCGACTCCACTGTCGATTTAGCTCGAACTCTGCTCAAATCTGAAGCATCCATCCGATCTCCTCGATCTCGATGTGTTGGATTACGATGATGGCTTGGGAATGATCAGAGCACTCCAGAGAACCCTCCGGTTAGCTCAGACGGATGAAAATGACACACAACTGAGATCCAAGTGATCGAATGGCAGAGCTAATGAAACCCTCAATCAGCTTTGTTCTTGGGTGAATTGGAGCTAGAATCTTCATAGAAACTTCATCCCGACGATCTAGATCTTGATCCAATGTTGAAATCGAAGCGGTCGCGCGATCTAATGAAAAGAATTGAAGAAAAGTAGTGAAAAATTGCGAAGAACTGGAAGACTGGCGAATACGCGACAACTCTGATCGGGGGCAGATGGCAGTTTATATAGTTTAGAAATGAACGGTCGAGATTCACTTAACTCCATCCAACGGCTAGATCTCTTCAGATTTAAATCAAACTTTCCAGAACTTGATCAAGGGTCAGGATCTGCCTCTCAGTAGCTCGGATCTTCCAGATTTGCAATAGATGGCTCAGATCAACCTGATCTTTGAATGGACGATCTAGATCTTCCTGAGCTTGATCCAACGGCTAGATGATCTCTGATTTGGATGAAACCTTCAGATCTTGATCCGAGTGCCTAGCAACCCTTCGCCAGGTGCCTAGCATTCCTTCGCCAGGTGCCTAGCAACCCTTCGCCAGGTCTTCGGTACCAAGCAGTCCTTCGCCAGGTGCCTAGCAGCCCTTCGCCAGGTCTTAGATTCCCAGCAGTCCTTCGCCAGGTCTTAGATTCCCAGCAGCCCTTCGCCAGGTCTTCGACTCCTAGCAGCCCTTCGCCAGGTTCCCAGCAGCCCTTCGCCAGGTTTTAGGGTTTCGATGCCTAGCATTCCTTCGCTAGGTGCCCAGCAGCCCTTCGCCAGGACTTCTTTCTGCACACTCAGTGAACACATTAGACCAAAATAACATCTTAACTTTTGAACCCTTTGCTATTATCAAAACCCAGGTTCGACTTAGGTGCTGCCTGCACCAACAAAAAAAAGGGGGGGAGTTGAAAAACATTTCTATGTTTTAAATGGTATAGGATAGACTTGGGAAACACATGGTTTCAAATCTAGAATGAAAAGTTGATACAAAGAAGAGGTTTTTCAAAGAATTGGAAGTTTTGTCAAAAAGTCAAGTATATTTGGTATTTTTAAGAAACTATATTTTTCTAGGATAGAATACATCATATGAAATATGTTTGTAAAATTTCAGAATTTTTCGAATTTTGTGGAAGTTTTTAGGGGTTTCTGAATTTCTGCTAGAAAAATTCAGAGTGTTGCGTATCAGTCGGCTGTCCTTGCGGCAGTCAACTGATCTTTCTGTGGGTTTGCGATTTGCAGGACATAGTCGACTGGGAACTGAGCAGTCGACTGGTGCTACTGTTTTCTGATTTCTGGGAGGTTTTTAGAAATAGAAAGGTGTTCTCATTGATACTAGGGTTAGGATTGTTTGGGGCAATCTTTTTGATGGTGTCAAAGGGGGAGAACTTGTGGTTTAAGTTAGGTTTCAACTTAACTTGTGGAGTTAGAGTTTAACTTAACTTGTGGTTATGGAAAATTGAAAATTATGTGGAGGGCATAGGTTAAGGGGGAGAATGCATGTTTATGCTGCTTACTATGTCTTTAATTTTCAATTGTTATTGTTGTTTTTGTACCTAACATAAACATATTACCACACATCAAAAAGGGGGAGATTGTTGGGGTAATCTACCCAAGTTTGATCGGGAAGATCATGGGTCTTGATGTATGTGTCAATATGATTAAGTTAGGGTTTCATGTTGATCTAATATGTGTATATGAGTGTGCAGGTTTGTAGGATACACATAGACTTAGTTGGACGTCTTTGGGACCGGTGAAGGATGGCATGGGAGATAAGTCGTGAACTTGCATGCATCCGAGGGACCATGGACAAAATAGGGACGATGAGCTGAGAGAAGCGGACTTCGAGACATACGTGAAGGGTGGCATGGGAGACAAGCCACGGGCTTGCATGCATCCGAGGGACGACAGCCAAAGTCGAAGAGGGCTTGAAGGCAACAGGTCGAGGCTGCTGAAGGAAGAGTCAACTAAGTCGTGAGGTTTTGAGTGCTGAGAGAACTGTACTCGGGAAAGGAAATCCTAAGGTTCGAGTGCTGAGAGAATTGTACTCAAGAAGGGAAAAACCTAGGTGGCAGTCGACTGATGAGTGATCAGTCGATTGAGGTAGAGGATAGAGAGATCAGTCGACTGGTAAAAGACTAGTCGACTGATGCAGTCGACTGGTGTTGACCAGAATGTGAATCGTCAGGCTGTGACATTTGAATTCACGAAGACCAGTCGACTGCCCCAGGGGCAGTCGACTGGTAACGGTCAAAATAGTATCGAGCTTTATTTAAGAGAGCTCGTGTTTGACTACTTTTCTTTAGCGAAACAAGCTTGGTAAGAGCCTGCTAGTAGCCTACAAGTGCTCAGGTCGTGTCAAAGTGTTGTGGCGAGGTTTCTCCACCCACAAGGAGCGACGAGGGCTAGCCGGAGGTGCTCCGGGGAATCATCCACCGAAGGATCGAGATCGTCCACCTTAAGGACAACCATGGAGTAGATGTTTCATCTCTGAACCACGTAAATCAGTGTGTTTTTCTTAGTTGTTAGTTTTAGTTTTTGGTTATTCTGCTTGCGCACTAACAACTTGTAGGAAGAAAAATCAAGAAATAGCTATTCACCCCCCCCCCCTCCTTTAGCTAAACGGTAAGGTCCCAACACTATCTAGAGTCTTAGTTTTTTATTGTCCCTCGAGGATTGACTTTGACATATCATCCTTAAGAGAAATGGATTCTAGTTTTTCATTAATCATGCAAATCTCATTTTTCAATCACTTTATTTTCTTTCTAGCCTTAAATAAATCATCATTAGTACTAGAAATAATTTTAACTAAAGTGGTAGTGGGTAGATTGTATACCTCACTTACCAAGACATCTGAATCCGAAAATTGACCTCCCCCTTCACTTGAGCTCCCTTCTTTGTCTTCACTTGAACTCTTTTCACCTTCGAATGATATGGAGGCTATGTCTTCAATTCTCATTAGGGAAAAATAGGATACATGGTGTTCTTCTTCTTTCAATGACGAAGGACCATTCTATGTCGCCTTTAAATTTTGAACCTTCTTTCCTTTTTCTTTCGTTCGATCATTCATTTAACTAGCTTTTCCCAAAGCTCTTTGGCGGAGTTGAATGACCCAACATTGTTCAATTGTTCCTTAGAAAGGTCACATTGTAGAGTTGTTGTGGCCTTTGCATTTGCTTGAGCTTTCTTCATTATTTCTTTTGTCTAATTTTTGTTGGAAGAGGTGCTCCTCTCTCATCTTTCAGCATTTCAAAATTATTTACAATGCTAAATCAAATTTCAATATCATTCATTAGATAATACTTCATTCTACCTTTCCAATAAGCAAAGTCGTTGTCGTCGAAGAACGATGGTCGTGCGGTGCTATATCTCTCTTGAAACACCATCTAGATGTTTCGGTTGACAGTGAGTTCTCCCAAAATGAACCGTGCTCTGATACCACTTGTTGAGTCTTGATTGGATCGCTAGAAGGGGGGTGAATAGCTTCTTCTTCGAGCTTCCATTGATTCTTTCTACAAGTGTTAGTTTTGCACAAGCAGAAACAATATAACAATGAAAATGAGCATACCAATCACTAACACTTATCGTTTACATGGCTTGAAGATTGCTTGCTTCTACTCCATGGCTTATCCTTGAGGTGGGCGACTCTTAATCCTTCGGTGGATCAGCCCCCTGTAATCTCCGGCTAGAGCATTCTCCTTCTCGGTGGAGAACAACCTTAGGAGGAAGAGATGAGCTTTGGAGGCTTGAGCACTTGATCAAGAAGATTTCTCACTTAAGAGCTAACACTTCTCAAGTCTCAACCTCCCCTTTAAACAAAGAAGAGAGTTGTCAAGCAAAACATCTCACCCCCTGACACCAGTCGACTACCACCAGGACCAGTCCACTGGTGCTCAACCAACGGCTAGCCAAACGACTAATTTTCGAACAGACCAGTCGACTAGTCTGGAATAGTCGACTACCACCCAGACCAGTCGACTGATCTTACTATTCGAACCTCACAGAAAGTTCAGTAGATTGGTGTCCCTACCAGTCGACTGATCCTTTTACACACACTCATCCTCTTCGGAGTCGCCCTTTGAAGCTCTCTTCCTTTGACTCTCGTCCCTCAGATGCATCCAAGCCCTCGGCTCGTTCCGATGTCATCCTTCGTATATGCTTTGAAGTTTGCTTCCCTCGGTTCCACTCCGTTGCTCCTCATTCGGTGGTCCCTCGGATGCGTCATCCTTCACCGACTCAAGGACCTTAGTACCAGGATAAGATCTCCCATATGTCAGTTTCATATTTGCTCGCACCAAGCTCCTCATATGTGCTCCACTAAGTCCTGATGACTCAAACACACATATTAAACTAATATGAAATTTTAACTTAATCATATTAATATACACATTTAAATTATGATCGTATCGATTAAATTTGAGTCGATTGTATCACCAATATGATTGGTGTATTTTATTAAGTTTAATACCTCTAAATTATTTTGGGATGAAAATAACAAGTACATCTAGTGATGTACATCGGGTCAAGCTTAACCGTATCAAAGTCTGAATTCAAATAATAAACTCAGTTTAAAATTTTGATAATATCAAAATTTTAAAATACTTTTTTATATTAATAATAAATGAAACTTTCGTTCTTTCATTAATTTTTTTTCTTTTTTAAAAGGGTATATACTGGCCGTCATATATGATATACGCGCGACCCTGAGGAACGGGTCAGATCGTCTCAACTCGACGGAACTCTAACCCTAACTTTCTACCCTCTATATATTCAACGCATCTCGCACTCCGAAATATGGAAGATGAAGCCGGCAAACCACCGGACGCCGCAAGGCCGCCTCTCTGTCTCTAGCATTTTTTTCTTTCTTCTATATACTCATCTTTTTTGTTCTTTTTGTTTTTCTCATTGATCGATGTACAGCTTAAATGGTAGATGAGAGTCTTCGATTTTCACAGATCTCTTCTTCTGCATCACTTTCGTGTTCGGTAATTATTTCTCTTTTGTTTCGATCTATTCAATTCTTGTATGTATAAATATTTGTGGGCTGGGCAGATGATTCATTGATTTTAATTGGTAATTTGCGTCTGAAACATGTATTCACGGTGGCAAAAGACGATTCGCTCGTCCCCTCTGCTAACCCGTCTCAGGGTCACGGAGGAGGTAAATCAGGGGGCATGTATTCATGCTGTTACCTATCATATCACCTTGGAGATCTGATGCCCGATTTCCGGTTTTTTTTCCCTTTTACCACCTTTGGTTTTCTGATTTCAAAATGGGTTGCGTGAATCGTGATAGTCGATGAATTGGAGATGAGATGATGATGGATTATCTAGTTTCCCTATTGGTTTGATGGCCGATATGATGGCTAAAATGTATTAGCTCTATCTGATCTACTCTAGTCTTTAATATCTATATGACCTTTTGAGTCTAAACGGCCAATTCCAATTAAATTTCGAAATGGAGTTGCTTCTTCTCAGCGTGATAAATTTGAAGCTTTACATTTAATTAATCTATTTGTGTTTTTTTTTATAATTTTCACTCTGTAGGATTATGTTGATCGGACTTTTTTGAACAAAAAACAGTTAACCTAAATATACAACCAGGGGCTTGATCTTTTTTCACTTGTAGCAAGCTTCTCGAAAAACTTTAGGAATATTGATCTCATTGTTATTGGGTGAACCTTCAGAGATTTTTCTTCCATGAAATAAGGTTCAATAAACAATGACACAACTTTTCTCCCAAATTAACATTAATAACTGCAATTTATTATGATCATTATTTGTTGTGTAAAGCATGATTGACGCCTGGAAATTGCAAACATATTTGACTGTATATTTTGGTTTTTTGGACATTTATGCTTCTAATTTTTGTAACCACATCATAGTTCAAAGTTAGCATCCTCGTTTGGTCTCTTGATTGATTAAATAGGTGTTTTGCATGGCCGAAATTGTAGTCATTGATGCAGTGTTCACCAATATTGTATCTGTTTTTGAGAAATGTTTAATTTAGAAAGTTGCATTTATGGGCTTTTAATTTTATTAAGCTAATGTTGTAGGAAGTCAACAAGGCTTAAGTTATTGTTGTGTTAACAAGAATTACAATTGTTTTTAAGGTTTAATTTAAAGTTGTAGTTGCTTTATTAGAGTGTTAAAGATTGCTTTTTTCTTTGAGCCATATCTATAGTTGTCCGAATAGAGTGTTAAAGATTGCTTTTGTTAGTTCACAGATATTCCTGCCAAAAATATTGAGGTCTCAAAACACCATCTAAATCCTTACCGGACGCCTTAATAATGTGCCATGGCAGGGCTCTACACGTGGCAGGGCACTCCCAAGAGAAAGCTCAATAATCTGTGTCTTGCGATTTAAGGCTTTATATATATATATATATATATATATATATATATATATATATATATATATATATATATCCGTATGGGTCTATATATGTGAATTTGACTGTTAGTATTTGTCGATTTATGTGGATAATTAATGAGAAATTTTCATCCTCGTTCGGGATTATCCTTTACGTTGGCGGTTGGATCACGAGAACATTCTCGTTCAAGAATATGACCCAATCCTCGTCTTATATCTGATCATTCTTGTTGATGATGTCTTAACTACGGGTTTGACATGAGTAATGATGGCTTGAGCATGAGTCTCACGGGAGCAATGATAACTTAAGCATGGATTTGATAGGAGCGGTCAAAGGGAGGGTTGGTGTCAGCATATTGGAGAGGCAAGACCTCATGAATTAAAAGGAAAAGTCAACCAAGGCTCATTCCTGCACCTATCCTCTGTGCAGAACCATGCCTCTTAACACTACGCAATGGTGGCCTAAGAGCATCTACAACGTTATATAGGATTTTTTTTGGTGCCCCATCATAAAAGAAAGATTGAGAAAGAAGTTATGGTATTTTACTAAATGGCGCAAGTGAAAAATTATAATTATAAAAAAAATGTTCTGAGATTTAGTTTTTATCAAAGAGTGCATCAAATATTGTCTTCTTCCTTTTATACTTTTCTTGTCAACAATTCTCTTTCTTAGATAGCTTTTCGAGATATCTAAATTATTTTTCAAAATTTTTATTTTAAAATAACAGAGTGTTGTTTGAATATCCCAGGTAATTCTCCTTTTTCTTCTCTCAGTGCAGATAACCTATTTGTCATTGTCGAAAAGTAATATTTGTGTATGCGCCCTAGTTGTGTTATAGTTGTTAGCTCATCTCTCAATCCCTCCCTCTCAATCAAAATCCTAGGTAAGTCTGTTTGTGTGTCTCTCAGGCGGCTTTAAGGTTTGTATGGAAGTCCACATTGATCGACACTTTTCAGAGTAGGAGTTAGGGTTTTTGCACTGCTTTATTTTCATAATGGTTTGTGGGTGTTTCATCCTCTTCTTCCTTAAGATTATTCACCAAGGTATGTTAGCGAGTTGATTAGGTCAAAACAACACTGTTTCTTGGCATGTTTATAAAAATATTTCATCTTGATTTTGTAAATTTGAAAATGTTTAGATTTGGTTCTTGATAAATTTATAATGTTTACAACCTGTAGGCTAGATGACTGGGCAAAAATTAGATTGGTGCAGTGTTTTAGGTTACTTTAACAGTTTTTTTGAAACATTTCAAATTTTACATGGTCGATATATTGTGAAGATTAAAAAGTCTCCCTTTAGTGTTTTCTTGGATATATAAAAATTGCAGCATATCCGTGAAATTTTGGTCAATATATTTGAAAATTGAGATTTAACTTTGCAAGCTTTTAGATTCTCAGGTACATCTTTTAGTTATAAATTGTAAACATGAACTATAGTAAGATAAAATAGAGATAAAGAGGTCCTGAAATGATTTCATTGCAGATTCATTTCAGTGATTTAATTTTAGGCCTATTGAGAGCCTAAAGTAAAATCATTTCAAGCCCTCAGTAGACTTGTAATGAAATCATTTCAGGCCTACCGAGGGTCTGAAATGATTTTACTTCAGGCCCTCCGTAGGTCTGAAATTATTTAAGTTTAGGCCCATATTAGGTCTGAAAATATTTCATTTCAGGCCTGCGTTGGATTTGATATCAAATCATATCGGGTCTATCTTCTTAAAAATAATTAAATATTTTAAATATTTCAGATGTACCAGTTGCGTTCACTAGACGAGATGTTGCTTTGTTACTGGGTATAGCGGATCGAGGTGTTTCAGTCCCCATTAATTCAACTAAAGTATCGGGTGATCTCTATCTTACTTCTCAAGGAAAAATAATCTACCAGAACAAGAATTGAGAAGTTACTTAAATATTATGCCAAAAGTGTTGAATCAGATGATGATGTTGTATTAGTATGTAAATTTTACATTTTGTATATATTTGTTTGTGTTTTATTTTCATCTAGTACATATAAGGTCTCTAGGTCTTGTTGATATAGTAGATGATTATGAGAATCTTGCTAGATTCAACTGGATTGAAGTCATCTACCAATTTTTATCTTCATAATTACCTAAGATTGAAGATTTATTTTCATCAACTCAGAGAAACCACACCAGCACCACCCTCCCTTACCTAAAGGGATTTGCTGACCTTTTGGCGGTGAGTATAATTTTAATGTTAAATTTTATAATATTTTGTTATCGTTTATATATTTGTATGTAACACTTGGTATAGACATGATTTTTGGAGCATGTTCCAATTCAAAAATCATTAAATGTTGAAGGACCTCAAATAAATAAGTGGAGGAATATTCCTTCACATATTAGTAAAGTGAGGGCCTTGGTCTACCGACTCTCATTTGAGGCGCTTGTGAACTCATGGGTGCCTAGGAGTTGACGTGGCGCAACCGCTAGAAGAACCCCTTCTGGGGCACCTGACACCATTTAGGTGCCTGGGTTCTCGGGCGCCTAAGCCTTTCAAGCGCCTGGTATCGTGGCAATCCACTTCTTTCAGCCTGCAACCAGGGTTATTCCAAGAACACAATAAAATAATAACTATAACTGAATAACAGCCAGAGCTGTCTTGGTTCTGACTTTGGATTTTAAAATGAAATCCTAGGTCGAATCGACGCCTACTATTCCCTCTTCCGGGGAACATGTCCTCATCTACTCCTCTTTGGAGAAGTTATCTTTTGCCAACCGGCTCCTTTGGTTAGACTTTTGCTCGGCCTCCGAGACTCCTGGATCTCAAGACGTTCGTATCTCGACTCGTCTCTACTTCTGTTTGCAGTCCTCACTCGGCTAAGTATCCTGCTTGATTTTCTGGATCAGATCTTCGGTGCCCAGTTCCCGACCAGGTCTTCTTGCCCAATTCCTCGAACCAGGTCTTCGTGTCTAACCCTCGGTCAGGTCTTCGGTGCCCAGTCCTCAGCCAAGATTTCGTGCCCAGTCCTCGATCAAGACTTCGTATTCAACCTTGCAAGTCAAAATTTCGTGCCTAGCTCAACTAGGACTTTCCTGCACACTTAGTAAGATCATCAGATCACAATATAAATTTGACTTTGAACCGTTTGCCATTATCAAAATCAGGTTCGATCTGATGCTTCCGGCATCGTTAATCTTCCTCTTTTTGATTTATGATAATCTAGTTCAAAAGTTAAGTAAAAACATAAATAATAAATAAGAAATAATTCATAGTTAAGCACAAAGATAAGACATAATAAGTTAAAAACAAATTCTTTTCATACTCCCCTTTTATTAGTAATTTCTCCCCTTTTAGGACATTTTGAATTCTTGAAAAACCTTGGAAAATTAAAAAATAGTATAAAGCTCCCTCTTGATTTGAAATCCTTCCCCTGAAGCTTTTGAAAACATGCAATTTCCATTTTGAAAGTTTTGATTAGTAATTTCCCCCTTTTAGGACATTTCGAATTCTTAAAAAACTTTGAAAAATTGAAAAATTACATAAAAGTCCCCCTTGATTTGAAATCCTCCCCCTTGAAGTTTTTGAAAACATACAATTTTCATTTTGAAAGTTTTTTTCTAATTTTTGAAAAGAATTCTAAGTATGAAAATATTCATTACTTTGAAAAAGAAATAATTCTAAGTTTAGTTTAGAAAATCTTCAGGGTATTAGAAATTCTAAAAATTTTAAGTTAAAAAAATCTCTTGAGAAAGGAAAATTTTCCTTAAGGAAAAAAATTAATTTAACTTCACTTTCTCTACTAAAAATTTAATTTTTAACTTCACTTTTCTACTTTCCCCCTTTGCCATATATAAGAAAAAACATTCTCTTTGAAATATATATTTAAAAAAAAATTTGATTAAGGGAAAAAAAAATTACCCTTTGCCATATATAAGAAAAAACATTCTCTTTGAAATATATATTTAAAAAAAAATGATTAAGGGAAAAAAAATTATGTATCAGAGACCATTAGTCTTGCAAAATAAATCTTAAGAATAAAAATCATGCCAATAATGCAACTGATATGTAACAAGTACTAAATTATGAATTAAGCAAGAATCAGTAGTAAGAAACCAAGTAGAAATTAAAAGTGACAAGATTTGAACCAAGTTGACAATCCTAGTGAGTCCAAGCATGAACAAAAATATTCATGCAATTAAGAATTTTAAAAAATTAATCAAATAATAATTTCTTGGGTCCCTGTCTAATTCAGTTTGTTACTTACTAATTGTAATTAAACTGCATCTTTCACTTGTATTAGTTAAGTTAAGTAGTTTAATCAAGTTAGACTTTAAGTTTGATTACTTAACTTGATTGTTGTTCAACTGTATTTATTGCCCCAACTGCTCTTGATGCACTGACTTAAAGTATCTTGAGTCAAGGCATAGACCTAAACATCTCAACCCAATCTAAGTTATCAATCAAAATATCTTAGTGTGCTTGTGAGATGCTAGCTTTTAAATCTATAGGAACATGTAAACTAGTGTGAAGTCCTAAGCTAAGTCTATCACGAATAAAGCCCCTAGTTTTAAATGAGGTAATTTTTTCAAAAACTAAGTCAGAAAATCAAATAACAAGTTTAAAACAATAAAAACTATGATTTTTGAAAAGTAGTAAATATATTTTTTTTTAAAAAAAAAGACATCCAAAAATATATATAAATGAAAACTAATCTTATTCTACTGAGCACATTCCTAGCTGCCTTCTTAGTGAGCTAAACTTAGACTCAGGTAGTGATTTGGTGAAAATATCAACTAGATTAGACTTTGAATCTATATGTGTAAGTACGATTTCGTCCCTGGCTACATGATTCCTAACAAGGTGATATTTAACTTCAATATGTTTAGTTCTAGAAGTGAATATGATTTTTTATAAGATTAATTGAACTAGTATTATCAATATATACTTTAGTGTTGGTGTAGGTCAAATGGAAGTCCTTAAGGGTATGTATCATCCATAACAATTGAGCTACACATTCTCTTAGGGCTATATATTCAGTCTTAGTTATGGATAATGCAACACAATGTTATTTTCTACTGTACTAACTAACTAAGCTTTGACCTAATATTTGTCAATTTCCACTAGTATTTTTCCTATTTAGCTTCCACCCTGCATAATCTGAGTCAGAGTAGTTTAGTAGGTCAAAATTTGAAATCCTAGAATACCAAATTCCTACATTTAGAATGCCTTTAATGTACCTAAATATTCTCTTGACAACACTTGGGTGAGATTCCTTAGCACAGGTTTGGTACCTAGCACAAATACCTACTGTAAATAAGATGTCAGGTCTATTAACAGTTAGGTAAAATAGGCTACCTACATCACTTCTAAAATGCTTCAAGTCTACTGGTTTTCTTTTTGGGCCACTATTTATTTTAATGTTTGTTGCCATAGAAGTATTTATGACTTTAGAGTTTTCTAGTCCGAATTTTTTATTAGTTCTTTTGTATATTTAAATTGATAGATATAATTTTCATCTCTAGTTTGTTTGTTTTGAAGTCCTAAGAAAAAGGTTAGTTCACCTACAAGGCTTATTTCAAATTCACTTTCCATTACTTATATAAATTCTTTTAAGAAATTTGTATTGGTTGAGCCAAAAATTATGTCGTCTATATAGATTTGGGCAATGAAGTGTCATTTTCTAAGGATTTAACAAATATGGTTGGGTTAATTTGGCCTTGGTTAAATCCTTTAGAAACTTAGTAATTAGATAGTCTTTCATATCAAGCTCTAGGTGCTTGTTTAAGTCCATACAGAGTCTTTTTAAGTCTAAACATATAATTGGGATGATCTAAGTCCTCAAACCCTGGATGTTGACTTACAAAAACTTCCTCTTTTATGAATCCATTTAAAAATAAAGATTTAACATCCATTTGATACAACTTGAATCCCTTATGGGCTGCATAAGCTAGAAGCATCCTAATTGACTCTAGTCTAGCTATAGGTGCATATGTTTCATCATAATCCAATCCTTCAATTTGACTAAATCCTTTAGCCACTAAACAGACTTTATTTCGTACTATTTTTCTTTTGTCATCCAGCTTATTCTTGAAAACTCACTTAGTATCTATCACAGTTAAGTCTTAGACTTGGTTTCTTTCAAACTGAGCTAACTCCTCCTGCATAGCTATAATTCAGTCTGGGTCAGGTAATGCTTCTTCTATTATATTGGGTTCAATGTTAAAAATCAGGGCAACTTGACTTAGGTTTCTATAGGATGACCGTGTTCTAACACCTAAGGTTGGGTCACCTAAGATTTGATTAGTTGGATGATTTGACCTAGTCCTTGAAGATGATTCAGGTTGTCTAGGTTCAGGCTCAGTTGTTAGAATTGGTTCAATTATCTGAGTTGGTTCAATCACTGGTTCAACTTCTTCTAGATCTTGATCTGAAGTATTTAGACTTGGTTGAACATTTGGTGAATTGATTGGGTTAGGCAACTTAGTTGATATTGCTACAATTTCTTCATCAAATATTACATTTGTAGTTTCTTCAATTTTAAGAGTATATTTATTATAGACCCTATATGCCCTACTTGTGGTTGAGTATTCTAAAAAGATTTCCGGGGTTGATTTTAATTTGAAATTTTCATAGGTAATCTTTAGTATTTAAGATATGTACTTTATACCCAAAAACCTTTAGCTAATATAAGTTAGGTATTTTGTAGTAATAGATTTTATAAGGCGTTTTATTGTGTCTTTTGTTATTTAGAACCATATTTTGAATGTAACATGTTGTGTTTATCGTCTCTGCCCAAAATTGCTTAGATAAATTATATTCATTGAGCATGATCCTAACAGCTTCTTGAAGGGTTCTATTTTTCCTTTTAACTATCCCATTTTATTAGGGGTTCTAGGGAAGGAAAATTTATGAACATATCCATTAATTTTACAGAATTCATTAAATTTTTGGTTTTCAAATTCTCGTCCATGGTCACTTTTAATTCTTTGAATTTTTGTATCTTTTTTATTTTCAAGTATTTTACATAAATTGTTAAATGTTTCAAACATTTCATCTTTGGTTTTCAAAAACTTAACCCAGGTAAATTTAGATTAATCATCTATAATTACTAAGCAGTATCGATTTTTGCTTAGTGACTTGGCTCCATGAGAATCAAATAGATCTAGGTGTAGGAGCTCAAGTGTAGCTTGAGTTAAGTCTGACTGGACAGGTTTGTAGATTGATTTTGTTTGTTTTCCTTGTTGACATGGGTTACATATTGAATTTTCAAAGTTTCTATGTTTAGGGATATCCTTAACTAGTCTGTTTTGGCTTAGTTTTGAAATTTATTTCGTGTGAGTGTGACCTAGCTAGTCTTCTATGTCATAAATTAGTTTCTTCAAGTTGGTTTAGAAAACATTTAGGTGTGAATGGTAGATTAATAGTATAAATATTATTTTTCCTAATTCCCTTAAGGATTATTTTTGGGTCTTGTAAGCTCCTAATAAGGCAGTCTGAATTAGTTAAGGTAACTACATATCCAGTATCACATAGTTGACTAATGCTAAGTAAGTTAAACTTAAAATTATCAACCAATAACACCTTCTTAATAATGAAATCAGAGTTCAGTTCAATATTACCTGAACCAATTACCTTAAGTGTGACATTGTTGTCAAATGTCACTGAACCTAGATTCTGGTACTTGATTTTGGTGAACTTCAATTTATCTCCAGTCATATGTCTGGAGCATCCACTATCGAACATCCATTAGTCCAAATCTTTATGTTCCTATACATAAAGTACCCTGATTTGGAACCATTTATGTAGAAGTATAAGGATAAATTAATTGAGTTTCACTACCTAATTTGTCTCACTCAATCTGAGTTATCAATCAAGTTACTCCTATGGGTGTTTCTGTGAGACTGGTTTTTTTTTGTTTTATTAGTTAGGTTGGAAAAGACTAAGTTGAATTAATTTTGAAAACTCTTGTTCAAGTTAGACTGATTTTGAAAATTTGTTTAAGTTGAATTTTAAAAATTATTAAATTAGATTAAGAAAATTATTAAGTTGGATTAAGAAAAATATTAAGTTAGATTTAGAAAATTATTAAATTGGATTTCGAAAAAATATTAAGTTAAATTTTGAAAATTATTAAGATGAATTTTGAAAATTATTAAGTTGAATTTTGAAAAATTATTAAATTGAATTTTATTAGGTTGGATTAAGAAAATTATTAAGTCGGATTAAGAAAATTAGGTTTCATAACTTAAAGGTGAAATTGATTCAATTTGTAAGGTTAGTTGGGTTGGACTAAATTTTTAGGTCCTAAGTATCTCACCTATTTCTAAGTGACAAAACAGGAAATCCTTTTCTGTTTTGTGAGATGCATTAATTTTATCTTTTAAATTTAGGTTAAGAACTATGATTTGATTGAACCATGTGTTAGATTCAAGTTTAACAATTAATAATTTGAAACTAGATTTCAATAATTGGCTTCTAGGTCTTGGTGAGACATAGGGGTCTTCTTAGTTATCGGAGCAATGGACAAAGCCTTTTAAAGAAATTTTATTTTCAAATTACTCTTTGAAAAATCCTGGTCTAACTAGTTGAGGATGAGGTGAGGTAGCATCGGTAAATTCCATCGAACTAAAAAGACCAAATAGGGTACGTCTTACCCTACTTGACTCTTTAGACAGGATTCCCTAACATACTATCATCTCGCCCCAACTTAATACTAGGTTATGCAAGTTTCAATCATGTCAAATCCTTATCAAACCATTTCAAACCTAAGTATGACATTTTTACAGAAAGTAAATAAACAAACATCAAACAAAAAATTCAGTAAAACATGCAAAAGATTATCTAATTATGTATATAGTTTTTCTATTGGTTCCCCCTAGACTAAAGCCTCGATATTGATTATCTAGGATGTGAATCTTGCCCTTGGGGATTCAATACTGAATTGGTTCAGCTTGATTAATTAAGCTTAACTTTGGGACCCATGCTTGGACTCGGGTTCTAGTTTGGTTCAAAACAGAATAGTAGGATTTGTAACATGAGTTGGTTTGGTAACCAAGTCCGGATCGATTTAGAATGAATTTATGTTTTCCAAAAATCATGTCAAGATTCTTGGAACCCGAAGTAAATCGTTCCAGTGCAACTCGAAGTTTCTTCACTTGAGTTTTCAAGGAGGAATTTTCTTCCTCAAGTTTTTGGACTTGAGTTGAGATTCCTTCCTGAACTGGCTTAGTCAAGGATCTTGAGTTGACCTCCTCCTTTAGGTCTTTAACTTCCTATCAGAGAGATTCAACCCGAACGTTGGCTTTGGCCAACTTGCGAGACATAGAAATTAAGTCATATAGTTGGGATTCAGGATAATCTCTTACCGTGATTTGTCCGTCTTCTGATATTGATAGTTTCCTAGTTCCTCTGCTTTCTTCCGGTTCTGACTCTGACTCGGTGTCGAGTTCTTCCTGTTGGGGCAATCGACCCAAGTATGATCGAGAGGATCATGGTTTTGATGTGTGTGTGCCAATATGGTTAAGTTAGGGTGTACGCATCCGAGGGACGAGAGCCGAGGGAAGAGGACTCCAAGGGCAAGCCGGGGGAAGTGGACATTAAAGGGCATACGTGAAGGATGACATAGAGGCAAGCCGAGGGCTTGTGTGCGCATCTGAGGGACGACAACCGGTGGAAAAGGACTTCAAGGGGCAAGCCAAGAGAGTGAACATGAAGGCATACGTGAAGAAGAGTCTTCGGAATGAGGAAGAGTGAAAACGTAAGCTGGGCAGTCGACTAGGAATGGATCAGTCGACTGCTAGCGAGGAACTCAAATTCACAGAAAGATCAGTTGACTGGTCCAGTACCAGTCGACTAATTTGCCCGAAAAACTAACCATTTGGCTAGCTATTGGCTGGCTACTACGGTGGGATCAGTCAACTGCCCGGCTAGCCGTTGGCTGGCTACTGCGGTGGGATCAGTCGACTGCCCTAGGTATCGGGCTGGACAGCTTAAGGAGCTGTCCTTTACTCTATTTAAAGGGAGACTTTTGAGCAGACTAAGGTTGCAGTTCTAGAGAGTAGAATCAAGTCCCAAGTGCTCAAAATCTCTAACTCTTCCTCTCATTTTCTTTTAAACTTTGTAAATAGGAAGAGTGCCATTTGTGAAGGTTTCTCCACCTTGAAGGAGACATTCATAGTGGAGCTCGTGCGTGTGTGTAGATCCTTGGACTAGTCACCTCTCTGAGGTGGATACCAAGTAAATAGGGGGTTAGCATTGTTTCTACTATTTTTATTGATTTTGTTTGTGTTTAACTAATCATCTTTGTAGACAAAATCGAAAGAAAACTATTCACCCCCCTCTAGCTTGACATCGCGATCCTAACAAGTGGTATTAGAGCCGGTTCGTTTCGGAAGAATTCACCGTCGACCAGAGCATCAAAATGGCGTTTCAAGAAGGATATAGCACCGCGCGGCCACCTATCCTTGATGACAACGATTTCGCGTATTGGAAAGGTAGGATGGAGTATTATCTTATGAATGGCATTGAAAATTGATGTAGCATTGTAGATGGATTTGAAATACCAAAGAATGAAAGGGGAGAGCCTCTACCTATAAGAAGTTGGACAAAAGAGATGATGAAGAAGGCACAAGCTAATGCAAAGGCTACAACGACTCTTCAATGTGGACTCTCAAAAGAACAATTGAACAAGAAGCAGCTAGAACTATCCTTAATGCCTATTCCTTACCTAGCTATTTTTGGGCGGAAGCGGTAAATACCGCTTGTTACATCCAAAATCGAGTTAATTCATAGATTTTTAGGAAAAACATCATTTGAGTTGTGGAATGGGAGGATTCCACAAATTCACTATTTTAGAGTTTTTTGGTATAAGGTCTACATTTTAAACACTAAGGATGATTTAAGAAAATTTGAGTCTAAGGCGGATGAGAAAATCTTAGTTGGATACTCATCTACTAGTAGAGGGTATAGAGTGTACAACAAGAGGACTAGAGTGATTGAGGAATCATCCAATGTGGATTTTAATGAGTTTACTAGCACTTACCCTAGGAAGTCTTTCATTGACAAGGATATAGAAGAAAATCAAAACATTACCCAAGAAATGCAAGACTTACATTTAGGGGGCATTGATCAAGGGGGAGGGAGAAGTGCATTGGAAGATGAAAGATACAATGATATTCATGTAATAAATGAGACTATCACCTCTAGGACTCTAAGACAACATTAAGATCATCCCATTGACCAAATAGTTGGAGATGTGACCCAAGGAGTAAGGACTAGGTCCTACTTTAGATATCATGCTAGTCAAATTGCCTTAATTTCACAACTAGAGCCAAAATCAATTGATGAAGCCTTAGGTGATGTGGATTGGGTTCTAGCCATGCAAGTAGAGTTAAACCAATTTGAAAGAAGTGAAGTGTGGGAGTTAGTGCCTAGACCCAATGATTGTACCATTGTCACAACAAGATGGGTCTTTAGGAACAAATTGGATGATCAAGGGAAGATCACTAGGAACAAGGCTAGGTTAGTGGCAAGGGGGTTTAATCAAGTTGAGGGTCTTGATTATGATGAAACATATGCTCTCGTGGCTAGATTAGAATCCATTCGGATTTTATTAGGATATGTCGCTCACATGGGTTTTAAGCTTCATCAAATGAATGTGAAATCGACATTTTTTAATGGAGTTATTAAGGAGGAGGTATATGTAGAACAACCATCCGGGTTTGAAAATATAAACTATCCTAATCATGTCTATAAACTAAGGAAGGTCTTATATGAATTAAAACAAGCACCCTGGGCTTGGTATGAAAAGCTCTCATCTTTCTTAGTATACAAGGGTTTTAGAAGAGGAACAATTGATCCAACTTTATTTCTAAAATCTAAAGATAATGATATTTTTGTGGCCCAAGTTTATGTTGATGACATCATTTTTGGGTCAACAAATAGTTAGCTTCTTCATAAGTTTATCAAGTGTATGGAGAATGAGTTTGAAATGAGTCTTGTTTAGGAATTGACCTTCTTCTTAGGATTACAAGTCAAACAAACAAATAAAGGGACTTATGTTTATCATACAAAATATGCTAAAGAAATTATAAAGAAATTTGGGTTAGAAAATTCTAAGGTAACATCTACCCCCATTGGCACAAATGTCAAAATGGATAGTGATCTTGAAGGGAAGGAGGTAGATCCAAAACATTATAGGAGCATGATTGATAGCTTGTTGTACCTAACCGCTAGTAGACCGGATATATTATTTGCGGTAGGTATGTGTGCAAGGTATCAATCTTGTGACAAAGAGTCTCACCTAATAGTAGTAAAGAGGATCTTAAGGTATATTAAGGGTACTCTTAATGTCGGTCTTTGGTATCCTAGAACTCCAAACATTGAACTATTTGGATACACCGACTCGGATTATGCAGGTTGCAAATTAGATAGAAAGAGTACTAGTGGTGGATGTCAATTTATTGGATCATCTTTAGTTAGTTGGAGTAGTAGGAAGCAACCATGTGTTGTCTTATCAACAACCGAGGCCGAATATGTAGCAATGGGTGGTTGTGTGTCTCAATTACTTTGGATCATGCATACCTTAGAAGATTATGAGCTTCATTACTCCAAGGTCAAGGTTTTATGTGACAATGTGAGTACTATTAATTTAACTAAAAATCTGGTAAATCATTCTAGGACAAAACACATTGAAGTGAAGCATCAGTTCATTAGGAATCATGTGGCAAGGGGTGACATAGAATTACATTATGTTGAATCAAAGTTTAACCTTGTCGACATATTTACCAAGTCTCTTCCCGAAGCGGAGTTCACATATTTAAGAAGAGGACTTGGTATGTGTTCTGTAGAAGTGTAGGATTGACCTTGGAATAATACAATAGGAAGGTAGGGCATGATCCATTAGGATGATACAAATGATTCACCTATGCTTATGGCATATTGTTGGGTTATTAGATGTATCACATTATTAAAAATAAACCAATTATGGGGTAAGCAAAAGTTAATTAATGGACATCTTGCCCAAAGATCATAGTTGGACATTTTAAATATTTTAAAAATATTTCTGTGTTTATTTACTATGACATAGGTTTGGGAAAAACATGATTTCAAAACTATGTAGAATGTTTCATACAAAATTGAAGTTTTTTAAAGTTTTTGAGTTTTTGTCAAAAGGTCAAACATGTTTGGGTTTTTCATGAACTTATATTTTTCTCTGCTAAAGTACATCATATGAAACATGTTTGCAAACTTTCATGATTTTTCAAATTTTCTGAAATTAATGGCGCGTTTCTGAAATTCGGCCCAGAATTTGGAATATGCAGACTGAAGCGTATCAGTCTACTGGTACCTCTGATTTTAGAAATCTGGGATTTTTCTGAGGAAGAAAAGTATCCCTAATTGATGCCATTGGTTATTGTTGATTCGGGCAATCCTTTTGATGATGTCAAAGGGGGAGAATTGGGTGATTTAAGTTAGTGTTTGTAACTTAACTTATGATTTATGCAAATTGAAAATTGGGTGTGAGCGCATAGGTTAAGGGGGAGGTTGCCTCTTGTTTTTACTATGTCTATAATTTTCAATTGTTGTTGATTTACCTAACTTAAACATATTGCCACACATCGAAAAGGGGGAGATTGTTGAGGCAACCAGTCCAAGTATGATCAAGAGGATCATGGTTTTGATGTGTATGTACCAATATGGTTATGTTAGGGTGTTTTATTATTTTGATATGTGTGATTAAGTCTTGCAGGACTTGGTGAGTCACACATGGAGTACGCATCCGAGGGACGAGAGCCGAGGGAAGAGGACTCCAAAGGGCAAGCCGGGGGAAGTGGACTTCAAAGGGCATACGTGAAGGACAGCATGGAGGCAAGCCAGGGGCTTGTGTGCGCATCTGAGGGACGACAGCCGGTGGAAGAGGACTTCAAGGGGTAAGCCAAGGGAGTGAACTTGAAGGCATACGTGAAGGAGAGTCTTCGGAGTGAGGAAGAGTGAAAATGTAAGCTGGGCAGTCGACTGGGAATGGATCAGTCGACTGCCAGCGGGGAACTCAAACTCACAGAAAGATCAGTCGACTGGTCCAGGACCAGTCGACTGATCCGCCCGAAAAACTAGCCGTTGGCTGGCTACTGCGGTGGGATCAGTCGACTGGTATCGGGCTGGACAGCTTAAGGAGCTATCCTTTACTCTATTTAAAGGGAGACTTTTGAGCAGGTCAAGGTTGCGGTTCTAGAGAGTAGAATCAGGTCCCAAGTGCTCAAAATCTCCAACTCTTCCTCTCATTTTCTTTTAAACTTTGTAAAGAGGAAGAGTGTCATTTGTGAAGGTTTCTCCACCTTGAAGGAGACATTCATAGTGGAGCTCCTGCGTGTGTGTGGATCCTTGGACTAGTCACCTCTCTGAGGTGGATACCTAGTAAATCAGGGGCTTAGCATTGTTTCTACTATTTTTATTGATTTTTTTGTGTTTAGCTAATCATCTTTGTAGACAAAATCGAAAGAAAGCTATTCACCCCCTCTAGCTTGACGCCGCGTTCCTAACACTTCCGAGGCCATGAGTGTGAGGAGGTTGGAGTGCGGAGCTTCTTCTTCATCTTCCGAAGAGGACTCGTCTCATATGGCTTGGAGTGCTTTCTTCCTCCGAGTCTTCTTGGCCTCCTTCAAGTTGAGACACTCCGATTTGTAGTGACCCTTCTTGTTGCACCCATAACAGGTTACTTTGGTCTTCCCCTTCTGAATGGTACTTGGTTTAACTGGTTCATCTTTTTGCTGAACCGCCTTCTTCTTCTTCTTTTGACCCTTGATCATTTTGTAGTAGTTTCGAGCCATTCTGACTAACTCGGGATGATTGATTTCATCGTTGTCAGATTCCGAGTTGGAATCGGACTCAGATATCGGTTGTGACTTCTTCTTCTTCGGTTTCCTTGAGACTTTACCTGCAAAAAGAGCTATACCTTTCTTGACCTGTGCAGCATTAGTCTGTTCATGCAATTCTAACTCAGAAAATAATTCGTCTAGTTTAATTTTGGATAAGTTTCTCAAAATCTTGTACGTACGTATCTACCATAGATGCCCACAAAGAATTTCGGGGGAACGAGTTTAGTGCATACCTGATTAAGTCACAGTTCTCTACCTTTTGACCTATGGTGTGTAGTTCGTTCATCAATTCTTGAATATGAGCATGAAGTTGTGCAGCTGTCTCGCCATCTTACATTTTGATATTATAAAGTTTATTGAGTAAAAGGTCGCGTTTGCTGATCCTCGTATCCGATGTACTTTCATGCAGCTCGATGAGTTTGTTTTACAATTCCTTTGCACTGCTAAATGGGACGACGCGGTTGAGTTCTTCTTTCGTTAAGCCACACTGAAGGGTCTGTGTAACTTTGGTGTCTGCTTCAATTTTCTTCTTGAGTGGGACATCCCACTTTGAGTATCCCAGAATTTCACCTTATGAATTCTTTGGGATTTCCAGTCCAGCCTGGATAATAATCCACATCTCCACCTGAGTTTTCAGGTGGACCTCCATTCTGCTCTTCCAGTAGGAGAAATCTACTCCTGAGAAGAGAGGTGGTCGTGCAGTGCTATATCCTTCTTGCATGACCATGAAAAATCCTAAAAAAGGGACAGAAACAAAAAACTAGTTCTAAGACTTGGTCTTGGATTAGTAGTGTGATATATAAGAAAAGATAAGTAAACCTCGAGTGGTGTTGCACCAACTTCAAAAAATGATAAAATCTTACGAACAAAAAATAATTAACAAAATATCAGAAAAAGGTAATAATACCTTTTTGACAGAAAATAGTGATGAAATCCGAAAAAAATGCTCAATTGGTAGTTTCACCAAGATTGAGTCACCCGCTCTGATACCACTTGTGGGATCGTTGTAATCGATAGAGGGGAGGGGGTGAATATTAATAACGTAATTTTTCGGAAATACAAAGTTAAACGCAGCGGAATAAGTAAATCAAACACGACTAATTCGGTTTCTTTTTTTTACTTGGTTCGAAGTCTGTAACAACTCTTACTCCAAGGCCCACGGTCCTTGAATGTTTATGTTGGGCAATTCTATAATTCGAAAAATGCTTTACAAATATATGAATTTAAGTACAAAACAGAAATTAAAGTTTTTATACGAACGACACTTAAGAAGAAATCCTGAGCTTGTTGAAGCGGCGTGTCGTCGATCTTGAACATTATCGGCGCAAAAGGCTTGAGCACGGATGCTTATCGTAGCGTGTTTGAGTGATTGAGTTGTTGTTTTGAAGCAAAAGGGTGAAGCCCCTTTTATAGTAGCTTCTCGGGCGCCTGATGGCTGTTGGGCACCTACCACGCCACCCGTTTTGGTCGCATCCTTATCCGTAGACTCGACCAGCACTTATCACCATTCTTGGGCACCTGGGACAACTAAGGCGCCTATGAACTCACCGGAGCCTGGGAGCTGACGTGGTGCAGTCGCTGGAAGAACCCCTTCTGGGGTGCGTGACACCATTCAAGCGCCTGGGTTCTCAGGCATCTGAAGCCTTTCAGGTGCCTGGTATCACGGTAGCCCACTTCTTTCATCCAGCAACCAGGGTTAGTCCAAGAACACAATAAAATAATAATTATGCATGAAATAACAGCCAGAGCTGTCTTAGTTCTGACTTTGGATTTCAAAATGAAATCCTAGGTCGAACCGATGCCTACTGTTCCCTCTTCCAGGGAACGTGTCCTCACCTACTCTTCTCAGGAGAAGTTACCTTTTTGCCAACCGGCTCCTCCGGTTGGACTTTTGCTCGGCCTCCGAGACTTTCGGATCTCAAGACGTTCGTACCTCGACTCGTCTCTACTTCTATCCGCAGTCATCACTCGACTAAGTCTCCTGCCGGATCTTCCGGATCAAATCTTCGATGCCCAGTCCCCGACCAAATCTTCTTGCCCAATTTCTCGAACCAAGTTTTCGTGCCCAACCCTCGATCAGGTCTTCGGTGCCCAGCCCTCAGCCAGGACTTTATACCCAGTCCTTGACCAGGACTTCACGCTCAACTCTGCAGGTCAATACTCCGTACCTAGCTCAACTAGGATTTTCTTGCACACTTAGTAAGATCATCAAATCACAATATAAACTTAACTTTGAACCCTTTGCCATTATCAAAACTAGGTTCGAGCTGGTACTTCCTGTTGGGAACGAGATGACTATAGAGGGGGGGTGAATATAGACAATCACTTCCCTTCTAAACTTATCACGATTTCTGCAACTCAAATATCAGTAGCACAGCGGAAAGAGTAGAAAACAGAGTATGCAGAAAAACGAAACGAAAGCAAAACAAACACAACTAGCAAGATCGCTAACAAGGAGGGTTTACAAGGTTCGGGGATAACTTGCCCCTACTCCTTGGCGTGCCCTTGAGGTGGGCGATCCCTTGATCGTCGGAAGATCAAGCCCCAGTTAACACCGGATATGAAGCAACCTCCTTCTCGGTGGAGAAACCTCTCCACAGCATGTTTCAAACAATGATATATAATGAGCACAATGAAACAACAACAAGAAGGATCTTACTCAAACACTTAGCGAGGACAAAACACAGCAAGCTTCACTGAGCTCCACCCAGTGGCGATCTCACGCAGACCCCTGTCTGCTTCGTGTCTTCCCACTGTCGGACTCCAAGCTTCTTGTTTTCTCCTTCAAGCGCTCAAGTATAATGATTGCTCCTCAATAGCTTGCTTAGAATGGTTGAAGAACTCAAGAACAGCAAGCTTGTAACACAGGAACTCAAGAGCACGAAAAACAACTTGAAGAACTGATCAATTCGTTACTCTCGCGTTCCTTTTTGTTTCTCCGCCAAGCGACAAGTGACAACATCTCTGTAGCTCCCAGCTACTCATCTGCCAACGCCAGCCTCTACTGAGCTATCTCTGGACTCACTGAGCTCCCCTCAGTCAAGCTCCAGTCCCAGCTCCAGTCTACAGCTCGCCGTTGCAACCTGAGATGAGAAAGAGACAAACCTGCTCCAAGGAAAGCACTCTTTGACTTCTCCTTGAGTGTTTGAATCCTTCCCTGTCACCTGAAACTCAATCAGAGCATTAGAGCAGTAAATCAAGTAGCATATCAAATCTCAGGACCATACATCAGTAAATCGGATACGCTCAGACGCTCTGACCACGTCTGACAGTGAAATTTGAATTAAAGTGATCGGTCACCGGACCGATCCAGGGTGTGTGGATCGGTCACCAGACCGATCCACTGCTTCGCTGGGATTCCCAGCTCTTGCAGCTATTCACGCCTGATCGGTCACCAGACCGATTAGGGTGAAGCCTGATCGGTCACCAGACCGATCAGAATGGATCCTGATCGGTCACCCAGATCGATCAGGCAAGATGAACAGTTACTTTTTAATCAAATCCAAGATCCCTGATCGGTCCCCGGACCGATCCAAGACTTTGATCAGCAAGGGAACTCACTCACCGTTTGCTCCCTGATCGGTCACCAGACCGATCAGGAGCAAGACAGCAAGGAAGCAGCCTGCTCCCTGATCGGGCACCAGTCCGATCAGGAGCCACACAGTAGATTCCCAATCTCACTGTGCGCTCCCTGATCGGTCACCAGTCCGATCAGACATAGCTGGATCGGTCACCAGACCGATCCACTAAGGAGCAGCGTGCCAATGTCCCTGATCGGTCACCAGACCGATCCAGTGACTCAACCCTAGCCCTCCAAGCTAGGAATTCATCCACCTTAGCCCTCCAAGCTAAGGATTTTTCCATCTAACTCTCCAAGTTGGGAATTTGCACCTAACCCTCCAAGTTAGGACTTTTCACCTAGCCCTCCAAGCTAGGACTTTTCACCCAACTCTTCCGAGTTAGAACATCATCCAACCTAGCCCTCCAAGCTAGGCACCTGACCCTCCAAGCCAGGACTTTTTCTCCTAATTCTCCAGGATGGGAATTTGCACCTAACCCTCCAGGTTAGGACTTTTCACCTAGCCCTCCAAGCTAGGACTTTTAACCCAACCCTTCCGAATTAGGACTTTTCCAACACCTAACCTCCCAGGTTAGGATTTTCCAACATCTAGCCCTCCAAGCTAGGATTTTCCACACCTAACCTCCCAGGTTAGGATTTTCCATATCATGCCTAATCCTCGATCAGGACTTAATCATCATAGTCATCCTCCTAAACTAAAATCGTTGTCAACACCAAAACAACAATCAGGGCCAGACTGCATCAACAATCTCCCCCTTTTTGTTGTTTGACAACCCGATTTTAAGTTTAGGGATTCTCAATCAATATTCCAACTTTAGAATCATAGGGGAATCCAGATCCTCCCCCTACAACATGATCATGCTAAACTTAACCAATCCACACTCTCCCCCTTTGTCGAACACCGAAAAGGAGCTAGAGGGGCTGTTAAGTTTAAACAACCTCCCCCTCAACCCTAGGGGTATCAACAAAAGTGTGATAGTTTGTGGATTAATCATACGAACACATGTGAAAAATTATAGCAAGACATAGCAATCACATGCATCATATGAGTATGAAATATAGACTCCCAAAGCATGTCATAATATTCATAAGTATCAAATAGACATGGCAATGTAAGCATGAATATGACAATCGAACAATCATGCAGATAACAGGTTCATAATCATCAAGGCATCAATAATAGTAGAATAAGCATGGCAGACAAGTCAAAGCATGAAAACATCCAAGCAAGTAGCAAAATATGTGTGACTCAAGGTCACAATAACAAAGTCAGAGGGCATACAGCCCAAAAAGTCATAGTCAAATACGCAAATCATGATAAAACAATAGATATCTGAGCTCAAGTGTCAGTAGGTGGGTCGTCATCGCGCATGAGGTCGTCCATCGTAGCATCAGCAGGAGCCAATGACCCTGGTGTAGTACTCACAGAAGGTGCACCTGCAGGAAATGTGTGGCTGCGCCACTCATCATACCATGTCTGCTGGAGAGTGTGGGTCCCTGAGACGTCGATCTCGATCCGGGTCAGTCTGTGCTCAATAGAGCTGAATCGTGATCGGGTCTCCTCGCGGTAAGACTCGCGTAACTGAAGATCCTGCTGGAGGGTCTGATCCAGCTCCGCGATCTGCCAGCGCAGATCAGGCTCAGGCTCGTCGTAGTCATCATCAGCAGCAGCAACGGCTGGCACCTGACCCCGTGGACCTCCCCGTGGTAACTCCCCAAGAACCCTACCATCTTTCCAGATCAACATCCGATCGGGCCCCCGAACAATGATGCCAGACTTGGCGAAAGTACGCCGGCCAAGTCTGCAATCCTGTCGTACCATAGGCACCATCCGACCCTTGGTAACATCAACACCTACTGACATGAGCCAGTCGGTGATGACGTGACCAAAAGGCATGTAGACAGTGCGGCGGCTGGACTCCTCTCGATAAGTCAAAATGGACTAGAAGATGCTCTCCATAATATCGAAATCCGAACGGCTGTGCATGCCGTAGAGCATCAAACAGTGATAGGGTCGGATCTCAGCTAAGGGTTTTGAGGTGATTGGAAGGATACAATTTGTGATGATCTTGAATAGTATATAGCTAGTGGGAGACAGACGCAATGCCGCAAAGGTAGTAAAGTCAGGGCCAAGCTCATCAAGACCGTCTGGACGCGGATAACCAAAGAAATACCGATGAATGGAATCAGGGGTGACGTCTGCAAAGGGTACTAGCAGGGGATCAGGAAGGTCAGGATAGAGCGAATAAAGATTCGGTGATCGTCGACCACCCAAGTACTCAGCCAAAACCTCATATGAAAAGTCAAGGTTCATCTTCCCGACTCGAGTGGTGAACTCGAATCCCCCTTTAGAACTCGGTTGTAGGTTGTTATAAAATTCGGAGACGAGGTCGTAATTTATGGTTCTTTCCAAAGAAAGAAGAAACCCCAGATTGTAATAAGTAACAATCTCCATAACAGAAGGGCAGAACTCTGTTAAGAAAGGAATGTCAATGGATCTGCAGGGTAAAAGTTTGAATGTCCTAGCTTGAAAGGCCTGCTCACAGGCCGCATTTGGGAACCTGGAGCTAGAGGAAGGCTGTGGCCTTCTGGAAGAGGAGGAAGGAGCCTTCCCCCTCAGATTTCCCTCCACGCTCTCTTTTCCTTTAAATGATTTTCTAAGGAGGTCAATTAATATAGTAAGATGGACATAGATTGAATCATACAGGAGTTGATCATCAGATGAGACCCAATCAAAAGATAGATATAAAATGTTTTGGTCAAGAAATGAGGAAGAGGGTCACGGCAAAAACAAAAACAACACATGGTTAGCTTCACAAATATTCTAAGAGTTGTTGTGAAAGGAAAATTGAAATCAAATCTTACTTAGGCGCCATTGAAGTTTGTTTGAAGAAATTGCAACACTCGCGACAGAGAAGAACACTTCGAGCACGCACGCGCGTGAAGGAGTTCGGAGAAAACGTCTGAAGCCTTCGCTCGCACGCGAGTGAAGAAGGAAGACACAAGAACTCTCTAGCTCGCTCACACAAGGTTGTTTCGGCGCTAGGGTTCGGGAAAACGAAAATTTTGAGAGTTAATCAGTTGGTGGATCGGTCCACCAACCAAAATTTAATGCGGTTGATCGGATGACCGTTCGATCTGATCGCGTCCTGACCGATCAGGATACAGCCTGATCGGACTGGAATGGTCCTGATCGGTCGGATGATCGATCAGACGCGCTCCTGATCGGTCGGGTGACCGATCAGGATTCAATCAGTAGGGTCCGGAGAGAAAACTCTGAGCTCCCTGATCGGTCTGTGGACCGATCCCCACAGGGTGCCAGATCGGTCGGGAGACCGATCCAAGCTAGCTCAGAACACAGTCAGATTTCGGGAGATCCGACACAGGAAGGAGTCAGATCGGTCTAGGGACCGATCAGTCCTATGCCTGATCGGTCCGGTGACCGATCAGGGTTCCTGATACGACCTGAAATGTTCAGTTTCAGAATTTCTGAAATTTCCAAATGATCTTTGATGGATTTTATCTAACTTGGACAGGTCCTTATGACTAAAATTGATTCTTGAACAAGAATCTAAAGTCCTTATAGGTTCAACAAACACTTTGACCCATCTAAATGGAATCAAACTCAACCATCAATCAATCAAGCAAATTCAAACAAGTTTTTACTCCAACTTCAAGTTTCCAATCAAGTTGCCTTGATTGGAATGTCCAAGTATGATCATGGAGCCATATACACATATGTTATGCAATGGTTTTCCCCATATTTGGTCACCACCGTGATTATTATCTCGTCAACTTAATTTCTCAAGTGATGCAATGACATTTTGAGAAATTGAGTTAAACCTAACATCTCACCCCATATCTAGCAAATAAAAACGTTTTGGTAACCCTTATAGTTTGTGTGAGATGTTCCCAAAGTTACCCAATTGTTCCCTAACCATTTGAAATAATCATGAAGGGTTTTGACCACAATTTGAACATCATGAAGCGTGACACATTCCCAATTCCCGTCTTAGGAAACTAAATTCACTCTCGGGAAGTGGTTTAGTGAAAATGTCAGCTAGGTTTGACCTTGACTCTACATGTGAGAGTATTATGTTCCCCCTAGCTACATGATCTCTAATGAAGTGGTGTCTTACCTCAATATGTTTTGTCCTAGAATGATGGACCGGATTCTTGGTCAAGTTAATCGTGCTAATGTTATCACATAACACTTGCACACCCTTGTAACTCAATCCATAGTCCTCTAAGGTGTGAATCATCCACAACAATTGCGAGATACTCTCTCCCATGGCGATATATTCTGCCTCGGTAGTGGAAAGAGCAACACAATGTTGCTTCCGGACTCGACCAAACTTACTAAGGACGATCCTAAGAATTGGCAGCCCCCACTAGTGCTCTTTCGGTCCAACTTACATCCAGCGTAGTCGGAATCCGTATAGCCCATCAAATCAAAAGATTCGGTACGGGGATACCAAAGACCTACACCAACTGTACCCTTGAGATATCTCAAAATTCGCTTAACAGCAATTAGGTGAGATTCCTTGGCACAGACTTGATACCTAGCGCACATACCTACAGCAAATAGNTGATTGGTGCACATGGATACCATCGCGAGTTTGCTTGATTTCAAGTCCGAGGAAGAAAGTCAACTCTCCCACTAGACTCATTTCAAACTCACTCTCCATGTGTCCGATAAATTCACGTAAATAGCCCTTGTTGTTTGAGCCACAAATTATGTCATCGACATATACTTGGGCTACAAATATATTGTCACCATCTCTTTGTAGAAATAGTGTAGGGTCTATTTGACCTCTAACAAAGCCCTTTTCAATCAAGAATGTCGACAACCGCTCATACCAAGCCCGGGGTGCTTGTTTAAGGCCATAGAGTGCCTTTTGAGCTTGAACACGTGGTTTGGATATTCGGTACTCTCAAACCCCGGAGGTTGTTCAACATAGACTTCTTCCCTAATCAAACCATTTAGGAAGGCCGATTTAACGTCCATTTGAAATAATTTGAAGCCTCGATGTGCTGCAAATGCAAGCATCAATCGGATGGACTCTAATCGTGCCACGGGAGCATAAGTCTCATCATAATCAAGACCTTCAACTTGACTGTAGTCCTTGGCTACCAAGCGTGCCTTGTTTCTAATGATTTCTCCCTTGTGGTTTAATTTGTTTTTGAAGACCCATTTGGTTCCAATAGTGGTGGTCTTCTTAGGTCTAGGGACTAAGTCCCAAACCTGACTCCTCTCAAATTGACCTAGTTCATCTTGCATCGCGATAATCCAATCGGGATCATTTAATGCTTCATCAATTTTCCTAGGTTCAATTTTGGAAATTAGAGCAACTTCATTAGCCTCATTCCGGAAGAATGATCTAGTCCTAACCCCTTGATGGATGTCTCCAACGATTTGATCTTGGGGATGACTAGAGGCTAATCTCGTTTGTCTTGGTGTTGGTGGTGCTTCTTGAACAAGTTCACTAGACACAAGTTCAGCCTCAGGATCCGGCTGATCAATGGGTTGTCTAGGCTCACCGTCATCTGACTCATCACCATTAACAACACTTGGAGCTTTGGTCAAGCTTAGTCTCCTAAGTTCAAGTTGAACTCCTTCTACATTTTCTGACTGGTCACTTGATTTTGGAACTTCTTCAAAGATCACATCAGCAGACTCTTCAACTAATCTAGTTTTCTTGTTGTAGACTCGGTAGGCTTTGCTAACTAGGGAGTACCCGACAAGTATCCCTTCATCAGCCTTTGCCGTGAACTTTCCAAGGTGATCATTGGTGTTTAGGATGAACACCTTACAACCAAACACCCTAAGATGTTTAACTGTAGGTGGTTTCCCAAACCAAAGTTCATGGGGAGTCTTTCCTAAAAACCTATGGACGAGAACTCGGTTTTGCACATAGCAAGCTGTATTTACAGCTTCAGCCCATAAGTAACTCGGGAGTGAGTACTCATTAAGCATGCTTCGTGCAGCCTCTTGAAGAACACGGTTCTTCCTCTCTACAACACCATTTTGTTGTGGTGTTCTAGGAGTAGAGAACTCATGCCTATATCCCTTAACTTGACAAAATTCTAGAAACCTTTGGTTTTGAAATTCACCTCCATGATCACTTCTTATTATCTTAATTGTTGATGATTTGTCATTTTCAATTCTTCTACAAAAAGAAATAAAAATATCTAAGGTTTGGTCCTTATGTTTTAAAAAGAAAGTCCATGTGTATCTAGTGAAATCATCAATGATAACAAAGCAATATCTACTTCCATTCAATGATATGATAGTGCTACAATCAAATAGATCCATGTGAAGTAAATCTAATGCATCGGAAGTACTTACAGCGCTTTTACCTTTATGTGCAAATTTTGTTTGCTTACCCATTTGACACGCATCACATAATTTATCTTTTTCATACTTGATGCTTGGTAAGCCTCGAACTAGTCCCTTATTGGCCAACTTCCGGATGTTCTTCATGTTTACATGAGCTAGCCTCCGGTGCCAAAGTGTGGACTCTTCTTCTTTTGACATGAAACACTTAGCAAGAGCATTAGTAGCACTTTTAAAAGAAACTTGATAAATATTGTCTACTCTTGCTCCTACTAGTACCGTGTCCAAAGTGTCATTTTGTCTAACTAGACATTGACTTGGTTGGAAGTCAATTGTGTAACCCGTGTCACATAATTGACTGACACTTAGGAGATTAAACTTCATCCCCTTGACTAGAAGGACATTTGAGATTCTAAGACATTCGGATATTTGAATGTCTCCTATTCCTATGACCTTAAGGCTACCATTGTTACCAAATGATACATTACCTCTACTCTTCTTGTGAAATGTGGTAAACAATGATCTATCCCCGGTCATGTGTTTGGAGCATCCACTATCAACAAACCAAGTTGATAGATGCTCCCCCTCAATCATAACCTACACAATTCGAAAAATAGAAGTCTTAGGTACCCAAACCTTAGGACCTAATGCATCAACTAAACATGACTTAGGCACCCATGTCTTGACAACTTTCTTTTGAGTCTTGGGTGTCCTAGATTGTCTCATGTCAGTTCTAGACATGAGAGATACAAATGAGGGTTCTTTAGGGCGGTAACCAATACCGGCCCTATTATAAACCGCTCTTTGGGCATTTAAAATCATATCTAAGGTCTTAGAGCTATTTGAGAATTTCCCAAGAATATTCTTGAGCTTCTCAACTTCACTCTTCAATGATTGGTTTTCCTCCACTAACCCATTATCATGCATATCACTGATTTCCTCAACCTTAGAGGATTTCAAAATTTCAATTTCATGTTTCAGTGATTTAACTTCATCTTCTAGTAATTCAACATGCAAGTCATCAATGTTATCATCCCTAGAAGCTTTCAATTGATCAATCTCTAATTGCAATGCTTTAACTTTGTTTTTAGATTTCTTGAGCATACTAGTTAAACATGCAATTGCTCTATAACATTTTTCAAGCTCGGGAGAAGTTACCTCTTCATCATCCGAAGATGATGAAGCCGTGTTTGCGGAGCTTGAAGATTCTTCACTGCTCTCCTCTCTAAGAGCCATGAGAGCCACTTGCCTTGTGCTCTTCTCCTCCTTCTCATCATCGGATGAACTAGAAGATGACTCATCCCAAGAAGCCTTCAAGGCTTTCTTCTTCTTCTTGGATTTCTCTTCTTTTCTTTTAGGTTTCTCCTCCTTTTTAAGCTTTAGACATTCATTCTTGAAATGTCCTCTCCTACCACACTCAAAGCAAGATGCATTATTCTTATCAAGCTTGAATTCACTAGTGTTACCTTTCCTTTTGAAACGTCGGTCTCTTCGCATCATCCTTCGCACGAAGTTCGCCATTTCGGATGAAGAGGAGCCACTGCCATCTTCCTCCGAGTTTGACTCGGATTCGGAGGAGGATGAAGATGATGAAAGATCCTTCTCCTTCTTCTTCTCCTTCTTCTTCTTGTTGATCCGGTCCCCTGCAACTAAGGCAATCCCCTTCTCCTTGGGACCTTTGTTAGCCATCTCATGCAATTCCATCTCACAAAATAAATCATCTAACTTTACGATAGATAAATCCTTGGATACTTTGTAGGCATCCACCATGGATGACCACAAAGCATTCCTTGGAAATGCTTTCAAGACATACCTCACAAGGTCGCGATTCTCTACCTTTTCATCAATTGAATGAAGTCCATTAAGAACTTCCTTGAACCGGCTATGGAGCTCACTTACCGACTCATTCTCCTTCATGGAGAGGTTTTGTAGTTGATTGAGGAACAAGTCCCTCTTTGCAATCCTCGAGTCTCGAGTGCCTTCATGGAGCTCTATGAGTTTGTTCCACAAGTCTTTTGCACTTGTGAAGGGACCAACCTTGATGAGTTGGTCTTTGTTCATGCCACATTGTAGAGTGACAACCGCCTTAGCATCGGCTTCACTTTTCCTTGTTTGTTCGGCAGTCCACCGCGAAGATTCGAGTTCCTTGCCTTCATCATCCTTAGGAGGGATGAATCCTTCCTTCACCGCGAACCACGTATGAATATCCATCTTCAAATAGTATTCCATTTTTGATCTCCAATATTGGAAGTCGCGCCATCAAAGAATGGAGGTCGGGTGGTGGAGAAGCCTTCTCTCAAAGCCATCTCGTTGAAAACTCTCGGTTGTTAAGCCGTGTATAGAGCCCCTTGCTCTGATACCACTTGTTGGGAACGAGATGGCTATAGAGGGGGGTGAATATAGACAATCACTTCCCTTCTAGACTTATCACGATTTCTGCAACTCAAATATCAGTAGCACAACGGAAAGAGTAGAAAACAGAGTATGCAGAAAAACGAAACGAAAGCAAAACAAACACAACTAGCAAGATCGCTAACAAGGAGGGTTTACAAGGTTCGGGGATAACTTGCCCCTACTCCTTGGCGTGCCCTTGAGGTGGGCGATCCCTTGATCGTCGGCAGATCAAGCCCCGGTTAACACCAGATATGAAGCAACCTCCTTCTCGATGGAGAAACCTCTCCACAGCGTGTTTCAAACAATGATATATAATAAGCACAATGAAACAACAACAAGAAGGATCTTACTCAAACACTTAGAGAGGGCAAAACACAGCAAGCTTCACTGAGCTCCACCCAGTGGCGATCTCACGCAGACCCCTGTCTGCTTCGTGTCTTCCCACTGTCGGACTCCAAGCTTCTTGTTTTCTCCTTCAAGCGCTCAAGTATGATGATTGCTCCTTAATAGCTTGCTTAGAATTGTTGAAGAACTCAAGAACAGCAAGCTTGTAACACTGGAACTCAAGAGCACGAAAAGCTTGAAGAACTGATTAACTCGTTACTCTCGCGTTCCTTTTTGTTTCTCCGCCAAGCGACAGGTGACAACATCTCTGTAGCTCCCAGCTACTCATCTGCCAACGCCAGCCTCTACTGAGCTATCTCTGGACTCACTGAGCTCCCCTCAGTCAAGCTCCAGTCTCAGCTCCAGTCCGCAGCTCGCCGTTGCAACCTGAGATGAGAAAGAGACAAACCTGCTCCAAGGAAAGCACTCTTTGACTTCTCCTTGAGTGTTTGAATCCTCCCCTGTCACCTGAAACTCAATCAGAGCATTAAAGCAGTAAATCAAGCAGCATATCAAATCTCAGGAACATACATCAGCAAATCGGATACGATCAGACGCTCTGACCATGTCTGACAATTCTAATCCATTAAGAGTAAGTTCCTTCCATTTACTGTGATTTATCATCCTTTTGTTGGTGTTGGGATTCCTCCCTATATCCTCGGACTAAAATTCTATTGATTAGAACTAATCCGGATAGGGAAAACTTTCCAAACGACCTACTTCATCATCTTACTTTTCGATTGAGTGATCGCTTGAACAAACTTGTTGTTCAGGCAATCAAGCTCCTTTATCGATTAGCAGCGGAATAGAAGATGAAGTTTGGATCATCGATTCTTGTGTTTATTTCGGGATCCAAGAGAAAAATAAAATACAATTAAACTAGAATGAAAATAAGATTATACCTCTTGATCTTCTATTATATTCCTATCATCTTCTTGGACGTCATGTGAGCGACGATCTTCAAAGAAACAAAGCCACCAACCGAAAGTCCTTATTTTCTTCTTCTTTGCGCCACCTCCCTCTTCTTCTTGTTGCCGCATGTCCAAAGGAAGAAGAAGACTCCTCCTTTGCTTGTTGATGTCGCACACCCCAAAAGGAGAAGAGAAGAGAGGAAGAAAGAATTTCCTTCCCTTCCCCAAAACCCTTAGTCGCCCCCCTTTGGCTTGTTGTCGGCGTCACACACCACAAAAGAGAGAGAGAGGAAAATAATAGGCTTTTGGGTTTTCTCTTAATGGCTTATGAGGGTATTTATAGGTTACAATATGAACCATGAGGAGAAGTTGGTTTTGGTCTCCTAACAGATCTTTAACCCGACTCGTTAATAATAACTCGCTCCACTAAAGGGTTATTATTGAACTACCACACCAACCCCATAATAAAATATGGGCTCCTTCTTATTATGTGCACATCATCTCCCTGTGTTTAAGATATCGCATGTCAGTTAATTAATTAAATTACTGATAATTTAATTAATTAACATCTAACTCAAAGAGTAGTACAACTCAACCTTGCTATCATGTCAGACCAAGTTCACATGCAGAATTTACATGATAATTCTTATAAGCACTTCAAGGGGACATCATCAGCCTAAATAATTAAGGCATGGTTTCCTTCTATAATCAACGACACACCATATAAATAATATTATTTCCCAATTTACCGGGCCTATTGATTTAACGAATAAATCTCGTCCATTGGTAAATTAAAGAAATAAATATTAAGTACGTGTGCCCGTTATTATATCGGGATTAAGAGCATGTACATCCATAATAACTGAGGTCTTGTTCAATTATATAGTCAGTATATATCGAATCACCTCAAATCGGTCATGCTCAATACACACAAAGTGTACTAGTATAATTCTATAGTCAAGATATACTAATACCAAATTACACTACAATCATTCCAATAGTTTGTCCAAATCCATCTTGGTTGTGAGCCATTACTTATACTTTACAAGGAACTGATAACATGATCTTCCGTGTGACACCACCCATCATGTTATCTACAATGTGGAGTAATGGACAATTGCATACATATAACAAATATAAAATACAAACACATGACCACTGTGATTCTTATTTCAAAATAGATGTTCATACAAAAACTGGGCTTATAGTATACATCCTAATACCTTTGAGAAGCTTTGGAGCGAGTAATAGGTTGTGTCAATACCACAGTCACTCTAGCGGTAGAGAACAAATGATTTAACTAGGTCTAAGTAACAATGAATTTAGAGTAATCAATTTGGTTTAACGAAAATTTTTCATCGGCCGTAAGGATAAATAGAAAAAAAATGTTGACCAGGTAGTAAACGAACTTGGGGTGACCGGCCTGATCCCACGAAAGATTTCCATCGGTCACTAGAAATCGGGAAACGCTCACAGTGGGCGGTCCAGAAGCCAGCGTCCCAGGGTTCGCGCCCCATTTGGAGGAAAAATTCCTAAAAAATACGCCGTAGCTAGGGATCGAACCGTAGATGCCTGGGATAGTGACTAGTCGCCCTACCGCTGCACCATAGCCCCGGGGCTACATATCTTCTGAACATAAAGCCCATCGGTCACTAGAAATCGGGAAGCGCTCGCAGTGAACGGTCCAGAAACCCAGCATCCCAGGGTTCGCGCCCCATTTGGAGGAAAAATTCCTGAAAAATACGCCGTAGCTAGGGATCGAACTGTAGATGCCTGAGATAGTGACTAGTCGCCCTACTGGTGCACCATAGCCTCGGGGTAGGGCACTAAGGTAAATTGGGAAGCGCTCGCGGTGAGCGGTCTAAAAGTCCAGCGTCTCAGGGTTCGTGACCCATTTGGAGGAAAAATTCCTGCAAATACGCCGTAGCTGGAGATCGAACTGTGGATGTCCGGGATAGCGACTAGTCGCCCTACTGCTGCACCATAGCCCCGGAGGCGACGTAAGGATAAATAGAAAGGCGACGTAAGGATAAATAGAAAATTGATTAACGAGGTTTTTCCAACCTCGGGCGACCGACCCGACCTCATGGAAGTTTTCCACCGGCCGCTAGGGTAAATCGGGAAGCGCTCGCGGTGGACAGTCTAGAAGCCCAACGTCCCAGGGTTCACGCCCCATTTGGAGGGAAAATTCCTGCAAATACGCCGTAGTTGGGAATTGAACCGCGGATATCTGGGATAGCGATGTAAAGATAAATAGAAAAAGTATACAAGGAAGCTTATCAAAACAATCAATATTCTTAGGCCCGCTACCCATTGTGACAATGGAGGGGGAAATCTCAATAATAGATCGTAACTATGTTTTAAACTTTAAATCTCTAATTTATTATTGGAGAACTTAACTATGACACGTTGCCCTTGGGACACTCTAGTAGAGAAGTCTCCTTAGTGTGATGTATATATTTTTTTATTTCATAAAAAAATATTTTTTTAACAATTATGATATATTTTTTATAGTACATAATTTTAAAAGTTTAGAGATTTTTCCAACTCTATTTCCCAATGATAAAATGTCAAAGCACCCTAAAAAGTAATTCGAGTTGAATTTCTTCGATTAAAAAAATAGAATTAGGATATTTTAGATAGTAAAATAGTTTAATTTACTTTTTTTTATTCTGAATAGATAATTTGATGGATTGATCTGTTTTGCCTTCCTTAATCGAGATAAATAAATATATACTTATATTTCTTTCCTTTTCTCTGATTATACTAATAAAAAAATATATGACACGTCTTGTATTATGATTTAAGAGAAGAACACTCTTGCTATATGTTTATTATATAATTACATTTAGTTACATTAACTACGATTTGTTAGTTTGATTGTGGTATAACTTTATATAAGTTACTCATCCGTAGAAATTAGATGTATTAATTAAGTTCAAAAACTATATTTTATAAAAATTTATATTTTACTATTTAATTAAAAATCTAGATTTTTTATTAACCAATTATCAATTGATTTAGAGAAGTCTAAAATTAGTCTTTTTTTCTTTCTTTTCACATCGAACAGAATTTTAAGATATATTAGTAATTTTAATTTTTTATCTTTTAAATTTTAAAAATACAGAAAATAAAATCTTAAATCTTAAAACATAAATTTAAAAAATAAATCTATAATTATAAATTTTAAAAAGAAAATTTTAATTTTTAATCCAAAGTTAAATTTTAGAAAATAATTTATCAAATAAAAAAATTAAATTTAAAATTAAATTTAAAATTAAATTTTAATTTTTAACTAGATAAATTATCATATGAGATAATGATTGGGAGAGTGAATTTGGGAGAGTGAATGGGAGAGTGAATGACGTGGAGTTAATGTATACACGTCCGATCGCCGATCGGACACCACCGATGACCTCTGATTGTCGTCCCGAATCAAACTATGTCTTGGGGGATGGTGAACCCGGCAGGGTCGCCGGTAATTAATATCTCGCCGGATTGACGGTGAATGCGGCGAGATCATAATTGCGGCGATTCCCGATGAGTTCACCGATCTTCTTAGGACACAGTTTGATTCGGGACGGTGATCAGAGGCCGCCGGTGGTGTCCGATCGGCGATCGGACGTGTATAAAATAACTGTCACGTCATTCACTCTCCAATTCACTCTCTCAAATTCACTCTCCCTATCATTACTCTAAAATTTTTAGAGTAATGATAGGGAGAGTGAATTTGAGAGAGTGAATTGGAGAGTGAATGACGTGACAGTTATTTTATACACGTCCGATCGCCGATCGGACACCACCGGCGGCCTCTGATCACCGTCCCGAATCAAACTGTGTCCTAAGAAGATCGGTGAACTCATCGGGAATCGCTGCAATTATGATCTCGTCGCATTCACCGTCAATTCGGCGAGATCTCAATTACCGGCGACCCTATCGGGTTCACCATCCTCCAAGACATAATTTGATTCGGGACGACAATCAGAGGTCATCGGCGGTGTCCGATCGACGATCGAACATGTACACATTAGCTACACGTCATTTACTCTCCCATTCACTCTCCCAAATTCACTCTCCCAATCATTACTCAATTTATATATATTTATGTATTATATTATACGGACAAAGAAAAATTCAAATCTTAATCTAAAATTAAAATTTTAGAAAATAATTTATCAAATTAAAAAAAAATTTAATTTGAAAATTATATTTTAAAAATTCTAAAATTAATTTTTTAAATTTTAACTAAATAAATTCTTATCTTAAAGTGACAAAATTTACACGGTATTTATCTATTATATTATACATGAATACTGTATGTATAGCTAGCATTTAATTAAGAATCTAAATCCTTTATTAACTAATATTCAATTTATTTGGTAAAGCCTAAAATTAAATTACATTAATGTCCTTTTTTTTCCTTTTCACATGGAAAAAATTTGAAGGCTTATTAGTAATTTCAACTTCTTATCCGTCAAATTCAAAAAATAAAATCACAAATCTTAAAAATACAGATTCAAAAGATCAATCTATAATTATAAGGAAAATTCAAATCTGAATCTAAAATTAAAATTTTAGAAAATAATTTATCAAATTCAAAAAATATAATTTGAAATTTTAATTTAAAATTATATTTTTATAATTCTAAAATTAAGATTTCAAATTTTAACGAAATAAATTCTCATCTTAGGATGACATAAAATTTATGCGTATTTATGTATTATATTACACATGCAATATGTGGGCGCAATTATTAGTAAAAATTTATGTACCTAATCATCAATTGAACACTAACGGTGAAGTCGTCATCTTAGTAATCTCTCCTAGCGTGCTCGTTCACTCTGGAAGGGAATAAACTATGGAGGTTTATTGATCAGCCGTAGCAAAGCGACCTTCCTAGATAGGAGCATGAGATAACTCGAAATAGTATTTGCACCTGTCGGGAATTGAATCATGGCTCTCTTACGGGAAGTCATGCTCAAGTACCAACTAGTCTGCACTCGCGAGACATGATTTTTTTTTAGTCGACACTAGATATCCAAACCTTCGACTCGACTAATCCTGGGTGATCAGACTAGCCCCATAGAATTTTCTCACAGGCCACCAGATAATCGGAAAACATTCGTGGAGACTTAACTTAACACCTAACAATCAACTTTCTCGGGTCCGCTATCTAGAGCTGTCAATTTGGGTTGGGGCCGTTGGGTTGGCCCGCCTCACCAACCAATTTAAGCGGGTTGGGTTAGAATTTAAATAACTAAAGCCCACGGTGGGCCAACCCGCCTAGGCCCGCGACCCGCGCGGGTTGGTCCGCGACGTGCTTGGGTTGGCCCGCGGGTTGTGAACCACATGTTAGTCAAGTTTTATCACAATTTATTATCTTTCTTTGTTATAATTTTGAAATAAAAAATAATACTTTTCATCACATGAGTACTCATTTGTATCCATTTACATTTAAAAAAATATATTTTTTGATATATTAGATTGATGAAATCTAAATATATGATTTTTTTTTTACTTTTTTAAATTTTTAAAAAAATATTTTGATGGGCCCGCGTGTTGGCCCGCCTAACCCGCGACCCGCCTTGGATTGGGTTGGGTTGGGGATTTCCCAACCCACCTAGATGACGGGTCGACCCGCCCCCGCCCTGCCAAATTGTCGACCCGCAACGGGCCGACTCGCCCGACCACGGGTTGGCCCGTTTGACAGCTTTACCACTATCCATTAAAAGGAAAAATCCTCTATAATATGTCGAGGTTGAGTCTCAAACTCCATATGCCTATTCTATCATTGAAGGCCCTAACCACGACATCGATACCTTAGGCACCCACAGAGCATCATTTGAAGACTTATTGCATGTTATTATCATTATCATCTCTTAATGCTATTAAACTTTATCATTTGTCTTAGGTATACCGAATTGGCCATCAGTAGATTTGTAAAAATAGATAAGGGTCGATTAATAGATTTGTAAAAATAGATAAGGGTCGATCTTGATGAAATTAGAAAAAAATATCTTCTCATATGATGATTTGCTCAATTTTTAATTTATCTCTCTAAAAATATATATGGGATTGATCGTGCCGTCAGGGATTAAAGTATGATATTAATATCAAACTTTATAATTTGATTAATAAATTCATATAACTTATCATTTTCACTAGAATTATTCAAGATTCGTCATCCGTAATATTTTATATTATTTTCTTTGGCATTGTATTGGAAAAAAATTAAGTAATTCAAAAGATATGCCATCAGTATTTTTAAATTAGTAATTTAATATTTCTATAGGTTAATTAGCACAAAATAATATATCAATAATTTAAAAAATATTAAATATTTATTTATTTAGTTGTTAATTCCTTGTTTGTTATCGAACAATTACAGAAACAAACTACTCCCTATTTTGGCACAATCATCTGGCGCTTCGCCTCCCTGCCCAGTTTACGAGCCTCTGCTTTCTATTTACTTACAGAACTGCCACGAAGGGCAAACAAATCCAAACAACACGAAGAGCACACGTTAGAAAAAGTGGATGGCATTGTCGTAAAAAATTGCCTGAACGAGGGGCACAAGCTTAAAGACTTTTTTGTATCCCCCTCCTCCGTAACAGAAAGAGCAAAACCGGCGCAGCGGCGCTTGCTCTCTCCCCTCTACTTCTCTTACCATTTCTCTCACCGGTGCACGTTCACGCGTTCGCCCTCTTCGATTGGTGGCGCTCCAATTCGAAGGATTAGGGTTTTGCGCTGACGCTGGGCCTCTTCCTCAACTCTAGTGGTCTGTTCCGCTCTTGCTTCTCACCGACGAGGAATTGGGTGGCGTGGTGGTGGAATCGGTGGAAGAAGGTGCCGGTCGCTTCTCGTTTGGCTTCTTATTCGATGTTGTTAACATTGGGTTCTTTTCGGTTCCTTTTTCGGGTGCAGATGAATTAGAAGCTTCCGAGGAGATGGATGGGGAGAACGTTGGCTACAGTGACGACGAGTTGAATGACGAAGAAGAAGGTAGCTCTGGGGCTTGGATTTGGTTCTGGTTCTTGTTTTTGTTTTTTCTTGGATGGTTTAGATGTTCGGTTGTGGTGCTTAATGCTTGACGGAATCGTTTTTTTTTGTTGAGCAGAAGAGGGATATGACGAGTACGAGCAAGATGGATTTATCGTGGACGAGGTAGAAGAAGAGGAAGAGCTGGAGGATAGTGACGCGGAGAGGCATAGAAGGAGGAGTAAGAAGAAAAAGAAAAGGTAACACAGCTCGATCTTTCTCTTGCTTACTCATAGTAGTTTAGCATCCTCTGTATGATTTGCACTTCAGGGAATCGGAGAAGGATTTTGTTCTTGACGAGGATGATTACGAGTTGCTCGAGGACAACAATATTACTGGCTTCCGTCGACCACAAGCAGTATTTTCGCTGCCCGTTTAACTATTTTTCTATTTGGAATATAGATTCACCTTTTGAGTTTTTTTTGAGCAATACGGTTTCGTTCATAGGTTACTAACAAATTTAAGCGCTTGAAGAAGACTGGAAGGAGCATTGAGTTGGAGGGGAAATATGGGTTATCGAATGAAGAATCAATTGATAGGAGTAGTCAGGGTGGATTCTCTGCTGAAGAAAAACTTAATCACAGATTGCTTGGATTTGATGAAGGTAATTAATTTTTGTGCTACCAGTCTATGCTTAGCTAGATTTCTTGCTGGAAGGGATTTGTTGTCTTTGTTTTCACTGCACATTAATGGTGTCAGATGATATTGCTGAGGAAGAAGAGAACTCAGAAGATAGGAGTGCTATTGGAGATGAAGATGAAATGGCAGATTTTATTGTGGATGAAGATGTTGATGAAGTTGGTGACCTTGCAACGTATGACCTCTCTCTTGCTATCCTATAAAATGCATTACCTCTTTTTGTTCTTTCGAAGTTGAGTGACTGACTTCACTTTATTTAGAAAGAAAAGGTTGACAAAGAAGGAATCACATAAATTGCCTGGCATTTCATCATCTGCTTTACAAGAAGCAAAAGAGATATTTGGTGATGTTGATGAGCTTCTTATGTTACGGAAGCAATGCCTTGCGTCAAGTGCTGGTGATGGCAGTTGTGCAGAAAACAGATTGGAAGATGAGTTTGAACCCTTTGTTCTTTCAGAGAAATACATGACACTAAAGGATGTGGCTATACGAGAAACAGATGTACCTGAGAGAATTCAGGTAACGACATAGTTTAGTTTTCTATACAATAGTTACATTCGGGGCAGCAAAGTTGCTTGTGGATTAATCTGTATAACCTTGTTTCATATGATGTTTCTTTTGTAGTTGTTTGAGGATATTACTGGTACACCTCCAACAGATGATAAGAACATAGAAGAGGAGAGTCACTGGATTTATGATATGGTTACTCATGGCAGTATGCCACCTTTAGTTGGCTATGAAGCACTCCAATGTATAAATAAAAAGGAAATTGAAAATGTCTTGACAATGATGCATTTGCAAAAGCTTGATGTAAGAAATTAAATAATCATTGTAAATTAAGATTTACAAGAATGTGGATCAGTAACTCATTGATTGCCATTCCCAGATTCCTTTCATTAGCATGTATCGCAAGGAATTATGCTGTAGTCTTTTGAAAGATCTTGAAGATAATATGCAGGATAGAGAAGAAATTCAACACATCAAATGGCATAAGGTGCTTATGAACCTTTTTTTTGTGAAACTTTTGTATACCATCATTAGTGTGTATAAGCAACTTTACTGGGGTGACAAAGCATATCCTGATTGAGAATCTTTATTGTCTTCCAGATACTTTGGGCAATTTGGACGTTAGATAAGAAGTGGATGTTGCTTCAGAAGCGGTTGAATGCACTTCGTTCATACTATAGTCAACGTTTTATAGAGGAAACCCAAAGAGTTGATGATGAAGCAAGACATTCTTTTAATAAAATAATTTTTCAGTCAGTGATTTCGGCATTGAATAATGCAAAATTTGAAATAGAGGTTAATGACATAGACATGAAGTTCAACATGCATTTTCCTCCCAGTGAAGATGATACATGTGATGGGAAATTTAAGAGGCCAAAGAGAAAATCAACATATACCATTTTTCGTAAAGCTGGGTTATGGGAGATTGCAAACAAGTTTGGTGCTAGTTCTGAAACGTTTGGGATGCTTCTCTCATTGGAAAAGGTGACATTGTTTTGGAGATATTCTTCTAATTATGTTTAGTCCAAGAAATTCAGTATGCTGTTATTAATTTTTTTCTATTAGAATTCTATCTTTGTTTCAATAAGGTTGTATTTGTGATGTAGCACCAGAAACAAATCTAACAAAGTGGGAAGATTTTGTCATTGAAGTCCATTATATAAAATCTAAACTTTCTTTTATGAATTAAACAACAAAGACAATCTCCTATGACAAGATCTAACTTACCTAAAAATTAAGTTATAAATCCAAACCTAGCTTATGTTTGACGTCAAATATTGTCAGCAGCCATCTTTTGTAGTTTTCTTTAATGATATAAGAATTTTTTTATATTTGGCAGTCCTTTTTATTGAAATGGTAGATTAATCGAAGTTGTTTCCATAAAGATAAAGTTACATCAATGATTAACTCTAAGTTCCTATCTTTTTAATCTAATATGGACGAACTCACTAGACAAATCCAAAACACAATAGTATCGTGGTGCATGTTGTTTGCAAATTATATTATTTTATTAGATGAGACACGTGAAAGAATAAATGCTAAACTCGAATATTGGTGGAAGACACTAGAAGTCAAAGATTTTAGGGTTAATAAAGTAAAGACTAAATATATTAAATTTAAGTTTAACAATATTAGACGTATGAGATAATTGTTAAGATAAGTGATAACGAGTCGTTTGGTTTACAATAGCTTTAGGTATTTAAGATCTTTTTTGCAAAAGGATAGAGAGATTAAGAGAGATGTTTTACATATAATGCAAGCAGGATAGTTGAAATGGAGGAGAGCGTCGGTTCTATGTGATTGTAAAGTGCTTCTAAAACTTAAAGGGATATTTTACAAAATGGTGGTTAGATTTGTTATGTTATATGGAGTTGAATGTTGGATTATGACTTGAGCACATGAGTAAAATATGAGAGTTGCAGAGATGAGGATGTTAAGGTGGATGCATGAACATAGGAAGATGAATACAACAACAACAACAACAACAAAGCCTTATCCCACTAGGTGGGGTCGGCTATATGGATCCTTTTACGCCATTGAGTTCTATCCCCTACTATATCATCATCTAGATTTAAATAAAATTTATCTTGTTTTATTGTTGCCAACCAAGTCTTTTTTGGTCTTCCTCTCCCTCTTTTAATGTGCGTATTTATCATAGTTTCACATCGTCTAACAGGGGCATTTATTGGTCTTCTAAGTACATGTCCGTACCATCTCAAACGTGTCTCCCGAAGTTTTTCTTCAATAGATGCAACTCCGACTCTCTCTCTAATACTCTCATTCCTTATTCTATCCATCCTCGTATGTCCACACATCCACCTTAACATCCTCATCTCTGCAACTTTCATCTTTTGCTCATGTGCTCGAGTCATAGCCCAACATTCAGCACCATATAACATAGCAGGTCTAACTGCCGTTTTGTAGAACTTCCCTTTAAGTTTTAGAGGTACTTTACGATCACATAAGACACCCGATGCTAATCTCCATTTCAACCATCCTGCTTGTATTCTATGTAAGACATCTCTCTCAATTCCTCCATCACTTTGCAAGAACGATCCTAAATACTTAAAGTTCTCGATTTTAGACAACTCATCATCTCCTATCTTAACAATTGTTTCACTACGTCTAGCACTGCTAAACTTAAATTCCATATATTCAGTCTTTACTCTACTAAGCCTAAAACCTTTCATTTCTAAAGTTTCCCGCCAAGATTCTAGTTTAGCATTTACTCCTTCACGTGTCTCATCTATCAAAACAATATCATCTGCAAACAACATGCACCATGGCACTGTATCTTGAATGTGCCTAGTGAGTTCATCCATGATTAGTGTAAAAAGATAGGGACTTAAAGCTGATCCTTGATGTAACCCTATCCTTATTGGAAATGCTTCAGTCAATCCACCTGAAGTCTTCACTCTAGTCGTTACATTTTCATACATATCTTTAATTAGGTCAATATATGTTACACTAACGCCTCTCTTTTCTAGAATTCTCCATATAATTTCTCTTGGTACCCTATCATAAGCTTTTTCTAAATCAATAAATACCATGTGTAGATCTTTCTTTTGCTCCCGATATTTTTCAATTAATTGCCTAAGAAGATGTATAGCTTCTATTGTCGACCTTCCAGGCATGAACCCAAATTGATTTTCGGTTACCGTGGTCTCCTTCCTCAATCTTTTTTCTATTACTCTTTCCCAAAGTTTCATGGTATGACTCATTAATTTAATACCCCTATAGTTTGCACAATTTTGTATGTCTCCTTTGTTCTTATATAAGGGAACCAGACTACTTACCCTCCATTGATTAGGCATTTTTTTTGTTTTCAATATTAAATTAAATAATTTTGTAAGCCATTCAATACCTTTTTTCCCTAAACATTTCCATACCTCTATTGGGATATCATCCGGTCCCACGGCCTTTCCATTTTGCATCCCTTTCAAAGCTTGTTCTACTTCTGAAGTTTGAATTCTCCGATGAAAATTAAAATTTCTATACTCATTTGAAATACTTAAATTGCCTAAGTCAAGTTGGTCCCCTAAACTTTCATTAAAAAGTTGATGAAAGTAAATCTTCCACCGCTCTTTTATTTCGCTATCATTTACTAGTACTCTATCGCATTCATCTTTAATACATCTTATTTGACTAAGGTCTCTTGTTTTCCTTTCTCTTGCTTTAGCTATTTTATAAATGTCTCTTTCCCCTTCTTTTGTATCTAAATTTTGATATAATCGTTCAAAAGTTTTATTTTTTACTTCATTCACTGCTTTCTTAGCCTCTTTCTTGGCTATTGTATATTTTTTTAAGTTTTCCTCGTTCTTACAAATATATAATTCCTTATAAGCTATTCGTTTTTCTTTCACTTTCTCTTGTACTTTCTCATTCCACCACCAAGATTCCTTCCTTGGTGGTGCATGCCCCTTTGACTCACCGAGTACATCCTTAGCTACTATTTTCAACTTTGATACCATCTTATCCCATGTCGTATTAGAGTCGCTATATATTTCATCTAATGCTTGTATTCCTACCTTCTCCTTCAATATGTTTTGCTTCCCATCCTTTAACTTCCACCACTTAATTCTAGGAGTCGTGTATATTTTTCCTCTATTAATATTATAACTAAGGCGTATATCTAACACTACTAATCTATGTTGGATAGTTAAGCTTTCTCCAGGGATAACCTTACAATCTTTACAAATCTTCCTATCTCTCTTCCTAACCATAAAATAATCAATTTGTGATTTATTATTCCCACTTTTGAATGTGATCAAGTGTTCTTCTTTTTTCTTAAAAAATGTATTAGCTAGTATAAGGTCATATGCTATCGCAAAATCCAATATAGTTTTTCCTTCTTCATTTCTTGTTCCAAACCCATAACCCCCATGTATTCTCTCATATTCTTCATTTTTCGCTCCGACATGTCCATTTAGATCGCCTCCTATTAAAATCATTTCATTTGGCGGAATGTTTTGTAATACCTCATCTAAATCGCTCCAAAATCTTGATTTAGTTTCTTCATCTAATCCTGCTTGAGGTGCATATATGCTAATTACGTTCACAACTTCTTTCGCCACTACTATCTTGAGAGCTATAATTCTATCCCCCTTTCTCACTACACCAACAACTTCATCTTTTAAAGAACTATCTACAAAAATACCCACTCCATTTCTTGTTTTACTCTTTCCTGTATACCATAACTTAAAACCCGAGTTCTCTATCATTTTTGCCTTCTCACCTACCCATTTTGTCTCTTGCACACACAAAATACTAATTTTTCTCCTAATCATTGTATCTACTACCTCCATTGTTTTACCAGTGAGAGTTCCTATATTCCATGTGCCAAATCTGAGACTATTACTTTTCTTATAATGTAATTAAGAAATGAGAATATTAAAGAGAAAATTAGAGTTGCATTTATTGAGGAAAAATAGTCACGTTTAAGATGGTACCGACATGTAATTAAGACGACCAATAAATGTTCGAGTTAGGCAATGTGAAACTATGACAACTATGCACGTCAAACAAGGAAAAGGAAGATAAAAATATTCGGTTAGCCACAATAAAATAAGATAAAATTTATTGAAATATAGATAATGATATACTAGGGGATAAATCCAACGTCGTAGAATGATCCATATAACTGGCCCCACCTAGTGAGATAAAGCTCGATTCCAGTTGTTGTTGTTGTTGTAGTAGTCCTTTCTATTGGAACATAAGTATTTTTGTGCGATTCTATAGGGAGCACAACCTATGGAGCGGATGATTGTGAGGTAGGAAGAGTGGGATTTAGAACTAATTGAGCACAACCTATGGGCAAATCAACAATTATGAAGTCTAATTTTAGTGTTATGTTAATGGCATTAGTTACTTTTTTTTTCACCATGCAAAAGTGACTAGTGGAGCAGACAAGATGTTGCTCAAAGAGTTTTTGGGAAAATGCTAAAGCAATGTTAATGAGGATATATCCAAAATTGTACTCTTGGTGGCTTGACTAGTGAGATGTTTTAGATGACCTAGCTCTTTTTGATGCCAACTATTGTTAACTTTTATTTGATAATCGCTATGGAATTAGACTAAAAAAAACAATGATGAGGGTATCAATGAGCTAGACATTGAACTAAATATTCTGAATTGAAGGGAGCCCCAACTGAAAACATCTTTTTCTTCTTTTGGTTGGATTATTGTATACTGTAACCTTTTCTAATCAAGATTATGTCTGTGACCAGTCACTGCTTACTAGGATTATTGTTGTGGCAACATTCAGTGCTGTTAGGCTACCCTGAATTGATATCTATTTCAGTGTTTTGAGAATGAAGGAAGAAACAACAATGAAGTTCTACCACAGTTCACAGCGACTCTAATACCAACTAAGGTTTAGGGATTTAAACAATGTCTTGCATTATAATGGGATGACTTTTACATTGGTCTATACAAAATCATTATAGAACCTAAAGTTGGAGTTTAGTGTAGTACTAAAGCCACTACACTTAATACCTGATGAACCCAATACCTTTAACATAGATATTTAAACTATTAATTCATTCTCAAACAAAAAGTAGATGATCGGATGAAGAAATAATTTGTTAAAGCTGAAACAAAATCAAAACTTATTGTATATTGATCCTGTCGCGAAGCGAGGTGGAAGCCCAGAGAGTGAGATGGTCTCCTGAGTGTCACGAGTTGCTGACCTGGCGCCGACCTAGCTTCGACCTGCGGGAAAATGATCGTTAGCAAACCTGCCGGGGAAGATCCCCGGTCATGCCCTCCGACGGTCAAGTCAGTATCCGCAGGAAATGTAGTGAAGCAAAGGGAGATAGCAGAAGGGAGCACAATTGCGCATACCTGCGGAAGGAAGAAGGGAGAGACTTATATAGCCGGGGGAGCTGACAATCCCTGTCTGGGTCAATGGGACAGGGGATGGTGTTTGTCAGCTCATAGGAGAGCACCGATCGGTGCCGCAGCATGGCGCGGGGTGCTTGTGTAGTACAGTAGTACAGTGCCATCGACACATCTGCGACGTAGGCCATAAATAAGGCTCGTGCTGACCCTCTTGTCATGGTTGTACCTACGATGTCCTGGAGGTGGCGTAAGGAATGATTGGTCCAGGGACCGCTTATCGACCGACGGGCCCGAGTGATATCGGCCGAGTCGGCTGTAATATCGCTGAGTAACGCGGGGGTACGTCATGAGTTGGGGGGTTGCTGAGCTGTAACTGCCTCGCCCTCTTTTAGTTCTCCTAGTTGAGTGTCCGACCTACGGGACGTTGAGGACTGGCCTGCCTGCCCTAGCCCTGAGTCGGATAGCCGGCCCCATTGACCGAGTCAAGAGACGCTCGGTGTCTACCCGCCCGACCCACCCCGAGGCCGAGCGGTCGGGTCTCAGGGGTCCCGTGGTTGGCTTGGGCCGCCTCTCGTCGACGTGGTTCATAGGCCCCTCAGTTCGCCGGTACTTCGCAGGCCTTGGCCTCAGTCCCCTCGAGCTACGACGCCAGGCTGGCCGGCCGAGCCCCCCGTGGGTTAGGACGGGATCATAAACATCCCCCTCGAGTCTAGTCGTAGGAGGCGCCTAGTCCGACTGACTGGACTGCTGTTTCAGAGCGAGCCTGGCGCACCTGAGCAGCCCACCTCATTCCTGTCGGCCATAATAGCTTCAATTGGTCGTGTTGCCCGACCGGCCGATCTGGTCACATCGTCCTGTCTTTTCTATTCCATCCCTCGTTATGGCCGAGGCGATTTGTATCCCTCGCCTTAATTGCGGCATTTAACTGTTGAGCCACGTGTCTTCGGCCCATTGTCTTCCCGAGCCACGAGGGGGGCGCCTCTGCGAATGATTGGAGTGCACATACGCCACGCCGCCTCGGAGATTATCCCGAGTCTGATCGGACGACTCGCATCTTTTCCCGCTTTTCCTTCGACCCATCATCGGATGGTCAACGTCACTTCTCAGACCCTATAAATAGGCTTTTACCCTTCGGGTTTTACTCACTTTTTACCCCCCGACGTCGAATTGTTGTCCTCGTGTGCTCTGCTAGGGTTCCGGTGAGGTTTTGGCGGTGTGCGATTTTGGTCATCTTCTTCGGCGAACTCATTCTCACTCGGTCAGTCCATTTTCTTCTCTCTCTCTCCTTATGACTTACTCATCTTCCCCCTCGGACCCATGGTACCTTACCACGATGTCCAAGCTTGACCATCACGATCTAGAGGAGATCCGTGCCGATTACCATATTTCACCTGACCACCTTCTTCGCTTGCCCCTTTCCTCTGACTGACCTGCGAACCCTCCCCGTCATTATATCACCATCTCCCGGGACCATTTGCAGGCCGGGCTGCGCTTTCCAATTCATCCTTTTGTTACCTCGATCTGTCGTTTTTTTCTGTATTTCTCTGTCTCAGCTGGCCCCAAATGCCATTCGACTCTTCTGCGGCTCGGTAATCATCTTTTCTTTGTATAAAATTCCTCTTAGGCCAGAAGTATTCTACTACTTCTTCTACCTGAAAAAACAAGAGCCGGGTGATTTCTTTTTTCAAGCCCGAGCCCACACATCTTTTCTGTCGAAACTTCCACCCTCTAACAAGGGTTGGAAGGAGCGGTACTTCTATGTCGCACTATCCCGGCCTCGAGCTGGTCGGTCAAATGGCTAGCAGACCTTCCTCCTCCTCCACCCTTTCATAAGAACTATCAGTCTTCCCCTCTCTATCTATCAGCCCTCTCCAAAATCAGGGGTTGACATTTCCATGGGGGGAATCTACTGAGCGAGGACATCTTGTACGTGTTCGGGCTCAGTTCGGTGCCGTTCCGCTAGCCTGCATCACTCGGTAAGTTCCCAGCTTTGATCTGTTACTCTTGTACAACTGACTAAGCATTATTTACTTTGCAGCTAACATGATGCTATCGGCGGCTCTGGAAGAGGGCCTCGGCCTGGACGACGTCGAGTTGGAGGCTCGCACGGCCGAACAACTAGCTCAGCGATAGGCGGCTCCCCCTGCCGCCGAGTCATCACGTTCTGCCCTTCCTGCTCCCGCGCTGACATCTGTTGAGGTTTCCTGGTCCGAGTCGGAAGATGACCAACCCCTCATCCTCCGGCTTGGGCGAGCGTGCAGCGTCGAGCCTGAGCCCCTACCCACCGACCCGATGGAGGCTTCTACCAGCCGTCCGAGCAAGAGGCAGAAGGGGAAGGGGCATGCAGTTGAGTCCTCCATGCCACCGTCTTCTTCGCATCAGGCACCCTCGGGGGTGTCCGGCTATCCCCGGTCTGGGGATCCGCTTCAGCACTCTTGGATGCATCTCCTGTCGCCATCGATCTCCGACCTCCGTATGAGCATGAAGAAGCCGAGTGGCGTGACCTCCGGCCGGACTCAAGATGTACAGTTGCACGGACCGATCGTCAACCACTTCCTTCACGACCTACGAGAATACATTTTCCGTGGTCCGAGCAGACACCTTCATGTCGACAGCTACCCAGGTATGCCAAGATGGCTTTCGTTTATTCCTTGCGCCTTCCCCACTCGGGGTACTGACAGGGCCCTTTTTTTATGCATTGCAGCTTTGGGCTGCGAGCCACGACATGTCATTGACCATGCTGGCACATGCCAAGGCCCGGTTCCGAGCGGAGCGCCGAGTGGAGCACCCGAAGACTCGGCTCAGGCACACTCGGCTGACTTCCGATGAGGCCTCTCTTAATGGCCTAAGGGCGGAGGTTATCGCCTTACAAGACCTGCTGGCCCACTCAGAGGAGCAATTAGAGACCTCTAAGGCTCAGATTATCTCGGCCGATGCAGCGGTCGCTCAAGCGCATCTCCGAGTGGCTCAAGTCGAACATACGGAGAGCAAGGCTTTGGCTCTCAAGGACAAATTGCAAGAGGAGCTACAACAGACTCAAGCCGACCTCCTTGAGGCAACTCGGGTCTCCGTACCCCTGCGCGCTTAACTGGCGGCCAAGTAGCAGGAGGTCAACACACTAGCAGGCCAACTGGCCAGTTGGGATGCCGAACTACATGCTCCGGCGGAGGAGCTTGGTCGGCTGCGCGTGCATCAGTCTGCTTGGGAGTCAGCCCGGTCGGAGTTCGAAGAGCTACGGGCCTACAAGGCGGATGAGGCAGCGTGGTGGGATGCCCGTAGAGTTGAATATATCAACTCTATGGAGTTTAGCCGGCAGGTGTCTGAGCAGCTTCGAGCCATGTTGAAGCACCAAATGCTCGACATGTTTGAGCAGCTTAGGCAGGGCGGGCATATTGCCCCCGACCTGCCTCTCTCGGCGGTCAAGCTCTCGGGCATGGCCCAGAACCTACCCGAAGAGGTCCGACGACCCTTCAAGTGAGGGTCGGTCCTTTGTTACCATTTTTCTTATTCTATAGAGGCTTGCCTCAAATTTTGTAATACCTTAGCTGTTAACACAAATCTGCTCTTGCTATGCTTTTTACGATGTGCTTGTCTTTACTTCTGTGTCAATGGTTCGGGCAATTGTGAGTGAGGTCAATTTGGGTGTGGCAGTCGATCGAGTAACTCGGCTTTATGAGTGACTAGGTGAAGCATTCGGGCGCGATTATTTCTAAGTGTTGACCACTCTGGGAGATTAACAGAGAATCTAGCGAAGGGAATCCGACCGAGTATGTAGAGTGGCTGGCTCGGGAGGTTCAGGGCCTTGCCATTAGGTCGACCTAATCCCAAGGAGTATAGGTCGCCATGCGTCTAGATTGAGAGCCGAGCCGAAGGGGTCGCGGGGACATGCCCGCTTGCAGCTCGCATAAAATCTAGAGTCTGGACACTCGATCGGGTCATACCCAAAGAGCGTGGGCTACCACGCATCCGACTGGGAGCCGAGCCGAGGGGTTCAGGAGAGCGAGCCCACCTATAATTCGCTAGGAACGAGATGCTTGCCTGGGCCAGCCTTTTCCGAGCTAATTGCCCGATGGGCGGGTCAATGTCCTTTCGACTGTCTAATCCGCCTTATCCTTGATACGAGTCGCCTCGTATCCTTCCCCCTAATCATTAATTGGCGAGGCCACGCGTACCCCGTCTATTGGTGTCTCGGGCGACGCAGCGTCTGCCACTGGATTGTCTTATTCGTTTCATCCTTGATACGAGCCGCCTCGTATCCTTCCCATTAATTAGCGAGGCCACGCGTACCCTAGTTTTTGGTGTCCCGAGCGACGAAGCGTCTGCCGCCGGGATCCACGAATGATGGGTGTGCACGTTCCCAGCTGAGCCTCGGGATTTACCGCGAGTTCCATTGAACGACCCAGCTTCTTTCTCGCCTTTCGCCTGGATCTTATCGAACGACTAGGATTGACCATTCGACCCTATATATAGGTTCTTGCTTTGCCGTTCTTACCAGCGCTCTCTACTTCTGGCACCGGTCTGCGGCCGTAGCTTACTCTACTAGGGTTCCGACGACTCCTGTTGACGTCTGTCCTCAGATCATCTTCTCCGGCAATCCTCTTTTTCACTCGGTTAGCTCGGTATTCAGTCTTTCAAATATTTATATCCGTCTACAACCCTTGTTTCCCTGCGACAGATACGATGCTGGCCGCTGCCCTTGAGGAGGGGTTTCCCCTAGATGACGCCGAACTCGCCTCTCTGGCCGGTGAACAATTGGCTCAGCGAGAGGCAGCTCCTCCTGTGGTGCCTGGTACCGAAGCGCCCTCCTCTGGGACTGGGGCGGTGCTAGCTTTCGATCCCGAGACTATAGATGTGGATGACCAACCCTTGGTCACCAGGCGCCGAAGGGAACGACCAGCCGACCCCGCGTTCGTGCTCCCTGCCTCTCTCCCAGTTGAGACCTTTGACACTTCGCGGCCACAGAAGAAGAAGAAGAAGAAGAAGGTAGCAGCTCCTTCCCCAACGACCTCTTCTTCAGCGTCCTCTGCTTCCGCGACACCTGTTCTAGTGTCCTTTGCCTCCGCGACACCTGTTCCGGTGTCCTCTGCCTCCGAGGTACTTGTTCCGGTGTCCCCCGCTCAGGTGGCCACTTCTCTACCTCTAACCCGGGCCGACTCCCTGGAAATCCGGCTTCGCAGGGCTCCTTCTCCTCCTCCCGCTGAAGCCGCGGACAACCGACCCTTCTACTTAGTCATGTCGTCCCGAGCTGTGGATGCAGAGTACTACGAAGTGCCGACCGCCGAGCCACCTGGGTCGGCCCGCAAGGTTCATCTATATGGTCCTCTAGGCGATCACTTTTATCAAGGCCTTCGGGACGCCAACAATCGGGGCCCGTCTAGAAGGGGGCCAATGGCTTTATTTTGGAGGTCAGTCAGGTGCGTTTGTTTTGCTTTTTTTCCTTATTCTTATTCTGGCCTTGAGACTATGATTTGTCCTTCTCTTGCAGCTTTTCGGCTCGGTCTACAGCCTGGCTATTTCTCTTGTAGCCCATACCCGGGCTCGGCAGCAGGCCGAATCTCGGGCGGAGAGGTTGGAGACTCAGCTACGCCATGCGTAGTTGGTTTCCAACGAGGAAACCTTGAGTGAGCTACGGGCCGAGAACTTGGCCTTACAAGATCGTTTGGCCCATTCGGAGGCGCGGCTTGTGGAAACCCAAACGGAGCTAGACTCGGCCAGCGCAGTGGCCGACAAGGTGCAGCACCGGGTCACCTGCTTGGAATATGCGCAACGCAAGGCTTGGGCCTTTGAGGGGCGAGCTAGGGCTGAGCTGGCCCAGGCCAAGGCAGGGCTCCTGGAGGTGTCTTAGTCAGCTTCCGCTCTGTGCGCCGATCTGACGGCAAAGAGTAGGAGTTGGATGCGGCCCGGAAGGAGCTGGAGAAACTTCGGGCCTACAAGGCGGGGGTCGACTCGAGGGCTGGAGGAGGTCTTCCGGCCCCTTGAGTGAAGCCCGGGTATTTTTTCTTTTATTTTCTTTGATGGAGGCCTAGCCTTGGTTTTGCAGTGAAATTATTCTGAATGCCAAATCCCTTTTCTTCTATCTTTAAGCTTTGTCGAATGCTCGTTTTGCGTTTAAGTGCCGGTGGTTTGAACAAAGGCTCAGACACTTACTTTCTTTCTGTGAGGTTGGCTTGGGCAAGCTGCCGATTGAGTTGGCCCAAGGGGCCTGACCTCGCTTAAGTCCCCGTTAAGGACTGGTCTTCATGCGACATACCCGCTTGGGGGCTTAGTCATTTAGGATTGACTCATGTTTCAGGAAAAGGGGATTGCCCCGTTGTTGGCTCAGTAGTTCGAGAGTGTGTACGTTTGGTTGATCGGTTTTCGAGGAGCGTGGATTGACACACGTCCCGACTGGGGGCCGAGCCTAGGGTTCGTGGGAGCATGCCTACTTATAACTCGCATGGAGCGAGAGTTTGGCTTCTTGGTCGGAGGTATCCCAGGGAGCGTGGGCCGCCACGCGTCCGGACTGGGAGCTGAACCGAGGGATTCGTGGGAGCATGCCCATTTATAACTCGCATGGAGCGAGAGTTTGACTTCTCGGTCGGAGGTATCCCAGGGAGCGTGGGCCGCCACGCGTTCGGACTAGGAGTCGAGCCGAGGGATTCGTGGGAGCACGGCCACTTATAACTCGCATGGAGCGTGAGTCTGGCTTCTCGGTCGGAGGTATCCCAGGGAGCGTGGGTCGCCACGCGTTCGGACCGGGAGCCGAGCCGAGGGATTCGTGGGAGCATGCCCACTTATAACTCGCATGGGGAGAGGGTCTGGAGTGCTTGCCGCTTGTCTGTGAATACGACTCTTCCACTATCTTTGCTGAATTATAGAGTACAAGTATTTTAATTACCGGCTCGAGGGCAACCTACCCTGGCTGGCCCGCCTAAGATCATATGCACTCTCCCTCGGGTGGCGTTCTGCCGGTTGGCCGGTTGCTCATCCATATCGTCCAACTCGACTCGCCTTCCTTGAGGGAACAAGTTACCAGCGCTCGGAGACTCTTGCCTGGGTTCTCTGATGACCGGGATGATGGTCCGATTTCCCCGACCAAGGTCGCGTCCAGGGGAAATTTGCCGTTCTTGTCCTTACGCGGCGGTGGCAGGGCCTGCCTTTTGTCGAGCTGTCGGCACTCCTCCGTGTCGTGGGTGTGACTATGATGAAACGCGCAGTAGGGTCTTCAACGGGTAGGCAGACACCCTTGAGCCACTTTCTGCACCTGGCGGTGTTCCCTCTCCGCTCGATCAGTGAGTCCTCGTGGGTTGCGGATGGGCCCGCCTGGCGACCTAGTTTGTGTGGGCTTCGGGGACGGTGTGGTGTCCGACTCCTTTTTTCGAGCGGCCTGCGCTTCTTCCACGTTGACATATTTGACAGCCTTTCCCAGTAGGCTACTAAGTCTTTTGGTGGTTTTCTGATAAGTGAGCGGAAGAATTCTCCCTCTTGCAATCCTTGGCAGAAGGCACTGACCAACACCTCTGGTGTGGCAGTCGGCACGTCCAGTGCTACCCCATTAAATCTCTTGATATAGGCCCGAAGCGACTCCTTCGGGCCTTGCTTCAGGGCGAACAGGTTGATACTTGTCTTGTGGTGCTTCCGACTGTTGGCAAAGTGCTGGAGGAAGGCCCTTCTAAGGTCCCCAAAGCTTGCAATCGACCTACTGGGGAGTTGGCCGAGTCACCGCTGAGCGGGTCCTGAAAGCATCGTCAAGACTGCTCTGCATTTCACGTCTTCAGGATACTGGTGTAGCAGGGCTGCGCTCTCAAATTTCATAAGATGCTTCTCGGGGCCGGTGGCTCCCGCGTACTCGGGTATGGTGAAGAACCAGAGATACTTGGAAATTGGGTCCTCCAGGATCCAGGAGGAGAAGGGGCTACGTACCAAGGTAGTCGTCGATACGAAAGCCGGGGCCTTTCCCTTTTCGGGACGGGGTCTTTGCGTTCGACTAGATGCGGACACCTCCACTGGCGCGGGCTTGGCCTTGTCGTCCCGACCTCGACCGGGAGCTGCGAGGAAGGGGGCCGAGCTTCCTTCGGGTGGGGCGACCCATCTCTGATCTCCTGCTGGGCCACGGGCCGATGGTTCAGGAGCTCGAGTGGCCGGGCCCCCGACCTGCGACAACCTCTGAGGGGTTTTTTGAGCACGAGCGGCCCTCAGGAGCTCGTACTCCTCGGCGGTAATGGTCATCATGACTCGGTTGGGATCTTCCATCATGCACTTCCGATCAGGTTGAATGTCCCTCATTCTAGCGCCAAATTTGATCCTGTCGCGAAGCGAGGTGGAAGCCCAAAGAGTGAGATGGTCTCCCGATTGCCACGAGCTGCTGACCTGGCGCCGACCTAGCTTCGACCTGCGGGAAAATGACTGTTAGCAAACCCGTCGGGGAAGTTCCCCGGTCAGACCCTCCGACGGTCAAGTCAGTATTCGCAGGAAATGTAGTGAAGCAAAGGGAGATAGCAGAAGGGAGCACAATTGCGCATACCTGCGGAAGGAAGAAGGGAGGGGCTTATATTGCCGGGGGAGCTGACAATCCCTGTCTGTGTCAATGGGACAGGGGTATGGTGCTTGTCAGCTCATGGGAGAGCACTGATCGACGTCACAACATTGCGCGGGGTGATCGTGTAGTACAGTAGTACAGTGCCATTGACACATCTGCGACATAGGCCATAAATAAGTAAGGCTCGCACTGACCCCCTTGTCATGGTTGTACGTATGATGTCTTGGAGGTGGCATAAGGAATGATTGGTCCGAGGATCGCTTATCGACCGACGGGCCCAAGTGATGTCGGCCGGGTCGGGTGTAATATCGTTGAGTAACGCGAGGGTACGTCATGAGTCGGGGGGTCGCTGAGTTGTAACTGCCTTGCCCTCTTTTAGTTCTCCTGGTTGAGTGTACGACCTACGGGACATTGAGGACTGGCCTGCCTGCCCTAGCCCTGGGTCGGGTAGCCGGCCCCGTTGACCGAGTCAAGAGATGCTCGGCGTCTGCCCGCCTTGCCCGCCCCGAGGCCGGGCGGTCGGGTCTCAGGGGTCCCGTGGTTGGCCTGGGCCGCCTCCCGTCGACGTGGTTCATGGGCCCCTTGGTTCGCCTTTACTTCGCAGGCCTTGGCCTCAGTCCCCTCGAGCTGCGGCACCAGGCTGGCCGGCCGAGCCCCTTGTGGGCTAGGCCGGGATCATATATAGTTGAAACATTTATAGTACACAATTTTAATTTCGTGCATATACTTTTTTATGTTAGTTTGAAACAAATTTTAAAATTTGTTCTATATTTTGTAAATTCCCCATAGTTAATCTTTTGTCATGTTAATGTTCCTAAGTTATTTTACTCACCCATCAAGCTACTTTCCTCCCTTTCAGATTTCTGATGAAGTTGAAGATACTAAAGAATCTCCTGAAAAGGTGGCTGCAAATTATATATGTTCAATGTTTCAAACCCATAAAGACGTGCTTAGAGGAGCCAGACAAATGGTTTGATATCCTGTACCATTGCTATACAATACACTTGTAATGTTATATATGAAGCTTCCTGGACCCCTTATGTTTGCATGTTAAATTTATTCTCTGGCAGGCATCTGTGGAGATTGCCTATGAGCCTAATGTTAAAAAACATGTGCGCAGAATCTTCATGGAGAAGGCTGTTGTATCAACCAGTCCTACTCATCAAGGAAATCAACAAATTGATGCCTATCATCTGCTTGGACGTGTAAAATGGCTAAGAAATAAGCCTTTATCAAAGTTTGTGGATGGTCAGTGGCTGCTTATTCAGAAGGGTGAAGAAGACAAATTGCTTAAAGTCACAATTAAATTACCTGATGATGTTCAAAATAAATTATTAAGTGATGCTTCTGATTGTTATCTGAGTGAAGGTGTCAGTAGATCTGCAAAGTCATGGAATGACCAGCGGGAAATGATATTGAAAGATTCATTTTTCACTTATCTATTCCCATCTATGGAAAAGGAAGCTCGTTCATTATTGACAACTAGAGCCAAGTATTGGCTTCGTATGGAATATGGGAGGCAACTCTGGAGCAAGGTCTCTATGGCCCCTTTCCAGTGGAATGGCAGTAATTCAGAGGATCAGCATGCAGCGAGAGTAATGGCTTGTTGTTGGGGATCTGGACAATCTCCAACTGCCATTGTCATGTTGGATTCAGAAGGAGAAATGGTGGATGTGCTTTATGTTAATTCATTTAGTGTTAAATCCCAAACCGTTGCTGAGCAACAGAGAAAGAAGAATGACCAGCTCCAGGTTCTCAAGTTCATGATGATTCACCAGCCACATGTTGTCTGTGTAGGAGCAGCAAATATGGCCTGCAAGAGACTGTCAGATGATATTTATGAAGTATGTTCCTCATTGCACTCCAACTATATTTGCATAGACATCTTTACCTTTTTTTTACTTCTTTGTTGATATCTTGTGGGTAGGACTAGGATGCACAACTAATCATCAAAAATCTAAGCAAAATTGGTGAAAAAAGAGAAAAAAAAATAGTAATGGGCCAATTTTAAGCAGTTGCAATTACTAAAGAGATTGGTATCATTTGCTGGAATCTGGTTAGGGTAGTCTTTGTTGTATTCTTGCGGAAAGAATTTAAGAGAACGAAACAAATTACATTATTAAATTATTTTAAAAAATAAAGAAGCAAACCACATTTCATTGTATATTATTTTGAGTTAACCGGTCAACATTCAATAATGAATTGTCCTCCTCTGGTTTAGCCAATTGAGAAACCATACATGCTAATATGCCGACCCAGAGCATATCTTTTGCCACTGCAAAGATTTCATAGTAGTAAGGTTCAAAATATCAAGTCGTGCTGAAGTTTTGATCTTTGACTGGGAATGGGATGATATTGTTTTGGTATTGTGTTAACGTTTTAGTGCTTGATGCCGATAATAAATTGAAGTTGAATAAGGAAGAAAATGAAGCACGGGTAGGAGACATTGTCTATGTTAAACATGATTTTAAATCTTTTACCATGCTTGACAAAACGGTAACATATTATTTCAGTAAATTACCGAAATTCGAAACCACAAAAGAGAGACAATATCTCTTTTCTTTACTTCATCTCCTTCCTTTTTCAATCTCCAATTTGCGACTATTTTGGAGTGTTGGCATAATACTAGAAAATAACTTTCTAGTCAAAGATTGATTCTACGACATGACTTGAGATTTTAAACTTTGGTGTTGAATGGTATTGTGTTTTGATGATTTATTAGGATGATATACTTCGACTCTTTTGCCAACACGATATGAAATTTCAAACCACGCACCAATGTGCACAGAGTCTATGCAGTGTAGTGAACCACTACCTATCCGGCATATGATTATATGGCTCACTGTTTTGGAAAACAATGAGGCCTAACAAACTTACTCTATGGCTTGTAGGTTATTTTTAAGATAGTTGAAGATCATCCAACTGAAGTTGGTCAAGATATGGAAAATATCAGCACTGTGTTTGGTGATGAAACTTTGCCTTGCCTTTATGAGAACTCAAGTGTTTCTTCACATCAGTTTCCAGGCCAACCAGGTATATTTCTATTGTTATTATTTTTTTGTTTTTGTATATTGTACTGATCTTAATCTAGGACCATTTGGTGTTTTTTTCCTTGAAAAGGTATTGTGAAACGTGCTGTGGCACTGGGCCGTTATATGCAAAACCCTTTGGCTATGGTGGCTACTCTTTGTGGACCTGGAAAAGAAATTCTGTCATGGAAACTTCACTCCTTGGATCATTTTCTTACACCAGATGAGAAGTTTGAGGTTGTTGAGCAGATCATGGTTGATGCTTCTAATCAAATTGGCTTGGATATCAACCTAGCAGCAAGTCATGAATGGCTTTTTGCTCCTCTACAGTTTATTTCTGGCCTTGGGCCACGAAAAGCATCTTCTTTGCAAAAAGCATTCTTGAGGGTTGGATTTATTTCTAATCGCAAGGAGATTTCTAGGGAAAAAATTCTTAAAAAGAAAGTTTTCACAAATGCTGTCGGATTTTTGCGTGTACGACAAAGTGGGGCAGCAGCTGCCACTAGCCATATTATGGACCTTTTGGATGACACAAGAATTCATCCAGAGTCCTATGAACTCGCAAAGAATGTTGCCAAGGATATCTATGATGAGGACAATCCAAATGAAGCAAATTTTACTTATGATGTTATGCTGGAGATGGCGGTCGAACATGTTAGAGAAAACCCACTTATGCTTAAATTGCTCGATATCAATGAGTATGCTAAGAGCATTCTTAATAGATATGGGATCAACAAAAAGGAGACACTTTCTCATATAAAGATGGAGCTTTTGGAGGGATTTCGGGACTATCGGACACCTTTTAGAGAACCTAGTGATGAGGAAAAGTTTGCTATGCTCTCAGGTGAAACAAATGATACAATATCAGAAGGCAGAATTGTTGATGTCAGAGTGTGCCATGTAAATGAGAATCAAATCATATGTGCATTTGATTCTGGTTTAAAAGGAATAGTGTCCTCTCATGACTACTCGGATGAGGGATATGATCTTACGATGGTGCATAAAGGTGACATACTTACGTGCAAGATTCAACGCATCAATACAAATAGACATGTGGTTTATTTGACATCCAAAGCCAGTGACCTGAGAAATGATACTTACAATCTTCATAGTCGCGATCCTTATTACATTGAGGGTGGGGCCAGTGCAATCAGAAAAATAGAGGCCTCAAAGAGCAATGGACTTGCAATGAATCATTTTACACCAAGGATGATTATTCATTCCCGTTTCCAAAATCTGTCAGCTGACGAGGCCATAAAGGTGTGTTTGATCAATTATATATGATAATTTACTTACTTTAATCTATACATAACCTGCTGTTTGTATCAAATCTAATGGTAACTTATCATGGCAGCACCTCTCTGACAAAGAACCTGGTGAGAGTATTATACGTCCCAGTTCCAAAGGGCTATTTTTTTTGACATTGATCCTAAAAATCTTTGATGGAGTTTATGCTCACAAACAAATCATAGAGAGCAAAAAAGTTCACAAAGATATGACAAGATTATGTCGTCTCGGAAAGACACTTACAATTGATAAAGACACTTTTGAAGATCTTGATGAGGTTTAATTAACATCATAACTTTTTCTCTTCTTTTGAATGTTCTAACTTTTTCATGGTCATGATACTCAGTGGAGTACTTGACAACTATCAGAATACTAAAACACGAGCTTTATGGTTGACCTAGAACTTGAAAGTATTTTGACATCATGCTTCATGGTGGATAAGAGTCGTGATGGTTTTGTCTCTATCATCCCAAATGTTTATTTTTTATTTTGGATTGGTTTAGTTTGACCTTTCAAATCATATACTTTGGAACTAGTTTTTCCATTTTTTGTTTTTCAATTGTAAAAGGATTGATAATTTGAAGCATATTAATATTTGATTTGACACGAGACTAAATAATGTTATAATATGCCGACCAGCACTGAAGGTGCTTGCTTCAGAATATATTTGAAAAGACCTTAGAAGTTGTAAGGGTCTTGGGTTCCAGCCTACATAGGGTTAGATTTTGATGGGAACTATAAATATAAAGAACTAATTAAGGAAGCAGATTCTACCACTTTTGCTTTTTTTTTCTTCCAATATTTTTCAGAGACTAAACAATGACTTATCAAGTACTTTTCGACGCTCGCATGGGTGTTATTTATTTTTTTAATGTATTTCTGTATTCTGATGTTCTATATGAAAATAGTTTCTTCAATTATTGCAACCTTTTGATTTTTTTCCAACTTGGAGGGATTGTGTAGCAATTAGTTATATTTTGATTTCCTATTTATATGTCCGATCATATCTTACATTTCTTAATCAATAATGATGATTGGGTAATGAAGAACTACTTACATTCCTATTATGGTACTCTTCTAATATGATGTTGTTCCTTGTCTTCCAGATCATGGATCGATTTGTCAATCCATTGGTGACCCACTTGAGAAGAATGCTTGGTTATCGTAAGTTCAAAAAAGGAACTAGGATAGAGGTTGATGATCAACTAAGAGCAGAGAAGATGGCAAATCCAATGCAGATAGTGTACTGTTTTGGGGTTTCCCACGAGCATCCAGGGACTTTTATTCTATCATATATTAGGAATGCAAATCCACATCATGAGCGTATCGGATTAATTCCTAAAGGATTCAGGTTCAGGAATAAGGATTTTGACAACATCGACCGGCTTGTGCATCATTTTCAGGAGAATATAAACAAACCACCACTTGGTGAATGTCCATCTTTACGAACATTTGCTGCGGTTGTACCATTGAAAAGTAATATATGGGAAGCTTCAGACGACTGCAGATATACAGGTATTTCATTCTACAAGTATTATTGGGCATTATATGCTTGTTTGCTACTTGTTCGATATTTCATTGCATTGGGAAGCTTCAGACGGCTCATGATTTTTTGGTTCATGAGCTATTTGAAAAGAACTTCCATTACTTCCTTTAGCTTTTGTTAGTTGTTAACTAATTCGTTCAGCCATGTTTAAATTGTAAATATGAATCCTGTTTTGATAACAAGTTGTGTCATTTGTTTTCGCAAGATTTGTTTATATGTAGAAGTATTGTGCTCCAACTGAATGGATAAGTGCATCTGCTCTCCCTTCGGAGAGATCATCAGGATACCGATCCCGCTACCTGACTGAGCTGCTTAGCCGTCCACATATATCTGCTACGCTTCTTCAATCTCGTCCGCATGCAGCTCACTTAGAAAATCAACGAGGGCCTAAATCTTGATGGCTGGCCGAGGTTGGTACTGAATGTCGTACTCGCTCAGCTTGGTAGTCCATTTGATCAGCCGCTCGAACGCTTCAGGATTAGAGGCCACTTGGCCTAAGTTGTTGTTCGTCAACACCACGATGGGGTGTGCCACGAAGGTCGGAGCCTCCGAGCGCCCAACAATAACACATACATCAACTTCTCGAGTGTCGTATAACGACACTCGGATCCCTTTAGTAGATGAGCAAAGAAATACACTGCGTGCTGCTTGACTGTTTCTTGCTTGACTAAGACCATGTTAACCAAGTCAGCTGATGCGGCCAAATAGACATACAGGACTTCCCCGACCTCCGGCTTAGCTAGCACGGGTAACTCAGCGAGGTAGGCCTTCAGTTCTTCAAACGCCTTGTCACAATCAGCCTCCCACTGAAATTTGGTGGCCTTGCGCAGGGTCTTGAAGAACGGTAATCTCTGCTCAGCTGATCGGGAGATGAATCGAGACAGGGCTGTGATTCGCCCTGGTCTGCGGCCTGTTTACAAAGCCTGTAAGTTAGAATACCTTATGCAGGCCAACAGGCGAAAACATTAAACAGGCCGAAAACCAACCTTAATAGGCCTTGCATCAAAACAGGCCTTGCATCATACATGCCTCAAAACAAGCCAGACCTACAAATATATACATATCTATCTAATCTTAACAGGCCCAGGCCAACCTGTTAGCCTTGGTAGTCTTTATATTGAACCTGGGCCCGACCTGATAAGAAAAATAGGTTTTGAAACATGCCTGAATATTATCCTATTTCTAAACAGGTCAGACCAGGCTAGGCTAAATACAGGCCAGGCCACAACCCCCTGATAAGCTGCCTGACCTATTTCCATCCCTAATGGAGAGTAGGGGAATAACACTTGTACCCTTTCTGAGACCGTGGGTAGCTAAGGAAGACACATTTATGAGACCGGGAAGAGAGTTTGTCAATGCTAGGATCAAGATCATGAGCAAAAGATATAGAACCAAAGGCCCTAGGTAGTAAATGATGAAGAGAATGATGAGGATAAAGTACATGAGGTATTTTACCTTGTAGAGTGGAGGAAGACATGCGATTGTTGAGATAACACACAGAGAGAATACGATCACGTGTGGAGAGCGACGTGTTGTCGGAGCTTGCGATGCGTGCAGGAGAAGAACAATAGCTTCGACTTCTCTGGAGAATAACAGTGTCGCGTGCAGGAGAAAAACAACAGCGTCGCGAGAAAGAACAACAATGTCGCGTGGAGACAGGGGGAAAGAGAAGACGCAAGAGGGGAAAAAAAGAAACGGATCGGCCAAAATTTAGGGCAAAAGAGGATTTTATGGTAAAGGAAAAAACTTAAATCTTATACTCTGATACCATGTTAAAAAATTTCTTACAAGATATAAGCCCTATTTATATACAAAGTTAGGACCTATTTAAGAAATAATTAGAACTCTATTTTAGGAAATAAATCGGGATTATATTCTAAGTACTAATTTGTATTTTAGGTAAAAAATAAATTAGGATACATCAAATTATCCCTATCTATATTTATAATATTCTAACAATTCACTACACTCAATTTATGCTCTTAAATTTATATATGAGGACATAAATACATTGGTTTTGGTTTGAAATGATTAGTCCGTTCGGATGAAACTAGTTGATGAACCTACACCATTTGAAATTTCAAAAGCTTGATAATTTTTGAATTAGGAGAGCCTTAGGAATCCATTAACGGTGTTGGTCAGTGACTTTGAAAAATTTTATCTAGCCTTTTGCAAGTTTAGAAACTTACTGTTCTTAATTTATGAGAGCATGAATATTGAATATATTAAGGAAGCTTCCATGAGTACATTGATATTGATTTCAAGTGATTCAAAGTTCTCTAAGTTCATCAATTAGTTTCATTTGAAAATTCACTAAGTTTGTATTTTTCGAATGTAAGTCCTAAACCCTAAACCATTTGTGGTGTTGGTTAGTGAGTATTATTGTCTTACGCCTTATAATGACTTTGAGATAAATTTTATCAATCCTTTGCAAGTTTAATAATTCACTATTTTTAATTTACGTTTATATTAAGGAGACCCAGAGAATTCCAAATTATTTCAAATCAAAATCAATATATTCCTGCAAGCCTCCTTAATATCTATGCACTTAGATATGATTTTAACAGCATAAATGGGTAGAATACAAATATAAAGAGATTCTGTGATTATTTTGTGAAAGAAAGAGGTGGCACATTTTCGAAAATACGATACGTGGTGATTTGAGTATTATAAATGTTAGGTACACAAAATGATAAATCCATGCGATTCAAATATATAAAGATACCATAACTTGTACATTTTTAAATTATTGAAATGTCTATAATTTGGTGAAAAAGTAAAAAAAAAATATATAAATTTTATGTATTTATGCATTAGATCAATCTGTTATATAAGTTATAGAGATTAAGCTTAATAAATTTTTAACCAACAAACTCCATAAAACAAATGTTTGTGTTCTACCCATGAATTGGTCACTGTTATTCACTTTATTTGCCTTTGCAAGCAGGCGACAGATTTGACTCCAGAAATACTAACAGTTTAGATGGTCATCCTAATGGTAGAGGACATGATTCCCAAATTCATACAAATGATGATACAAACAATTGTCGTGGTGACAAAGATCAGAACTCAGCTGGAAGAGAATCTTCCCGTTGGAATAACGGAGGCACTGGTGGCGATCACGGCGTGTATATTAGTGGCAGTGCTTGGCAAGGTGGACCATGTACAAAGGCTGGCTTTAGCTCGGCTAGCACCAACAACAATGGAGATTGGAGTGAATATAGCACTGGAAGTGGAAGGGCCATAGAAAATAGTAGTATTTCTGCTGGGTGGCCTGCCGACAGTAGTATTGCCTGGGGAAGTGGTTCTGTTGTACCTGGTGGTGGTGACTCTACTTTGGATGGAAGCCAGAAAAATTGGCATGGAAGAGGCAGCAGCACTGGTAACTGGGGAGGTGGCAATGCCAATAGTCCTGGCTTCAGTGGCTGGGGCAGGGGAAGGGGAAGAGGCAGGGGTGGTCATAGTTGGAGAGGTGGCAATGTTGGCGGCCGTAGTGGGAGAGGAAGGAGTGGCCGCAGCGGTGGTGATGGTGACAGCAATACAGGTGGCTGGGCTGAAAGGGGAAGTGGTTTTGCTGCCAGCAACTGTGAGAAATCTGCAGGGGCTAGCAGCGGCAAAGATGGTTGGGGTGGCTGGGGAGCAGTCACGAATGATAATGCTGGACCTGGATGGGGTGGTAATAATGACGGTGGTTCTGAAAAAAGTGTCTGGGGTGACTGGGGCAGTGGTGGCAGCCAGGGCGGTAAAGAAGAGGGTGGTAAGGTTGTTCGTGGTGGTGATTGGGGAGCTTCTTCTGTTAATGGCGGAGGTGGCTGGGGTGGTAAAACTGGTGGCTCTCACGTTGAAGCTAGTAGTGGATGGGGTGGAAATACTGCCGGAGGCAATGCTGGTTCTGGAGGTGGCTGGGGTGGCAGTAGGACTTGTGAAGTTGGTCGTGGTTGGGGTGGCAAAACAAGTGGAGGCAATGCTGGATCATCCAGCAGCTGGGGCGGTGGCAAAACTAGTGAAGTCAATAAAAAAGGCAGCTATGCTGGGACTGGTGATTCTGGTTGTGAAGCCGATGGTGGGTGGGGGAATAAAACTAGCGAAGACAATACTGGATTTTCTGGAGGCTGGAATGATCGCAAGACTACTGACAGCAGTAGCAAGGATTGTTGGGGTGGAGGTGATGGCTCTCAGGGTGGTGGTCGGGGGAATAAAACTAGTGAAGACAATATTGGATCTTCTGGAGGCTGGAATGATTGCAAGACTACTGACTGCAGTAGCAAGGATTGTTGGGGTGGAGGTGATGGCTCTCAGGGCGAAGATGGCGCGTGGGGTAGTAAAACTAGTAGAGAGAATGCTGGTTCTGGCTGTAGGAGTGGTGGTAAAACTAACGACAATGATAGCAGGGATGGCTGGGGCAGAAGTGGTGCCTCTAGCCGCAAAGTTGGTGGTGGCTGGGGTGGTAAAACCTTTGGAGACAATGCCAGTGCCAAGGGTGGCTGTGGTGGTAGTAAAACTAGTATAGACAATGCTGGTTCTGCTTGTTGGAGTGGTGGTAAAGAAGAGGGCGGTAAGGTTGTTGTTGGTGGTGGTGGTGATTGGGGAGCTACTTCTGTTAATGGCAGACGTGGTTGGGGTGGTAAAACTGGTGGCTCTCACGTTGAACCTAGTAGCGGATGGGGTGGAAATACTGCCGGAGGCAATGCTGGTTCTGGAGGTGGCTGGGGTGGCATTAGGACTTGTGAAGTTGGTCGTGGCCGTGGGTGGGGTGGCAAAACAAGCGGACGCAATTCTGGATCATCTGGTGGCTGGGGTGGTAGCAAAACTAGTGAAGTCGGTAAAAAAGGCAGCTACTCTGGGACTGGTGATTCTGGTTGTGAAGCAGGTGGTGGGTGGGGGAATAAAACTAGTGAAGGCAATGCTGGATCTTCCAGTGGCTGGAACGATGGCATGACTACTGACAGCAGTAGCAAGGATGGTTGGGGCGGAGGTGGTGGTAAAACTAGTAGAGACAATGCTGGTTCTGGCTGTAGGAGTGGTGGTAAAACTAACGACTCTGATAGCAAGGATGGCTGGGGCAGAAGTGGTGCCTCCCGTGGCAAAGATGGTGGTGGCTGGCGAGGTACAACCTGTGGAGACAATGCCGATGGGCGTAAAACTAGTGACAGTAGTAGCAAGGGAGGTGGCGGCGGCTGGATTTGAGAGCTGGTTTTCTAAGTTGGATTTCCATATTCTCACGATACAGGGTGGAAAGAGTCTATATCACTTCTTATTTTTTGGAAATAGGTACCTGTATATATAAAGTGCTACATGAGAGGAATGCCTCTACATCGAAGTACAGGACATCCATACACATTACATCAAGACAAACTCCATCAAAATCTCTCATCACAGCCCTAAACATCGGGGGCTGTCTACATCACTTCAATATTACCGATACTGGACATGCATATTCTCGGTAGCACCCTAATTTTGTTTACAGGCCCCCTCATATTTTATTTCCTATCTTGGAACTTAGATGTTATATATATTTGAGAGGGCCTTGAATTTTTTTTTGTTAGTGTTAATGTAGTTTTTTTTGTATGTTTTATATTTTTCATTACCTTTCAAATAGTAAAGCTGGGCTTGCCCTAGTTTGGAGGGTGTTCTGTTGATCAAGAGTAGTTTTTGGTATCATTAGTTTGAAAATTCAGTGTTAGCAGAAGTGTTCATTATGAAAAGAACGAACAAGTATTCATGAAGAAAACATTTATTGTTTTTGAGTTGACACTAATAATTCAGCTTTTCGAATCGATTAAGTGGGGGTGAGCGGTTCGATTTTATAAAAATTTTCTATTGTTCATTAGATTAGAGGTCCATCCAGATGCCATTCTTAGTCCATTTCTGAAGAGAATCTCTTAAAGTTTAAATTGTGTCATATTTAAAATTTAAATTTTAAATTTCTTGATTATTTATGAGAGGAGTCTGATTATTGTCCGGAAAATTCTGATAATAATATTGGTCTAATTCTTTAGGTAACGGGATATAGGACCCTGGTAAAAGATTAATTAAATCAATTAATTCGACTTTGGAAACGCAATGCAACGGCCAGTTCGTGCCCAAGAACCTACGCGGGTTCTCTGAGCATGGGGAGCCTTTCGAGAATTTATCGTGTCTTCAAGTGTCATAGTTGCTTCCTCGGGGGAACACAAATGTGCTGGTCTCCTCACACCAATATGTGATTTGCCCTCAAAATCGCCACGTCTTGTTGGTAGACATCACAATAGCGATTAAAATGCCGACTTGCTCCCACATATGGTCATACTGTGGCCGAAGCTTCTCAATCCACTCGCCTGAACAGCCCCTGAATATCACCTTGGACTTGCGGAGGTGAGCCGAGTAGACATGTTGCATATGGAAGGAATGAATGGGGAAGGGTTGACCTTTTTGCCCGGGATGGGTCAAGGAAGAAGGTGGGCCTCTTGTCTATAGGGCCGACAAGGATATCTTCCGATCCGTGCCATCTTCGTCTCGCGCTCCATAACCAGGAGGATTTAGTCGTGTCCCCTCGTGGATAGTCCATATCTGCCTCGTTTCGTTGCTGCCGTGGTGGGGACGTGAGGAGAGGTGGCACTGTGCCGCTGAGGAGTTCGCCACTTGCCCGAGTGAGGGCGGCTTCGATCTTGACCATGGTACAAATCACAAGATAAGGTCCGATGCAGGGGCATTTTAAAAAATGATAAATCTTAGTGGTACAATCTCAGTGTTCAGAATTAATTTTTTTCCTTTAATTCTATATGTGTCCATTAAATTATATATATATATTTTAATTATTATAATAATGATAAATAAGATAATATATTGATATAAATATGTATATTTTTAATTAAAGCCACAAAATACATGATTTATTTTAAAATATTTTTTAAAAATGATATTAAAAATTAATTCTGGATGATCGATCATTTAGCATTGTTCTTTCAAGGAAAAAAAAATTATAATTACACTCACTATTCATGTACTATTATTTGACTATCCTTCGATATATTTTTCATTATTATCTTTTGTTACGTCCTGTATCGATCACAGTGCAATATAAATATAAATAAATCGGATTAAATCCATATTGTAATTGTTATGAAAACATAATTTTTATAAATTAAGGTATGCGGCTGTAGCTCTACCATCAAAGTACTTTGAGTTTTAAATGTCAGATTCGCTTACCTGCAACTTTACTAAAGTAGAACAAATTTATTTTTTTTTTTTTTTTTTTTTTTTTTTTTTTTTTTTTATTTTTATTTATTTTTTTTTTTTTTTTTTTTTATTTTTTTTTTTTTTTTTTTTTTTTTTTTTTTTTTTTTTTTTTATTTTTTATATATATATTATAATTTATATATATTTAAATATATATATATATAAAATATATAGATATTATCAAAATATATTTAAAAAAAAAAAAATTATAGTTAATATTATTTTTTTATTATTAAGTATTATTACACTCCTTTTTATATTTTTTTTTTTCAACTGTATGCTTTGTTCTTACTAACTTCAAAATCACTACAGAATCACTTTTCAGAGTAAGCTCTCCAACCTCCTAGTATGCGTAGTCTTACTTCGTGTTATTTATATTTTTACTCTTCTGCGGGGCAGGATCCTGGTCCAAATCCTGATCCTCCTGTCCACACAAAATGCGCCATGTAATTGCGATCGGCCAATTTGTTTGATCCCTTAGGTCAATGTCATTATATTTTTCAGTAGGTAATAATCATTTAGATTAGGGTTATTAGATTAGGTTTAGGCGTCGGGTTCGCATCAAAAAAATAACTGACACGTGAATAGAGACGAAACAAATGTGCGGATCGCAACAACCGACGAATAGGGGACCAGGAAAACCAAAGGATCTGCCCTTGCACTGATCGATCATGGAAACACAACCATCAGATGCCTAATCTCGCGGTCGCGCAATGATCCGCAGGAAAATCTCACTCTTTTATATTATATATATTATATTATATATATATTTTTATATATTTTATATATATATATATATATATATATATAAATAGTTATCAAATCTTAACTTATTATATTCGGTTCGATTTTGACGAGTAATAATAATAAAAAACGTGTACGGCAGAATACATGGCTTACAGTTGGGTGGAAGATTCTTATACTAAAAAATAACAAAGGACGCTTTTGGAGGCCCTTCTTATTTTTGCCCAATGTTTTATTTACAAATGCACTCATTAAAAATATTTTTAATATTATTTCAATCTTAATCGTGCTTACAAAATGGATTGTTTTTTAAATTTATATAAGCGCTAAGAAGGCTGACGATTTGAATGTGGATGACATGTTGAATACAAAACCGAGAGGGGCTGCAATGCCACTCAACTGGAGATGTTATGTTTTCTCGGTGTCTCTTTTGAAGCTTTCATGGCAGACACAAAACCGAGCATCTTGTTCAGTGCACTGATGTATGCGCGAACACTCGAAACTACAATGTCCATCGCAGCTCCACTGCCACTGCGACAAGTTGGGGAAGCTGTGTCAGCGTGAGATGAAAGCTTCATGTAAAACAGATGATATCAGTAGCACAATCTGAAGCCAGACCTGAAAGTTCGGCATATCACTTTTCCTGTCAAGGCATGAGTTGAAGTATGAGTTTCGTCTCTGCCTATGACGACTCTTGTGGTCGCAATTGCATCGATGCCTTCGGTTACGGCATTCATAGCATACTCCTTGAGAACTGCAGGCACCTGTGGATGTAGACTGGTTAAAATTTAGATGTTTGCACATTAAGATAGCCAACAGGGAAACAACCACCCTATGATCCGGAGAAGAATCATGTATCTGGAGATGGTTTCGACGCTACTGGCAGTGTCATTACTGCGAAATGTTTCGACAACTAATGTTCCACAACTTACAAAGGACTTTGCGGCGGCGTGTCTGATCTTCACTATTCTATCAATGGAACGCAGTAGAGAATTAAGAGCACAATTCCATAGCCTCACCTTCACTATGCTATCAATGGCTTTGTAAGCAGCGTCAACTGGGCCCGTGCCAATGGAACATGCAATTCTCTCTTCTCCGTCGGAAGACATTAATTTTACCGTTGCCGTAGATAGACCAAGTGTTCCACAGGTGACCTGTATGGTAAAACCAAATCGTGAGATGATTTTTGTCGAACGGCTTATGAAGGAAAAAAAAAAATCTCACTCCAGAATCACCTGTAGTTCTCCAAGAGACCAGATCACAGGCGGCTGAAAAATCTCGTCTGATATTAGTGCCTCCAAGTCTTCATCCGATATGCGCTGTTATCATGGCAAAATGGAGCAAGAAGTTTCAGACGTTTCTTAAAAAGATAATTTCACATTAGCACTTCAAAATGAATTAATCGTCTCTGACTGAAAAGAAAAAAAAAGGGTGTAAAGGATGACTCCCATTTTATATTGCATTTTTTTTCAGAGGCCTGCTTTGCAGCAACATTGTGCAATAGGATCACATTTTGTAATTATTCATATGGAATCAGCAAAAGCTACAATAACTTTTTGCTTTGATTTACAAGTTATGAGTAAGGCACTTGCTGCTCACCTTTTTCTTCTCAGCAACTTCTTTGAAACGCTTGAAGACATCGTCAAGTTCCTTCCCATCAATGTCGTATCCAAACTGAAAAAAGAAGAAGAGAGAAAACAGTAAAAATGCACCACGGTAGAAATAGGATTACGAAATTGCAAATTGATGAAAAAAAAGTACCTCCAACAATCTAGACCTCAATGCATGTCTTCCACTGTAAAGATCAAGTATTATATAAACCAATCACATGATTGTCTTGCAAACCTTTTATCAAGTTTGTCAAGATCATTATAAAATTAGTAAAATAAATATTCAAACCCTTTTAAATCATGAATACGTTTCCAAAATCAACAATTATTGGCTTAAACTAATTTATAACAAATTTAATAAATTTGTCAATTCTGTTCAATTATTGAGTTTGGTGTCGTTGAGCTTAGTAAAAGCTTAAACTTAATAATGTTTCTAATAGAAAATCTCAAACAATTTTTTAGGTTTGTAGCACATGAATCAGATATTGGGTTAACTCATGCAAATGATGAATCAGGCTTATATTTTAGGTTTAGGTATGAACAGTTCTTAGAAAGCTCGACTCATTGTTCAATGAACTTTGTTGAAAAAGAATGAAAAGGTGTAACCCATACCTAAGTTTTCCGAGAACAATGCCTGATTCATTTGCCCGAGTTAACCCAATATCTTCGGGAGAGATGATTTCATAAGTCCCCTTGTGTTTAAGCATCCCATCCTGCAAAGACTTGCTTCAGAAACTAGCAAAAGACAAACATGAACAGCTAGAAACCCATGAAATTTCTCCAATCTTAAAAGGCACATTTGCCTTTCATTTATATGACATACATGAAAGCTATAAACACATTAATTTACTTGATCTTTATAGGATTATCCAGTTTATATTTTTACAATCTACATTTACTTTATCCAAGTTTTTCCAGTTTTGCCAGACCAATCCATGTATTTTCCAGAAACTTAAGAGCTCATGAATAACAGTAAAAGGAAATTTTTGCATGTTGTTTAACCTTTAATCTTATTTCATATTTTTGTATTCTTCTGAGTAGTTTGTTTTCTTTAAAATTATTTAATGATCGAATAAATAGTCTTGGTGATGAATAGAGAGGCCTCAAAAATGGGTAAGTGGCATACCATTCAGACCAAAGTAAAGCCACAATAACAAGGGCATCCTTTGCGAAATGAAAGGGCAAAAAGAAGATGACGAAAACAGCAAGATCAGTCAGATATGTGTTACACAAAGATTTCACATCCAAGGAAAGATAGTTTTAACATTATAGCAATAAAAAATGCCTTATACTAATTTTCAGAAGTTTTCAAATTCTCTAGATACTGGGATATGTATACATAAGTTACAAAAGTATCCTAATGACATGCCAACTTGAGGAGGGAGCCAAAGTAGAGGGAAAAGGAAAGCAATTAATTACCTTGCCGCTTAGAAGAAGAAAGAACAAGAGAATGGAAGGGAGCAACTTAGAGCTGCTATTGTAATTTTTTTAATTCTGTCCAAAAGCGGATAGAAAAGGAGAGGAAGAGGAGAAAACTATTGAAAAGACTGTTTTAACAATGCATGTCTTGGGAATAATAAAATCTAAGAGTTACTTTTTGTCATTTTCTCTTTTCCCTTCTTTCCTCTACTTTCAAGTAGACAAAACAAAGAAAACTCCTTCCCCTTCTCACTTCCCCACTATGGTTCCTTTCCTCCACTTAAGTAAACATGCACCAAAGAGCCATCACCTCAAGTTGAATGATCTTTGCATATCATTGATCTTCACACTATTAGGCATAAGACTTCTACTTTGCTTTCAGATGAAAGTGACAGAGGTGTGATTGGAACATGTATTAAAAGGGCAAACGGTCCAACTAGAATCTAATGATTGATCTCCGCTGGTGCCCTCGAAGACAAGAAACGCAATAAAGATCCCATAAAAAAATGATCTACTGGGACATGTTTGTTGGTGAAGTGTGCTTTAAAATTAGTATTAGAAATTCAATCCTACAAGTGGCAAATAGTGAGTTTCAACTGTTAATGTTTCCTCCTTTAATTTTGTTGTCTATATACAGGTTGTTGTTCTTATTGGGGGGACGACCATATGGCATACTTCATATGAGTTAGCCATATGTTGAATCTAAAACAACACAAAAATATGTAATCATAACATCAATATCTTAACGACCATAAATGCCGATGAACCTGGTGAATGCCACTTTCATGAGCGAAGGCATTGGCACCGACAATAGCTTTATGTGGCTGTACAAACAATCCTGTATATTCAGCTACCTGGAGCATTAGTATGTAGTATACTTCAGCTATTTGCAAAAGAAATTAAATTCTTCCAAAAACAATTTCAGCAGTCAATTATAAAATACCATCTTGCTTGCCATGACAATCTGTTTTGTGTTAATTCCAGTATAAAGACCTCCCAAGAGTTCCTGACGACACTTGATGGCAATGACGACCTGTAAGAAGAGAAACAAGGACATTCAGTTATTGCAACTCAAGAACATAGACACATCACACATGAATTTACTTTTGGCATCAACCCTTTAATATAATTTTGCATCATTCATCAACGTGATAATTGAATGTGATGAATCAAAACAATAAACATTGATTGAAGAAATATACGGTTCACTAGTAACTCGGAATGGACTTACATCTGAATCTAAAGGAACTAAGTTCTTAACAGCTTTAAGCAGAAACATATAGCAGATAAGACTGAGAACACCTTAAATATGACTGATGTTTATAGACTATCAGTGAGGGACCTGACCAGTTAAGTTTTTTGCACAAGAGATAGACGGGCCAAGAAAAATGAGGGATATCAATTGCAAGTCAAGCATACTAATATTTCCAATCTTGTGAAGATAACATGAAATAGATTATAGTTGAGGTGTTTTGTCCTGAGTAATATAATTTTTAATTGATAAGCTATTTAAATTAGTTTCTAGAGTTATTAGCTACTGATAATAATATTTTTACCTAAATCTTCTAGATCACTTAAACGTATGAGTTCAAGTGGTTTCTATTGCCACACAGAGAGAGAGAGAGAGAGAGAGAGAGAGAGAGAGAGAGAGAGAGAGAGAGAGACCTCATGTTTAAGTTTAATCTTTTGGGAAAGTTTAATGTGTGATCTGGATCTTATTTCCATTTTTCCTTAACCAAAGCAGTTAACATATCACTAGACAGTGACACCAAAGACCATGAACGGCTACCCAATATGTTAATTGCATATCAAAAACACAACTTGTCAAACTGTTCCATTTGAGCAAGGATTGTGAACTTTTAGGATGGTGAGAAGTGAGAAGTCTTGAAGAGTTGGATCAGATGCCAATTTAGACAGCCTATTGGGTCTGCATAGTAGATAACAAGATACCCAGCAGTATACAAACTTAAATAAACCTGTAACACATTAAATCGAATTTCATGTTCCACTAAGGGCTATTCGTCAAATAATAACTACTGCGAGATACATATTAGTTTTACCAGTATCTTTAACTACAGAACAGTATAATTACCATTCTAAAGTTAGTGCAATACCATGCTATTGCCAAACCTTATAACCACTAGCATACAACAGAACTTCAGTAACCATGTGAAGGCATGCTATAATTTAGCACCAATCCATGTTCACCAGAAGAACAACCCTGTTTTGTACTTTTAATTAACAATGAGATAGTATCATTTGTAAAACAGTAAGAAAGATTACATTTTTTTAAAAATAAAAAGATCCAAACAACAACTATGAGTCTACCTACTCTTAGAAAATGAACTAGTAGCATTTTCACATTGAAAGCACATACCTCCTCCAAAGAAGCATTTCCTGCTCTTTCGCCAATACCGTTGACTGTGACCTCTAGTTGCCTTGCTCCTGCATAAGCCCCCTGAGATTAGGTTGCCAAAATAAGTAAGCACAAAGAAGATGAAAGAAAAACACACAAGAAGCTCACAGGCTCGAGCATGCTAAGAAGTGCAATGCTTACTGCTAATGTGTTTGCAGTTGCAAGACCAAGGTCATTCTGACAGTGAGTAGATATGATCACATTCTCAATACCAGGAGTGTTTGCCTTTATGTCCGCAATTAACTTTCCAAATTCAGATGGAAGAGTATACCCGACCGTGTCGGGGATGTTCAAGGTCGTTGCTCCAGCTTTGATAACTTCCGCCAGCACATGATACAGAAATTCCCTATCCGACCTGAAGAACACAAGCATCAGAATCAGAATGTAAACTTCCAGTAGTCAAATTGAGATGTCAAGAGGCAGGAGACCTGCCAGCATCCTCAGGGCTGAACTCAATATCCTCGCACCCAAGGCTCTTGGCATAAGCCACCATGTCGCGCGCGATTCTCACCACTTCCTCCCTCGTCTTCCTCAGCTTATGGTTCATGTGGATCTCGCTGGTGGCAATGAAGGTGTGCACCCTCGGCTTCTTCGCGTGGCGAACCGCCTCCCAGGCGGCGTCGATGTCCTTCTTATTGCACCTTGAAAGACCACATATGACGGGCACGTGGCCGTCCTCGCCGAGGGGCTGGTTCCCAACCTCGATGGCGATGGAGCGGACGGCGTCGAGGTCGTCGGGGCTGGAGGCCGGGAAGCCGGCCTCGATGATGTCGACGCCGAGGCGGGATAGGTGGCGCGCGACGACGAGCTTCTCGTTGCTGGTCATGGTGGCGCCGGGGGACTGCTCGCCGTCGCGGAGAGTGGTATCGAAGATGCGAACGTAGTTGGGATCGGGAATGCGGTTGGGGATGTACTCGGGGCGGGAGGAGAGGGAAAACATGATGGATCCTGATCGGGCGCCGGCGCGTCTCCATGAATTAGGAAGGATGGAGGGCTCGGCGAAAGGGAAAGGGGATGAGCGGTCGGAGGGAAACGAGAGAGAAGGATTGAGGAGGAGATGGGAACGAGGGAGGAAGAAGCGGCGGCGGTGGGTGCAGATTCCGGCAGTGAAGGAGGAGGAGGAGAGATTGTGGATGGAGAAGACGAGGGAGGACGCCATGGCAACCCAGAGAGGAAGAAAGCTGAGTAGATGCTGCGTATTATGATAGGGCTCAAGGGAATTTTTCAATTTACCTCCCCAATGTTTTCTTCTTTTTTAAAATATACAAATAGAAATGTTTTAGGGCAAAAATAGAAACAAAGACCTTTTATGTTTCTAGCGCTTTATATTAAAAAATATTTTAACTTAATTAGAATATTCTAAATTAATAAAATTATAATGATTTTAACTAATTTTATATTGTAGGTATATTGGACGGGTCGCGTAAAAAAATAATTTGAAATGAAAATCTAGATAAAGTGTAATATTGTTTAATATAGAGTCTAAATTTTCTCAAGGGTTTATTTTATATTTTTAAAATATTTGAGAGCTTTTGAAAATCTCCGCGGCTGCACGTGTGGAGAAGCTGAGGCGGCGGCGGCGCCGTCGCATCCACAACTACCAATTGTATTTAAAAAAAGAATTCACTTTGATCCTCAAGGTTTCGTCGCTTTTGAATTTCACCCTACTACCTTCAAAAATTGCACTTTAACTATGAAATTTTGCAAAATCATGCACTTTTACGCATGAAACATTCCCATCCAATTTTCTACCTAAAATTTAAAATTTTGAGGAGAAAAATTACTTTATTAAATTTAGATATTCATTTTTGACAACACAATACATCAATTTCTCTATAATTTACCACATATTTAAAATTTATTATTATTTTCTCTCCTTATGTAATATTTACTTTTACAACCCAATTCATTCACTTTATTTTTTTCTTTTTCCCAAATTAAATAGTATTTTAATATTTAGAAGATATATTTTATTTCTTAAATTTAAAGAAGTATTATTCATAAAATTCAAATTTAGTGAATGGATAGGGTTACTGATGTAAAAGTTTTTTATTAGCTTTCTTGAAACTTAAGATATATTTTATATTTAGGAAAATAGATGTAGATACTCTCAGAGCAAATATGGTTGGTCGTATGAGGTTAGAAAAATCTCGTTAATCTTTTTTTTGAGGACGCAGGGCTTCTAGACCACCCACTACTAGTGCTTTCCGATTTAACCTGACGGTCAGTGGGAAACTTTCGTGAGGTCGAATGGATCGTCCGAGATTGAAAAAACCTCGTTAAGCCAATTTTAATCTTTTTCATAAAACATCTTGATATGGAAGGGCCAATATGCTAGTTGTGAAAAATACTAGTTAGAATCTTAGCCTAAGTCAATAAGGAACTTGGGTTAGTCCGTAGGATCTTGGGATTGGATTGTGTAAGTATGGTTTGACCCGAACTAAGCATAACGAGAAAAATTAGGATGTGTGAACTAGTAAGTAAGAGAGTGGATAAGATACTCTCCGATTATATAGGGAGAAGTACAGTGGTGCACGATGAGGTCTTTGTTCATTTTTGTTTCTCTTAGTATAAAATATCATCCGCATAAGCGAGCAAAAGTATACTAATTTTTTTCTAGTGTTGGATTGTATTATGATTTTTTTTGATATTTTTAATCTTTCCTATATCAGAGGAGTTTCAATGATGTTTATCTTTTCTAACTTCACTCTTGTGATCGCAATCCTCTTGTCCAATTGTTGGTTGTAGAGAAGCCCCCAACTTGACTACAATATTCATCGTCCCTCTAATTCTCACACCGATTGAATAGGGTCCCTGCGACCTAATAAAAGATGACCCAAAAGAGATGGCTCCGTAAGAGACGATCTCATCCTCATTCAAACTACTTACCATGACTTGTCTAGTTTCGTCAAAGAGTCAATTGATCACCCTATCTCAACCGGATCTCATCTTATAAATATTTTTTTAAATATAATTTAACATTAATTTGATATTAGTTGGTCCATTTAGATTTTTTCACTCTGAGTATTTTAATCAAGTTTTAATCTCAACCGAACCAAGGCCTTTCATAGAAACATCGTTCGTCTTATACCATTAGTTCAACCATTTATGATTCTCCTGATTAATTCTGACGTAATTGATTCGGTTCTTTGAAAGTTTTTCATCGATCATTTGGATAAATCAAGAAGCACTCAAGGAGGCCCATCCAAAAAAAAAAAATATTCTTAAATTTGTCATCCCACTGAAAGAAAATTCATGTAATATACCGCAGTTGAGATTAAAACGATAGATGTCTTAGAGGCATGATTAACCGTCTGCTTGTTTACTTAAAGGATTTTTTTTTTCAATCATCAGTGATCGGTGATCGGGAAGCTAACAGGGAAGATGACGACTGCTGGTGATGCGACAGGTGCTCCGAATGAGGAAGATGACCTAAGAAAACAACTTCGAAGAATGCTAGAAGGGCACCGAAAAATGTTCCGACAATCACACACCGACGCTCAAGTCAGTCTAGGATCAAAAAGGGAAGGGGGAGTAGTATTTTGTGAGAGTGAGAGAGTCTAGATCCTTTTCTATGCCATTCGTTACTTTTATATCCTATGTTCTCCTACTCCTCAGGTCCTTCTAGCATTCAATTCGACCGTTATCCATGTAATTACATAATAAATGATACCATTAAAGCACCTAGCCATTTTTCATCTTTTATTTAATACATAGCCGATACTATTAAAAGTATTAATTACGGTCTTAATGACCGACCACCATCTAATATCTCGGTTGGCAAGGGATATACTCCCCCCATGGAGTGTCCACCTCGTTTCGGATCGGGAGAACTCAACTTCCCTCTCAGTCCGACCAACTTACCTAAAGTCCGTCCGACTTCCCGACCGAGAAAGAATCTCGGTCGGGAGCAGTGTATCCTCAAATTCAGGCTAAACATACCTGATTGGGAGAACATCCTGATCGGGATATGATTCTCGACCGGAAAATATGTCTTGTTTTAACAATGCAAAATTTCTCCTGCCACGTAATGCCCTTCTAATCAACGTGGTGACATGTGGATAACCACCCTATCACGAGACCCTCCTCAAGTTCAATCGAAGGAAGTTGTCTGATTGATTGGATCCAACTTATGCCTCCCAAAAATAAGACACGTCATAGAGTCAAAAGAATGGACATAGCATTAAATGCTTTTTGTCACCAAATCACGCCCAAGATAAGGAATGATTATCATTTTAAATAGGGCTCATTCCTACAAAGGCATGCTCAACCGTCAGAAGGCAGTCGTCAACCAACCAATACTTAAGCATGCCCCGCCTTGACGTCTCTTAATGACGAGTATCCGGTCAGTAATGTGGCAGGAGAGAGATAAATACTTGGGGTCAAATGGGCAACCACCATGTTGCATGCATCATTGCCCAAGCATCCCATCAGCTCAATTGTTCCCCGTCTTGAACCCATTCCTTGAGAGAGCAACGAATGTTTTATGGTGTAGGCTACTTTTCGTCTCGGACGCCTCACCAAAATACGCGAGAAAATCAAACATCCAATCCCGGGGCTCCATGTGTCAGTCATCTGTCAATCTGACTTAGGGCGACCCCTATAGATAGTTAGAGCAAGAGGAGCTCGCCGCATTTTTGCTTCACAAATTTCTCTGCTCTTGCTCGTTTATCCTTCTTCCTCGCTTCGATACTCCAATCTTTGTAAGTCCTCCTACTCTCTTATGGCTCTCGAACCTATTCTTTTTTCTCAATGGTACGAGACCTTAGAATCTAAGGTACGGAGGGAGGAGATACCCGGGGTTAAGTTTGAATACGGGATAGTAAAGGATTATAGGATTAAGGTACCCCAAGGAAATCAAGTCCCTTGTACTCCACCCTCTGGCTTTTACACATTTTTTTAGATCAAGTAGAATAGGGACTTAGGTTTCCAATTCCCTCCTTCTTCAAGGGGGTCTCTATGTACTTTCACATCCCTTTGCATCAAATGTCTCCTAATGCCTTGGCCCAAATGAGTGATGACTACGTTATTTTCAAACTGTATGATATCCCTTTAACTCATCTCTTTTTCCACTATTTTTTATCCCAAATAATCTAGTGTAGGATCCTTTCATTTCATGACCTGATCAAACTAAAAGTTTGTCAGCCGACTGCCCTCTTCCCATAAAGGATGGAAAGATAGGTTCATTTATATTAGTATCCCCGAGCAACTCAACTACCCGACCGAATAGATAGTTGAAATGCTGAGTCCCCCACACCTTGGAAAGTATCAGAAGAGTTCAGGGTTTCTCCGAGCCCTATCTATCCTGGCTGGCATGGACTTTGATGCTCCCAAGATAATTCAAATGGAGGGATTGCTCTACCGATCGGGACTCAGCTCCAATGCTGCCGAGTTGAATCAAGATTTAGGTAAGATTTTTCTTTTTAACACTTATCAATATTAACTGATGACCTGTATGTTTTTGGCAGAAGAAATAATACTGAACCTCTCCGTGACTAAGCTTATGAAGTGGGACAACGCAAACCTCCTTACCTTGTTAATGCCCGAAGATACTGAACAGCCAAATGGGGCCAAATGAGAATATGGCCTACCACCCGCTCGGGAACCCATGACTACTATATATACCGAAGCCAACTCAGAAGAGTCCAGCTGAGCGATAAAAGGCAAAGTGCGTGATCAGCGAACTGAACAAGAACCCCCCGAAGACATGCTGGGCAGCGAGTCAAGCTCAGCGAAGGTTGACAAAACACTTTAACCAATCTTTCAGAAGAGGCCGAAATTGTCCACAACTAAGAAGGGCGCTAAGAGGGTAAGGATCCAAGAGCCCTCGATATCCACAGATCCAAAACCAAGCAGGAGTACTTTCCAAGCTCCATCCTCCCAAGAACTTGGAACCAACGAGAGTGCATCCCAAGGTACCTCCTCCCGAGAGCCACATCCGAGCGGGAGCACCTCTAAAGGTCGGGGGCGGATAGACCAAACATAACACTAGAGCCCTCTTTTTCTCATCTTATCACAATGTTTGCCACAGAAAGTCCTCAGTCTCATAGCTCCCAGCCTTCAACAGGCGGTATGTGAGCTTCTCACTCGGAAAGTCTTTTAGATAGAATCCGCATGGGGGAGTATGCTAATAAGCTAAAGGAGGAAACCATTTTAGAGGTCAATGCCAAACTGAATGCCTCCATATTAAAAGTAAATTTAAACCTCTTCTTTGTTTATCCAATACTTTATAACTGTTTTATTCTGACTGGTCTGGACTGAACATATGGAAATGAACTCCCGAGTTCTCGAGCTGGTATGCCGGATTGCTGATCTAGAGGGACAACTAAAAACCCAGACTTCAGTTCTAGTTGAAGGAGAAGTTGCCTAAGTTTGGGAAGAAGACTGAATGCAAGCTGAGTTAATAACCAAGCTGCGAGATAAATTTGAGCACTCTCTGGACACCATACAAGCATTGGAGCACAACCTGGTAATGATGAAGAAAAGAGAAGGCAACCTCTACGCCGAGCAGGTTGCCCCCCCCCCCCCCCCCCCCCCCCCCCCTACTGAAAGAGAACGAGCGTTTGGTTCTTAAGCTTGAGGAGTGATAGATACCATTTTATTGATTATTTGAGTTGTTAAAATCCATGTTTGACCTATGTTTTTATTGCTAAAATTGTGAAATTGTCCTAGATTTTAGAACTTACTCTTATTTTGGACTTAATTGCAAATTTGCATTAAATTGGATTATTTGGCAACTTAATTTCTGATCTATTTTTGTAGGCATCAAAGGTTCAAGGACCTAGGGCATATTGGGTCAAACTTGAGTCGGAAGTGGAACCGGATCAAATTATCAAGCTTACGATTAATCCGGGCCGTCCGATTCAAGAGCGGCTAGATCTGAGCCATCCGGGACCATCTGAAGCAATCCGAGCTAGGGTTAGGGTTGATCAAGCATTCTGATCAAGATCTGAAGATTTCATCCCAATCAGAGCAAGATCAGCCGTTGGATTCATCCAATTCAATCTGGACCGTCCATTGCTAATGTATTTAATCAGATTTTTCCAGCCCTTCTCCTCATCGCGTCTTCGCCGCTACAGTGGCATCTTCTTCGTTTTCTTCGTTTCCTTTGCATTTTTCTCAGTTTTGAAGGCGTGACCCCTCAATTTCTCCATTTGATCATCATCTGAATCCTTGGAAGCCTGTTTTGATCAAGATTTCAGCTCAAATTTCATCCGGACAGAGGTGTTTGAGGGTTTCGGCATCATCTATGGTCCGAGCACTGAATTCTCAACTACAACCCATTTCCGACCACCTGAGCCACTTGTAGGGGTTCTCAAGTGAGCTCAGGTCTTCTCTAAATCACCATCGCAACTCCTGAAGCTGAGATCGAAGAGTTTGGATCGAATTTCTTCCAGCGAATGCAGTTTGGGCAGAGTGATCGATTGAAGCTGATTTCCTATGATTTGCTATGCTTAGGGGTTCGAGGCCGGCTCTTGCTTGACGACCAAGAAGATTTTGAGTTTAGGGAAGATTGAGGAGTAGTTTAGTTAGCTAGTTTCATTGTGTTTGTAGCTGTAATTCCATTTCTGCCGAATCTGTTTAGTTTCTGCAATTAGATCAGCTGAATCGATTTGGTTTTCTGAATAGTTAAGCTTAATTAGGTTGTTAATCTTTAAGTTACGTAGTTTAGAAACTTGTTTAGTGATCAACTTAGTTAAATTTCAGTTCATTTCAGTTTATATTGCTGCGTGCCAATCCAATGGTTGCGTGCCAAGTTTAGTTCTGTTTTCTTTTCTTTCTTTCGGTTTCTGAATGTGTCTCAGATTTCTTGTTTCTTAGTTGTTAATCTCTGCTTTAGTATTAGTTAGATAGTGTGTTAGTTAAATTAGCACTTAATTGTAGTTCCTTGCAATCTAATTATTGTGTGCCCATTGCAAGTTGCGTATCACTTTGCATCCAGATTTAAATTCTGCAGTTTTTTTTCCTAGCTGTAGTTTCTGTATTCGGATCAAGGCATCCTTAGATTTCTTCAGTTTTTCAGCACTCTCGATTAATAACTTAAGTTAAGTTGAAATTGTAGCTTTAGCCCTCAAATATGTCATTGCAGCCTTGTGTTAAATTGTTCAAGCATTGCATTTTTCATCACTGCATTCATATTAGTTTTCTTTTCTCTGCATTTCTATTTCTGCAATTTTGCTGCAGCTTGCAATTGTTGATTTTGCATCCAATTTGAGACATCTGAAACCTTGCACTTTATTCATGTTTATCTGCGCATCGACTCTGAATATAGATAACCGAATTTCTGCACACCTTCACATGATTTCTGTTTTGTTTTTGTCAATGGATTGAATCTGAATTCCTTCATTTGGCTGTGCCATTTCTGCATTCCAAATTTCCATATCTGCATTTACTTATCACTGCATTTTCAGGTTCGGATTCTTCATTGCTAAGTTTACCTCTTCATTTAGTTTCTCTGAATTGGATCCTTCACCTTTGCAACTCCAAGTTTATTTCTTTTTAAGCTAGAATCGAAATTCCCTTATTGCAGTGTGTTTAAAGTTTTGAGTCAAATTCAATTGCAAATTCAGTTACTTAGTTGATTAAATAGTTAGGCATTAGAAGTGTATCTGAATTCATAATTGTTTCCAAAAAGAAAAAAAAATTGATTTGCATTAGTTTAATCCTTGATTTCATCACTTTGTTTAAGTTTGTGTGGTTAAGTTTCCTTCGTTTTATTGCAATTTCATTTTCGATCACAGCCCCCAAATTCAATTACTTGTGTGAAACCCAAAAACACAAACGACCATAAACCGAGCTCGAATCAAACAAGACAACTAGCTCCGAGAAAAATACGACCTGTGGCCCCTATATTACATTTTCATACTTTTGATTGTAAAAGGGTTTCCAGCATTCATATACATTTAAATTTGAGACCCACTTCCGTGACAGTCCATTTGGGTCTATCAAATTTTTGGCGCCGTTGCCGGGGAGCTACTAGTTGATTTGTTTGATTTTAGCTTGTGCAATTATTTCATATCATTCTTGACTTATTTTTTGTGCTTACTGTTATATTTGTTGATTTGATTTTATTTGTCTCATCTTTATCTACTTTTACTGCGATTTATTTTATTTTATGACCAGGTCTTCAGGTGGTGATTTAGAAGAATTTGACCCTGAGATTGAGAGGACATTCAGAGCTAGGAGGAGCCAGGGCATTCTTTCTGAGACTACAGATATCCCTCCTATTCAGACTATATTCACTCACTCAGGCAGTGATATGGCAGACCACCAGAGAACCATGAAGGAGCTCGCAGCGCCTGATGCTGCATTTCAGTACTCCAGCATAGCTTATCCAGAGCTGGGAGGAAATTTTGAGCTCAGATCTGGACTCATCAATTTATTGCCCAAATTTCAGGGATTGACTGGAGAGGATCCAAACAGACACCTGCACGAGTTCCATGTGGTATGCTCTACTATGAAGCCTCAGGGCATTTCTGAAGAAGACATCAAGCTGAGAGCTTTTCCCTTCACACTGACAGGAGTAGCAAAAGACTGGTTTTATTATCTACCTACAGGGCATGTGTCTAGTTGGATCGCTATGAAGAAGGCATTTTTGGAAAAGTACTTCCCAGCCTCCAGGACAGCTATAATCAGAAAAAGCATCTGTGGGATTTAGCAAGTGGTGGGTGAGACATTGTATAATTACTGGGAGAGATTCAACAAGCTGTGTTCAAGTTGCCCCCAGCATCATATCAGTGAGCAATTGTTGATTCAATACTTTTATGAAGGATTACTGCAGATGGACAGAGTCATGATAGATGCTGCAGCTGGAGGGGCCCTAGTGAATAAAACGCCAATGCAAGCTAGGGAGCTAATTTCTAACATGGCGGAGAACTCCCAACAATTTGGAAGTAGAGCCTTGACCACCAGAGGAGTGGGTGAAGTTCAGGTAGTTCCTAATGATAAGATGCTTGAGAGATTGGCAGAGATCACATCACTTATTAAGGAGTTGAAGGTTAATAATGCAACTCAAGGCTCAACTCCTTCAGTACCACCACAGTTAAGTCAAATGATAAGTGTGTGTGGCATTTGCTCTAGTCTAGAGCACACCTCAGATTCATGCCCCACCCTCCAACAGGATGAAACAGTAGCAGCATTAGTAAGAGGACAATTTCCAGCAAGAAACAATCCGTATTCCTCTACTTATAACCCCGGTTGGAGGAATCATCCTAACTTGAGGTATGGGAACACTTTCTATCAACAAGACCCTCAAAATCAACCATCACAGCAGCCACAACCGAATTTCCAGCAGCCCCAACAAATTCAGAACAATCAGCAAACTTTTCAGCCATCAAACCAAAGTTTTCAGCCTCCATTTCAGCCCAATTCCCAACAATTTCAGCAACAATTCCAGCCATTTGAACCTCAATTCCAGCAATATCATCAAGGGCAGCAAGGATTTCAATCATTCCCAGCTTTCCAAGCTCCAAACCAACAAAATTTTTAGCCATCACAGCTCTTAAATCATAATTTTCAGCCCTACAATCAAGGGTTTCAAAATCAGAATTTTCAGCCCTCGCCACAAAATTTTTCACTTCAAAATCAGAACTTTCAAGGTTACAACTCCCAGCAAGGTTTCCAAGCATCTCAGCCCTTTAATCAGTCTTTAATCAGCCCCATCAGCCATGTTTTCAACAAAATCAGCAAGCTCAAAATTTTCAGCCTACTTCATCCTTTCAAGGTCAATCAAGAAGCTATTCTAACCAAGGATGTTATGGGAGCTCAAGTGGAGGAAATGCGCCCCAACAGAGGGTTGAGGATATGTTTCAACAGATGATGCAGCAACAACAAGCTCAACAACAACAGATACAACAAGTTCTACAACAACAACAACAACAACAACACAATCAAAACGTTGAGAGGCAAATAGGGCAATTGGCTAGTGGAATTAATCAAAATCAAGCTCAAGGATCAAGTCAACTACCTTCCCAAACTGTTCCTAATCCTAAAGGAAATGTGAGTGCTATAACTTTGAGAAGTGGGAAGGTTACAACATCTCCGAAGAGTCCAAGAGCAGAATTTTCAGGAGACTGAACAGCAACTCCAATTCCGGCCCAAAATAGCAATGAAATGACTTCAAATTCAGCTGATTCCAACCCTAGCCCGTTCCCAACCCTTCCCTCAAGCAACCCTCCAAATTTGGTGGCAAACGGAGAAGAAATCAATGCCGAGACGCATGGGATAGCAGGGCAGAATTCAGCATCTTCACTTCCGGCCAAAGAGGATGATTTTAGGGTTCCTTTACCCTTTCCACAGCGGAAGACACTAGCCAAAAAGCAAGTGGAGGAAGAGAAGGCCAAGGAATACAATGAGTTAGTGGAACTTTTTAGCAAGGTGGAGATCAATGTACCTTTGTTGACCATGATCAAGCAAATTCCCAAATATGCTAAATTTTTGAAAGATCTTTGTATTCACAAAAAGAAACTTAAGGAAAATGAGTTGGTCAGCTTTGGGAAGAATATCTCAGCATTTATCCACACTATTCCTCAGAAGTGTGAAGACCCAGGGGTATTCACTGTTTCTTGTGAAATAGGGAGCACCATATTCCATGACGCTATGTTAGATTTAGGAGCTTCCATTAATGTGATGCCCAGGTCAGTATTTCAGATGCTTGGCATAGGCCCTTTACAGCCCACTGGCATGGTGATACAGCTAGCAGACAGGAGTCAGACCCACCCAGCAGGTATGATTGAAGATGTTTTGGTTAAAGTAAAGGAGCTAATATTTCCTGCAGACTTTTATATTTTAGATATGGAGGGAGATTACTTGGCACACCGTTCTCCACTTATCTTGGGCAGACCTTTTCTGAAGACGGCCAGAACAAAGATTGATGTATATGCCGGGACACTTTCTATGGAGATTGGAGACACGGTTGTACAGTTCAGCCTTTTTGATGCTATGAAGCATCCAAGAGAGGACCACTCTATCATGAGCATGGACATTCTAGAGGAGCTGGCGCAGACTGAGTTAGAGGCTGAGGGATTTCTGGAGGAGTTATGTATTTAGAGGAGGCTGAGAGAGTACTGACTGCTGATACTGAGGATTTTTCAGAAGACATTTCAGACACACTTCCAGCTGGAGAGATTTTTCTAGGTGTAGGGGATTGCACAGAGCCCCAAGGATCACCTATTTTTCTTGATATTCAAAGTGTAGGGGATTGCACTAAGCCCCATGGGCCACTTATTTCTACTGAAGAGGACCAGAGTGAACTGAAGCCATTACCAGGTCACTTGAAGTATGCGTACCTAGGAGAGGAGCAGACTTTTCCTGTTATTATTGCACATCATTTGGAGTCAGAGCAAGAAGAAAAATTACTGCAAGTCCTGAGGCACTACAAGAAGGCAATTGGGTGGACTTTATCAGACATACCAGGTATCAGCCCAGCTATTTGCATGCACAGGATATTTTTGGAAGATAATGTCAAACCTGTGAGGCAACCACAAAGGAGACTCAACCCACTTATTTTGGATGTTGTTAAGAAAGAGGTGACTAGACTTCTACAGGCAGGTATTATTTACCCTATTTCTGACAGTCAGTGGGTTAGTCCTATTCACGTGGTGCCCAAGAAATCTGGAGTGACCATGGTGGCGGATGAAAGTAATGAACTAGTGCCCACCAGAGTTAAGAATTCCTGGAGAGTCTGCATTGATTACAGGAAGCTCAACAAGGTCACAAGGAAAGATCACTTCCCTTTACCCTTCATTGATCAGATGCTTGAGAGACTGGCAGGGAAGTCACACTACTGTTTCTTGGATGGATTTTCAGGCTATTTTCAGATTTGTATAGATCCAGAGGACCAGGAGAAGACCACCTTCACTTGTCCCTTTGGCACATTTGCCTATAGACGTATGCCCTTCGGACTCTGCAACGCACCCGGTACTTTTCAGAGATGCATGGTGAGTATATTCGGTGAGTTGCTAGAGGACTGTATGGAGGTATTTATGGATGATTTTTCAGTTTATGGCACGTCTTTTGATTCATGTTTGAATAACTTGTCTAGGGTTTTACATCGTTGCATTGAAACTAACCTTGTTCTTAATTTTGAAAAATGCCACTTTATGGTAGAGCATGGGATAGTACTTGGACACATAGTCTCTCAGAAAGGTATTGAGGTAGATCCTGCTAAAATCAGTGTTATTTCTTCTTTATCTTACCCCGTATGCGTACGGGATATTCGTGCTTTTCTTGGACATGCAGGATTCTACCGCAGATTCATTAGAGACTTCAGCTTGATTGCTCGACCCTTGACACGACTTTTGCAGAAGGATGTTGAGTTCCATTTTGATGAAAAATGCAAGGAAGCTTTTCATAGACTCAGGGAGGCTCTTACCTCAGCTCCTATTATTACATCACCTGACTAGACTTTACCTTTTGAATTAATGTGTGATGCTTCTAATTTTGTAGTGGGAGCTGTTCTAGCACAGAGGGTAGATGGAGCACCACATGTCATTTCCTATGCCTCCAAAACCCTAGATGCCGCCCAAGCCAACTACACCACGACTGAAAAGGAGCTTCTTGCCATTGTCTTTGCTTTAGATAGATTCAGATCTTATTTATTATGCTCACATGTGGTTATTTTTTCTGATCATGCAGCTCTCAAATACTTATTGAAGAAGCCTGATGCAAAACCCAGATTGATCAGATGGATGCTCCTACTCCAAGAATTTGACCTGGAGATCAGAGATAGAAGTGGAAAAGAGAACTTAGTTGCAGATCATTTGAGCAGACTTGAAGGAGATGGATCTCCTACCACCATTGATGACGATTTCAGAGATGAGCACTTGATTTCAGTGCATGGTGAGACACCGTGGTATGCTGACCTAGTTAACTTTTTAGTCGCACATGTATTTCCCACTCAATTTTCGAAAGCTCAAAAAGATAAATTAAAAAGTGATGCAAAGTTTTATGTGTGGGATGATCCTTATCTGTGGAAATTTTGTAATGACCAAATAATTAGGAGATGTATACCCGATCATGAGTTTTCTTATGTCCTTACTTTTTGTCATTCATCAGCTTGTGGGGGGAATTTTGGACCCCAGAGGACTGCTAGGAAAGTATTAGAGTGTGGTTTATACTGGCCCACTCTTTTTCATGATTCACATGTTTTTTATAAAAATTGTGATAGATGTCAGCGAACTGGGAACATAGGAGCTAGACATGAGATGCCCCAAAACACTATGCTTTACTGTGAGATTTTTGATGTTTGGGGGATAGATTTTATGGGACCTTTTCCTGCATCTTATGGATATCTGTATATTTTACTTGCTGTAGATTATGTTTCAAAATGGGTGGAGGCCATTCCCTCCAAGACTGATGATTCTTCTGTTGTTTGTAGTTTTGTTAGGTCACACATTTTCTGCAGGTTTGGAATTCCAAGGGCAATAATCAGTGACCAAGGATCTCATTTTTGTAACAAACACATGAAGGCGATGCTAAGCAGATATGGGGTGGTTCATAAAATCTCTACATCCTATCATCCCCAAACAAATGGACAGGCTGAGATTTCCAACAGAGAAATAAAATCAATTCTAGAGAAGACAGTTGGGACCACTAGAAAGGACTGAGCAAGAGGCTAGATGACGCACTCTGGGCCTACAGAACGGCATACAAGACACCGATTGGCATGTCACCTTACCGCCTGGTTTATGGTAAAGCTTGTCACCTCCCAGTGGAGATAGAGCACAAGGCATATTGGGCGGTGAAAGCTTGTAATTTCGATGCTACCAAGGCGGGGGAAGAGAGAAAATTGCAACTCCAAGAACTTGAAGAAATTCGATTGGAAGCATTTGAAAATTCAAGGATTTACAAGGAGAAGACCAAGAACTTCCATGACAAGCACATTGTGAAGAAAGATTTCAAAGTGGGTGACAAGGTGTTATTGTACAAATCGAGGCTCAAGTTGATAAAAGGTAAATTAAGGTCAAGGTGGGATGGTCCATTTATTGTAACCAATGTTGTTCCCTATGGTGTTGTGGAAATTCAAGATGCATCAAACGGTTTTATTTGGAAAGTTAATGGCCACCGGCTCAAAAGGTATTTTGAAGAGCTAAAGGAGCTAGAGGTGGATGGGTTGGACATGAACGAAGCTATCTACCCAACTTGAGGGGAGTTCACTTTCTCTACCATTTATTGTACATATCATTTTCATGGTTCTAGGAATAAATTCTTTCTCTTTTTGAAGTAAGTAGTTGATAATAAATCCTTAAGATACATGACATGAATAAAAATCATTGTAAATACCATGTCTTGTGTTTTAGCACTTTTTCTTGCATGATTAGGAATAAATGTATCCCTTAGGTTATCTCAATAGCATTTTAGAGTTTTTTGGAAAATAAATTAAATTTGGTTGTCAAAACTTAGGGTTTGAGTTCATGGATGAAATCTTGGATGCTTGAGTACAATTTTGCTTTAGATTCTTAATTGAGGATTTGAGATGGATTATTTTTACCTAGTGAGATTAGCCTTATTTGGTGATACACATATGTTATTGTATTCTAGAACTTGCTTAGGTTCTTTCAAAATCATATTTCAATGGTTGGATCACATCTATAGGGACTAATCACTTTATTTACCTTTCAACATCAATTTGTCTATTCTATTCTATTTGTCTTTCCTTATTCCTAATCTTAACCCCAATGTTTCTATGGATTTGTTTGCTTGGGATGTTTTCTTGATGCTATTTTGCCCGAGACGGACAAACATTTAAGTGTGGGGGAGTGATTGGTGATTTGGAATGAATTTTCATCAAGGATGCACTTCAATTTCGAAAATTTTTCAGTTATGAAGGGGAGGTGAAGTTGCTCCTCCTGCTGGAAACAATTGGGATTGAAGCTGAATTGAGGCTGATGAAGAAGCTGCACACAAACTGTATAATCTGAAGCCAAGAGATTGCTGCCGTGGAGCTGAATTTGAGAGAAAAACAGAAAAAAAAATTCAGAAAACAACCCAAGACAAGTTGGCACGCAAGAAGGGAAGTGTGGATTAAGAATTGGGAAGTTAAAATAGTGAAAGTTAAGTTCATACAACAATCTGTTTGAGTCTGAATGGAGGTCTGAAAAATCTGAATTGAAGCAGTGGAAAGTTTGCAGTGGTGAGGCTAGAAGCCAGCTGATTTCAATCATCTGAAACTGAATTGGATTGCAAAAAGACCACTTGACAGCTACAAGAGGTTCTGGAGAGCAGTGAGATGAACATGTAAGCTGAAATGCAGCTTGGAAGAGTTTTAAGAAGCTGTGAATGTTAATGGGACTAAGATTGTATCAACTTGAAGGGGAATCTGAATTTTGAGAAGCTATGGATCAAGATATTAAGAGTAAAATGTATCTGAAGTTGAAGGTGCACATTCAATTTCGGATCTAAGAAAAACAAATGGATGCTAGAATATTCGAAGTTGAGAAAATGCATTGAAGAAAAGGGGCTGAATTCAATGTGCTGATTTGAATTTCGAATGGAACCCTTGACTTCTCCACTACTATTTGAAGCAAGTGCTCTTGATGTTAATTGTTGGAGAAATCAGCGACTTGAAAAGCTGCCACCTTGGATGCTGAACTTGAAACAGGAGGAAATTTGAGCTGCCGAAAGGACATAAGAAGCTGGAAAAATCAGTGAAGTGCTATTGTAGGAATTGTATGCAGTGCAGAAATTGAAGTGCAGAGGAATTGAGTTGGAATTAATGAGGCTGCTGCAAAGAATGCTGAAAAGGACTCAGAACAAACCCACTCGAAGCCCAAGAGGTTTTGGAGAGCAGCAAGTTGATACTTAAGCTGGAAATTCAGTTATGAAAGGAGGAAAACCAATAGAAATGCTATGAAGGGAGTTTGTACCAACTTGCAACTTAATTTGAGTTTTTGAGGGTATAAATCAAGGCAGTAGGTATAGGAATGTATCTGAAATTGTGAGGCACATCCACTGCTGATCAAAGGAGAAAGAAATGTGGCTGTTGGGATTTTCAGATCAAGAACAGAAAAAAAAAGAGAAAAATCAGTGAGGTTGAAATCTGAAATAGCTGGATCAAGACCTTCCATCTCTATTTGATGCTAAATGCTAATTAGAAAATGCAGGAGTTTGTAAGGTCTGAGATTAAAGCCGTGGAGCTAGAATCTGGAGCAGGAAAATGCGGAGAAAAATTCGAAACAGAAGCAGAGCAGGGAATGGAAGGAAGTTGGAAAAAAATTTCAACTTGTTGAGCAGAATTGTCGAGTGGAACACTTTAAGTGCTCAACTACTTTTAGGTGCCAATTGATATGAAGGAATTAGAGTTTTACAAGATATGATATGCTCCATTAGAAGACCTAAGAGCAAGAAAAAAAGAAAAAAAGAAAGAAAAACAGATCGAAAAAAATCAGAAAAGAAGAAAGAAAAGAGAAAGAAACAAAAGGGGTACACAAAGGAGTTTTGGGCCTCATGAATTTAGTGGAATGCTTCTCATCCGAATTACATCTTTGTTCCACTACCTTTTTGACTCCACTAGAGGAAAAGAAAGCAAAAATGAATTCAGTAGATGACCAAGAAAAACAGTCTGAAAAGGGAAGAAGAGAGAAACAAGATGGCACATAAATTGGAAGTTTGGCACCATGAATGCAAGTGAACCAACTGATTGGTTTTTCTCATCTCAGTTCAAGCTTTATTCCATTTCATTTCTGACTTTACAAGAAAGGAAAAAATCAGGAAAGAAGAGGGAGAAAGAAATTTGGCACGCATCGACTAAACTTGGCACAAGGAAATCAAGGAAGGGATTTTATCCAATTCAAAGGAATTTATTCAAGTTTCAATCCATCACACTTTTGATTTCACTAGAGGACTGACATGAGGGGCAAAGTTCATTGGAAACATCTTCGAGCACTCAAATCATCCACTTTATCAAATTTTCCATTTTCTTGTCCATTTCTTGCCATTTTCCTTGTTTTCACTTGTTTTTGTAGATGTTGATCCTAATCATGATTAATGGTGGAGAGTAGATAATAAGCAAGCCTATGGTAGTGCAAGAAGCATGTGTGTTTGAGTGAGCTCCATTTCCATCATCAAGTTAGAATTTAAGGAGAGAGCCACCAAAATTTTCCTTGAAAGGCTATGAGTTAGATTCATCTCAATGACTCATGATGGATGAAAAGGCTAAGTTGTTGATTTAAGGAATTGACAACCTTAGGTAATTTCTTTTCATTTGCTTCTAATCATGCTTAAGTAAATCTAGGGGACACATACTTAGTAGTTTCGCGAGACGCTCAAAGTTAAGTGTGGGAGAGTTGATAGATACCATTTTATTGATTATTTGAGTTGTTAAAATCCATGTTTGACCTATGTTTTTATTGCTAAAATTGTGAAATTGCCCTAGGTTTTAGAACTTACTCTTATTTTGGACTTAATTGCAAATTTGCATTAAATTGGATTATTTGGCAACTTAATTTCTGATCTATTTTTGTAGGCATCAAAGGTTCAAGGACCTAGGGCATATTGGGTCAAACTTGAGTCGGAAGTGGAACCGGATCGAATTATCAAGCTTACGATTAATCCGAGCGAGCAATGATAGAGAACATGAAATTTTAGCGTGAAACTCAACGTGAATGACGTGGCACTTTTTATATACACGTCCGATTGTCGCTCGGACAGTGGCGGCGGCCTCCGGCCGCCGCCCCAAACAAAACTATAACCTGGGGGGACGGGTGAACCCGTCGAGAATCGGTGCAATTGGATTTCATGTTGGATTCACGTTGAGTTTTTCATGTTCCCAATCATTTTCCAATCCGAGCCGTCCGATTCAAGAGCGGCTAGATCTGAGCCATCCGGGACCATCTGAAGCAATCCGAGCTAGGGTTAGGGTTGATCAAGCATTCTAATCAAGATCTGAAGATTTCATCCCAATCAGAGCAAGATCAGCCGTTGGATTCATCCAATTCAATCTGGACCGTCCATTGCTAATGTATTTAATCAGATTTTTCCAGCCCTTCTCCTCGTCGCGTCTTCGCCGCTACAGTGGCATCTTCTTCATTTTCTTCGTTTCCTTTGCATTTTTCTCAGTTTTGAAGGCGTGACCCCTCAATTTCTCCATTTGATCATCATCTGAATCCTTGGAAGCCTGTTTTGATCGAGATTTCAGCTCAAATTTCATCCGGACAGAGGTGTTTGAGGGTTTCGGCATCATCTGTGGTCCGAGCACTAAATTCTCAGCTACAACCCATTTCCGACCACCTGAGCCACTTGTAGGGGTTCTCAAGTGAGCTCAGGTCTTCTCCAAATCACCATCGCAACTCCTGAAGCTGAGATCGAAGAGTTTGGATCGAATTTCTTCCAGCTGATGCAGTTTGGGCAGAGTGATCGATTGAAGCTGATTTCCTCTGATTTGCTGTGCTTAGGGGTTCGAGGCCGGCTCTTGCTTGATGACCAAGAAGATTTTGAGTTTAGGGAAGATTGAGGAGTAGTTTAGTTAGCTAGTTTCATTGTGTTTGTAGCTGTAATTCCATTTCTGCCGAATCTGTTTAGTTTCTGCAATTAGATCAGCTGAATCGATTTGGTTTTCTGAATAGTTAAGCTTAATTAGGTTGTTAATCTTTAAGTTACGTAGTTTAGGAACTTGTTTAGTGATCAACTTAGTTAAATTTCAGTTCATTTCAGTTTATATTGCTGCGTGCCAATCCAATGGTTGCGTGCCAAGTTTAGTTCTATTTTCTTTTCTTTCTTTCGGTTTCTGAATGTGTCTCAGATTTCTTGTTTCTTAGTTGTTAATCTCTGCTTTAGTATTAGTTAGATAGTGTGTTAGTTAAATTAGCACTTAATTGTAGTTCCTTGCAATCTAATTATTGTGTGCCCATTGCAAGTTGCGTATCACTTTGCATCCAGATTTAAATTCTGCAGTTTTTTTCCCTAGCTGTAGTTTCTGTATTCGGATCAAGGCATCCTTAGATTTCTTCAGTTTTTCAGCACTCTCGATTAATAACTTAAGTTAAGTTGAAATTGTAGCTTTAGCCCTCAAATATGTCATTGCAGCCTTGTGTTAAATTGTTCAAGCATTGCATTTTTCATCACTGCATTCATATTAGTTTTCTTTTCTCTGCATTTCTATTTCTGCAATTTTGCTGCAGCTTGCAATTGTTGATTTTGCATCCAATTTGAGACATCTGAAACCTTGCACTTTATTCATGTTTATCTGCGCATCGACTCTGAATATAGATAACCGAATTTCTGCACACCTTCACATGATTTCTGTTTTGTTTTTGTCAATGGATTGAATCTGAATTCCTTCATTTGGCTGTGCCATTTCTGCATTCCAAATTTCCATATCTGCATTTACTTATCACTGCATTTTCAGGTTCGGATTCTTCATTGCTAAGTTTACCTCTTCATTTAGTTTCTCTGAATTGGATCCTTCACCTTTGCAACTCCAAGTTTATTTCTTTTTAAGCTAGAATCGAAATTCCCTTATTGCAGTGTGTTTAAAGTTTTGAGTCAAATTCAATTGCAAATTTAGTTACTTAGTTGATTAAATAGTTAGGCATTAGAAGTGTATCTGAATTCATAATTGTTTTCATAAAGAAAAAAAATTGATTTGCATTAGTTTAATCCTTGATTTCATCACTTTGTTTAAGTTTGTGTGGTTAAGTTTCCTTCGTTTTATTGCAATTTCATTTTCGATCACAACCCCCAAATTCAATTACTTGTGTGAAACCCAAAAACACAAACGACCATAAACCGAGCTCGAATCAAACAAGACAACTAGCTCCGAGAAAAATACGACCTGTAGCCCCTATATTACATTTTCATACTTTTGATTGTAAAAGGGTTTCCAGCATTCATATACATTTAAATTTGAGACCCACTTCCGTGACAGTCCATTTGGGTCTATCAAGGAGCTGGAAAAATTTAAGGCCAACCAGGAGGTTGCACTTTAGGCAGCTATCGACCAATCATTAGAGGAAATGGTTGAGCGAGCAAAGTAGGAAAAGACCCTAACAACCATTTAGGAGCAACTCACTAAAGTTGTACAAGCCCGAGATGCTGCAATCTCTAGCTTGGACCAGGTAAAGACCATCGGGAGAAGGCAATAATTGAACTTGAAGCCCACCAAGCCAAGGATGCTCAGTGCCGAGCATTTAAAGAGGAGTTCCTTCACTCAACTTAATACCATGATTTGCTAGGCTCCCAAATGATCAAACGGATGACTCAGGGGTTCGAAGGAGCACTCAAGCAGATCCTCATAGCGAAGGTTTTGAAGCCCGAGTCGGAGAAAGAGTAGCTGGGCTATCTTGTAATCTACCTTTATATTAACGAACAAGTCTTTTCATATTAACGAGCAAGTCTTTTGTCCAAGTATAAGTAGTTTTTCTAAACCTTCTGTCCAAGCTCTCGGACGTAACCGAGGAGAGACCTACGAACCAACAATCATACTTAGGGTCTAACCTTGCAAAAGCGCCTTTGACTGTAAGATCCCGAATGAGAAGGTTGAGCATCATAGACATCTTAAGATTTTCAATGAATCTTAACACAAGCTCCTAAACAGGAGCATGTGATAGGACAAACGCTACATAAGAGCACTTTCATCCATGAGCTATCGAGCGGGAGGTTGAGCCTTGTAAGGGTTAACATTGCGTAAGAGCGCCTTCGTCCTTGAGCACCCGAGCGAGAGGTTGAGCCTCATAAGGGCTAATGCTGTGTAAGAGCGCCTTCATCATTGAGCTCCCGAGCGGGAGGTTGAGCTTCGTAAGAGTTAATGCTGCGTAAAAGCGCCTTCGTCCTTGAGCTCCTAAGTGAAAGATTGAGCCTCGTAAAGGCTAATGCTACGTAAGAGCACCTTCATCCTTGAGCTCCCAAGCGGGAGGTTGAGCCTCGTAAGGGCTTTCACTGCGTAAGAGTGCCTTCGTCCTTGAGCTCCTGAGCGAGAGGATGAGCCTCGTAAGGGCTGACGCTGCGTAAGAGCGCCTTCATCGTTGATCTCCTGAGCGAGAGGTTGAGCCTCATAAGGGCTAACATTGCGTAAGAGCACCTTCATCCTTGAGCTTCCGAGCGGGAGTTGAGCCTCATAAGGGCTAATGCTGTGTAAGAGCACTTTCATCATTGAGCTCCCGAATGGGAGGTTGAGACTCATAAGGGCAAACACTGCGTAAGAGCGCATCATTGTTAAGCTCCGGAGCGGGAGGTTGAGCCTCGTAAGAGCTAACGTTGCGTAAGAGTGACTTCGTCCTTGAGCTCCCAAGCGGGAGGTTGAGCCAAGTAAGAGCTAACATTGCATAAGAGTGCCTTCGTCCTTGAGCTCCTGAGCGAGAGGACGAGCCTCATAAGGGTTGACACTACGTAAGAGCGCCTTCGTCGTCGATCTCCCGAGTTGGAGGTTTAGCCTCGTAAGGGATAACATTGCGTAAGAGCGCCTTCGTCCTTGAGCTTCCGAGCGGGAGGTCGAGCCTCGTAAAGGCTAACACTCTATAAGAGCGCCTTCATCATTGAGCTCTCGAATGGGAGGTTGAGCCTCATAAGGGCTAACACTGGGTAAGAGTGACTCATCGTTGAGGCGTGGGAGGTTGACCCTCGTAAGGGCTAACGTTGCATAAGAGTGCCTTCATCCTTGAGCTCCCAAGTGGGAGGTTGAGCCTCGTAAGGGATAACGCTGCGTAAGAGCACCTTCATCGTTGAGCTCCCGAGCAGGAGGTTGAGCCTTGTAAGGGCTAACGCTGCGTAAGAGCGTCTTCATCCTTGATCTCCCAAGCGGGAGTTAATGTTTGTCTTTCATTTTATTAGCGCTATGAAAGAGTATATAAGCTAGCATACAAGAATTCAATAATGATAAACAAAGTCATACTCATTGTGCCTAATATGGCTGCAAGTGATTAGCGCTCCAAGGTCGTTCTAGCTTTTTCCCATTCAGCTCTTGTAAGTAGTAACTCCCGCCAGTAAGCTTGCCAATCACTTTGTAAGGTCCTCCCCATTGTGGATCCAACTTAGTAACATCTCCAATGGGCTTTATCCATCTCCACACAAGATCTCCGACCTAGAAGGCCCTTGGAATTACCTGTCGGTGCAATCGACCCAAGTTTGATCGGGTAGATCATGGGTTTTAATGTGTGTGTCAATATGATTAAGTTAGGGTTTCATGTTGATCTAATA